>CM033643.1:18238109-18571933 GCA_019512145.1 Engystomops pustulosus
GGGGTATTCCAGGAATCAGCATAATTCATATACAAATGGGTCATTAACCCCTTAAGGACGCAGCCATTTTGTAGCTTAAGGCTCAGCCCGATTTTTTGGATTCTGACCTGCGTCGCTTTATATGGTTATAACTTTTGAACACTGTTACTTATCAAAGCGATTCTGAGATTGTTTTTTCCCCACATGTTTTACTTCATTTTAGTGGTAAATTTTGGCAGATAAGTTTTGCGTTTATTTACAAAAAAAAAGAAAATATGATAAATTTTTGGAAAAATTTGCCATTTTCGAAATTCAAAATCATTGCGTTTTCAGGCAGATAGATGTACCACCTAAATAAATTGCTGAATAACATTTCCCATTTGTCTACTTTACATTTTCATAATTTCTGAAATGTCTGGATAATTTATTTTGATGTCACGCGGCCTACACGGGCAGCACGGGGGAGACAGACATCGGGCAGCACGGGGGAGACTTCAGTGGAAGAAGAGGAGCGGATCCCGGGACAGCGTATCACCCCGACAAGTAAGCAGATGTGCAGAACATCTGTAATCTATTCTTCACTGTGTTTTTCACTGCGTTTTTCACTTAAATCATCCTGTGTTCACAGTTTTATTCTATTCTTCACTGTTCTTCACATCTGTTAACTTGTCGGGAGATAATATACGCACGGAACAGTGAAGAATAGATTGCAGATGTTTGCATACATCTGCTAACTTATCAGAAGACATTCTTTTTCAGTTAATTAACACATTTTATTCCCGAACCATGGTCCCTTTGAAAAATGCTCGGGTCTCCCATTGACTTCAATGGGGCTCGTTATTCGAGACGAGCACTCGAGCATCTGGAAAAGTTTGTCTCGAATAACGAGCACCCGAGCATTTTAGTGCTCGCTCATCTCTAGTCTTAACCTAAACTTGAGACCACATTTAGAAGATGACCAACGACATGCTATCAAGCAGAAGGATTTATAACCTGCTTGAGATTTTGTACTATACAAGTCTTAACCTCCTTATTTCTGATGCTGTAGATGATGGGATTAAACATTGGTGTCACCACAGTATAGAGAACAGATACAAACTTGTCTTTCTCAACTGAGTGGTTAGATCGAGGCTGAAGATAGATGGACATGATGGTTCCATAAAAGAGGGTGACAACAGTGAGATGGGAGGAGCATGTAGAAAACACTGCATATCTACTTCGTGAAGAGTGCATCTTCAAAATGGTGGAAATAATGTAAACATAGGAAATCAAAGTTAAGGAGAAGGAGCATAAAACAAGAATCCCAACTGCTAAATACATTGATATCTCATTAAGCCAAGTATCTCTGCAGGAGAGCCTAAGCAGGGGAGGTACGTCACAAAAGAAATAGTTGATATGATGACTCTTGCAGAAGGGAAGTCTCCAGGTGATGTGCACTTGCATAGAGGAGTTTATGAAACCAAGAATCCATGGAATTATGGCTAAAATAATACAAAATCTTGTGTTCATAATACTGACATAGTGTAATGGTCTACAAATGGCTACAAACCTATCATAAGCCATCATGGCAAGTAGGAGAGATTCTGCTGCCCCAATTCCTAAATAGCAGAGCATCTGGACCATACAACCTCCTACTGAAATGCTTTTTTCAGTGGATAGAGTATTCCTGAGGATCACAGGAACTATGGTGGAGGAGAAGCAGATGTCAATGAAGGAGAGATTACTCAGGAAGAAGTACATAGGGGTGTGTAATTTTGGGCTGATCCTCACTGTAATGAGAAGAAGACAATTTCCTGTCAATATAATAGTATACAACACCACAAACATAAGGGACCCTATAACCTGGAGGTGAGGGACAGTAGATAATCCAAGCAGGTAGAACACATCTGGAAGAGTCTGGTTAAAGTCCTCCATAGAAACATCCAGAACCTTGAACAAAGAACAACATAGTTATTTACTACTCAGAATGTTAATATATATAATTAAGTAGATTTACCACATTTTGTGATTCTCTATGTTTTACAATTTTGGTGACATTATTGTTTGTGGTCACATAATTTAGCATATTAGCTAGATAAAATGTAGTTTAGTTTAGAAAGTATTATAGGATTAGGTAAAAATGTATTACTAACGTGCTAAAAACGGTTTAGCACTAGAGATGAGCGAGCACTAAAATGCTCGGGTACTCGTTATTCGAGACGAACTTTTCCCGATGCTCGAGTGCTCGTCTCGAATAACGAACCCCATCACGGGGGACACAGACATCGGGCAGCACGGGGGAGACTTCAGTGGAAGAAGAGGAGCGGATCCCGGGACAGCGTATCACCCCGACAAGTAAGCAGATGTGCAGAACATCTGTAATCTATTCTTCACTGCGTTCTTCACTGCGTTTTTCACTTAAATCATCCTGTGTTCACTGTTTTTATTCTATTCTTCACTGTTCTTCACATCTGTTAACTTGTCGGGAGATAATATACACACGGAACAGTGAAGAATAGATTGCAGATGTTTGCATACATCTGCTAACTTATCAGAAGACATTCTTTTTCAGTTAATTAACACATTTTATTCCCGAACCATGGTCCCTTTGAAAAATGCTCGGGTCTCCCATTGACTTCAATGGGGCTCGTTATTCGAGACGAGCACTCGAGCATCTGGAAAAGTTTGTCTCGAATAACGAGTACCCGAGCATTTTAGTGCTCGCTCATCTCTAACAATAACACATAAAACAATATAATTTATTTGTTTTAAATGTATTATTAGCGCTACAGCCTTGCAGCGCTGGGATCCTGGGTTCAAGTCCCATCCATGTCAACATAGGTCAACAAAGAGTTTGTATGTTCTCTCTGTGTTTGCATGGGTTTCCTCTGGGTCCTATGGTCTCCTCCCACACTCCAAAAACATACTGGTAGGTTGATTAGATGGGCGCTACAGCCTTGCAGCGCTGGGATCCTGGGTTCAAGTCCCATCCAGGTCAACATAGGTCAACAAAGAGTTTGTATGTTCTCTCTGTGTTTGCGTGGGTTTCCTCTGGGTCCTATGGTCTCCTCCCTCTGTTCTTAAGTATTAGATACTGTATTATTTTTTCACTGTCATCTAAGTATTTGCCATTTAAAGGGGTATTCCAGGAATCAGCATAATTCATATACAAATGGGTCATTAATTTATTATCCTGTAGAAATGTGGGGGACAATCATGTCCAGGGTTGAAGATGATGATCAACCCACTCACCCAACCTCTCAGGTGGAGGTTGAAACATGCATTTATGGACTTTAGGCAGCGAGTGAAAGATAGGGACAGTAGGCTGGTCAACATAAATGTAAGCCATTAATCTTTCGTTTATAGAACTTTACTCTTTGGATGAAGATATTCCTTCATACAAAAAACAAATTAATTCTGACACAGTTTGGTAGAATCTTCTGACAATTTGCAGTAAATGACCTCATGCAGTAGTAAGGACTCATTCAAGGTCTTGTACCATTCATGGTCCAAAATCTCCCTTAGTTGTTTGAGGACTAGACCTCCACCAAAGTCAAATTAAATCATCTTTTTTATTGATTCCCCTTTCCTTAAGAAATGATAAATCTTGTTCTATAACTTCTTGAAGTTTGTCTAAGGACAAGGTTCTAGAAATAATCAGACAAAAATCCAGATTAACTGGTTGAAGACAGAGGAGAAATAACTCAACATGATAAGCTAGCTGTTGTGGCATTTGGACGATCTATATCGTCATGCAGTTAAAGTGTCACCCTCTGTAAACACATGGTGGCAAAAGCTGTCATAGATCCTGATCCTCAGGGTCATTACTCCCGAGACCTCTCACAGCTGCCCCTGCACAGTGATTGCTGTGATTATTCAGTCAAATCCTACTGACCAGTCATTGCTAAAAATGTAAAAAAAAAACATTTCTTGTATCGACAGCTCTGATCTCCTCATTCCTGTCAGGAGATCAGTGATAAGAGCTGTCTGAAGTGATTTGTGCCCATCACAGTGCCCAAAACCCAGCAAACATGCACACCTCCTACTTGTTAACCCCTTATGTTTCCCAGTTAACCCCCTCTGGCAGCTGTTACCTGCTGCTTTTTTCCACATTTTTACTACAAAACAAATAAAAAGTTGAAAAACAACCTAAAAGTTGTTTTGCATAATTTAAAGGGCTAGTTTGATGAATTTGGGGGTTTAAGGAAGTTTAAAAATTTATATGTAAATGTAGTATTAAATTTGCTACCCATTTAACATACTAAAAGGATGTTTAAAAGAAACATATGGTAAACTTTATTTAGTAATTGATTTGGATGCCTTGACTATTTCTTTGCAGAATATTTCAAACATAAAAAATGTGAATTTTTTCAAATTTCAAACTTTCTCATAAATAAACACATTTCATATCTATAAAAACTTACAACTATAATAAAGTGAAATCTCAAAATCACCTGGATATGTTTAAGAATTCAAAAGTTATTACCACATAAAGTGATGCATGTCAGATTGGGAAAATGTGGCTCTGTCCTTAACCCCTTAAGGACGCAGCCATTTTGTAGCTTAAGGCTCAGCCCGATTTTTTGGATTCTGACTTGCGTCTCTTTATACGGTTATAACTTTTGAACACTGTTACTTATCAAAGTGATTCTGAGATTGTTTGTTCCCCACATGTTGTACTTCATTTTAGTGGTAAATTTTGGCAGATAAGTTTTGCGTTTATTTACAAAAAAAAAAGAAAATAAGATAAATTTTTTGAAAAATTTGCCATTTTCGAAATTCAAAATCATTGCGTTTTCAGGCAGATCGATTTACCACCTAAATAACTTGCTGAATAACATTTCCCATTTGTCTACTTTACATTTTCATAATTTCTGAAATATTTGGATAATTTATTTTGATGTCACGCGGCTTACAAATAGAATATCGCTTTTCCGGATTTTCAGAATTGACTATTTTGGGGATAAATACAGCTTTGAATGAAATTTTACATATTTAGCATCAAAACCCCATATATAACCAACCCATTTTCAAATCTGCACCCCTCAAGCTATCAGAAACAGCATTTACAAAGATTGTTAACCCCTTGAGATCTTCATAGTAATTGAATCAAAATGGAGGTGAAATTTAGAATGGTCATATTGTTCCCTTATACGTTCATTTAGCCCTAAAATGTACACATTTCCAAAAGATAAAAAGAGAAAACCCACCATACAATTTGTTCTGCAATTTCTCCTGAGTACAAAGACCCCCCACATGTGGCTGTGACTTGTTTTATGGGCGCACAGCGAGGCGCAGAAGGGAAGGAGCACCCTGCAGCTGCCAGGATTTTAGTTTCCTCATTGGCCACTTTTGAAGGCTATAAAATTTTCGCTTTTTCGTTATTTGGGTCATGTGATGCCATTTTTTTTGCGGGATGAGATGCTTTTTCCAGTGTTACCATTTTGGGGTTTGTATCACCTATTGTTGAAAATTTAGGAACTTTTTTTGAGAACAGGAGTAGAAAAGCATCAATTCTGTACTGGATTTTTTACTTCTTTTTTTTTTTTGGTGTTCACCGTATAGACTTATAATCATGTTATCTTTATTCTATGGGTTGATACGATTACGGGGATACCAGACATGAATATATTTTCTTACGTTTTACTAAATTTGTCAAACAAAACCCTAATGTGGGGAAAAATCTATCATTTATCTATTGCCGTCTTCCAAGTGGCATAACATTGTTACTGTTTTGGCTACGGAGCTGGTTGATGGCTTGTTTTTTGCGGGACATGTTGTACTTTGCACCAGTATCATGTCGGAGTACATATGGTTGGAGTTACTGAAAACTAAAGGATCATGGGGCTTGTAGTTTCCAGTGGCGGCCATCTTGGTAATAACTCTGCATACTTTAGATTGGCCATAAAATTTTATGAATCATAAAATCAAACTATTTAAGCTCCATTTTGTGACTAATGACATTGAGTTTTGTTACATTCATTTATTTATAGCATCATGGGTTTTTGTATCAGACGTTCATATTCCCGGAATACCCCTTTAAGTAAATATACCAGCTCAGCCATGCCAAGCATGAGAGTTTATGGTGAAGTTGGGATAAACGAAGAGTTAAAACATGTGCACATCTGTTTTATGTAATAGGAACCATTAGTGTTTCCTTCCATTATGGCAGGAAGTTAGATATGTATATGCCCATTTTCCAAAAAGTTGCAATCACTAAGTGCTTGCTGGAGTTTGACTATTACACGCTTATTAAATTCGGAAGCGATTTCTCAGCCTCGGCGCTAATGATGGCAGTCATTTATCTTTCTAATTGTTTTGTTAGGAGGGTGTAAAGTAATTAGCAAATTATGATTATGATCTGCAGAAACTGTGATCTGTATGAAAATAATGTGATAAACTTATCCCACGCTTTGCTGAAGGAACTATTGGTGAATGTTCTGGATTTTTCCACTACAGTCCAGGTCATCTTGAATTATTGATGGGAATGTGAGGGAGGATAGTTGTCTATAGGTAATATACTAGTGTTTATTGTCCCCATTAGGGTACTCATGTCTATGCTCTGTTCACCTCAACATAATTCAAGGACATTTGCAGCTCTGAGGGTCAGTGCCATTACGATGTTGAATTGACACATTGAGACACGAGGTTGTAATGTTTAGGGATGAGCAGTCCCTTTCAGGTTCAGGTTCTCTGAATCTGATCCTAAGTTCGGTTTGGCTTTTCTTACCTTGTACATGCCGATGGCAAAGCTGCCATTAGGTCATCGAAGATTGATGATCCTACCAAAAGTGGTGATGCACTTTGCCAACAGCTAACACACGTGATCGGTGCCAGCATTGATCTCGGGTGTTACTGGCGGTGGGTTGAGCCCAAGTGCTCCACAACACTAAACATTGAAGGTTCACTCATCCCTAACAAAGTTTCTTACCTGTGGAAGTTGAGAGGACCCCAACTTCTCCATTCTATAAGTGGTGTCTAACTGGTTGCCCAAATGGCAATGATGAAATAGATAACATTCTTAGTTTCGTCCCAACTTTGAGTTCCGTGTGAAGCCGAATTTAGTTCTTACAAGAAGTTGACATAGCAAGACCAAATTTGTCATATAAGATGGTGTTTCTGGATAGTAAAAGGTACCTTCTGCAAAAAAGAAGAGATGCCAACTTTAAATTATGTGTTACCATAAACATTATGCTGGTCCCCGCTGGTGTTGTTAACCATAGAATAAGACGTTAACATTAGACCAGTGGGTGTCTAATATCTAGGACCACCTGTGCTGCTGATGTACAGAGATTGGTACAGGAAGCAGACAGCTCAGTCCTCTGTGTAGGGGTCGGTACAGGTAACAGCTTAGCAGCACAATTTATTTTCAATTGCAGTAACATGCTTCAGCCTCTACACAGAAAATGGAGCTGTCTGCTACCTTAATTTTCTGGGGGTCATTTACTAAGGGCCCGATTCGCATTTTCCCAACGTGTTACCCGAATATTTCCGATTTGCGCCGATTTCCCCTGAATTGCCCCGGGATTTTGGCGCACGCGATCGGATTGTGGCGCATCGGTGCCGGCATGCACGCGACGGAAATCGGGGGGCGTGGCCGAACGAAAACCCGACGGATTCGGAAAAAACGCTGCATTTAAAAAAAAATGTGTCGCGAAAATTGCACTTTGATCCCTCAGCCGGCTCGGTGTATTCCAGTGCGTTCGATGCTGTTTTCAGCGGAACTACCTAGTGAATCCGACCCGAATCACCGCAGAGAACGCGCTCTGGATCGCGAATGGTGCCCAGTAAGTAAATATGCCCTCTGTGTTACTGAGCTTGGCTTATTTTGTGTGATATACAGGCAGTCCCCGGGTTATGTTACAAGATGGGTGGTAGAGGTCTGTTTAAATTGAATTTGTATGTGTAAGTCGAACTCTATTTTTTTAAAATTTATAGTTCTAGACAAAAAAAAATTTTGCCCCAGTGACAATTGCAGTTTCAAATTTTTGCTTGAATGGGACCAAGATTATCAATAAACACCTTCATACATGTACGCATCAAGAAACCTTCATTGCAATCTGGACTATAGTAAAGCATTCAGATAGCTCACAGACAGTCATAGGGGGTTGAGGGGTCGCGTTTAACATGTGGTCATCTGTAAGTGGGTGTCCTTAAGTAGGGGATGCTGTATAGTATGTAACACTTCCGGTTGTTGCTTTTTTGTGGAAGGATCTTTAATATTGTTACCCCAGAAACACCTTTAATGTGGTTGTATCAACTATGCAAGTTACCCCCTATGCACGAATGAAAGTGCGCAAAAGTTAGAGAGTTGGTTAGCAAGGTCATTGAGAGTTTGACGTGGGGGTGGGTTGGACCCAGTGATACACAGAGAACAGAACCGCCCTCAATGTATTGGAACATGGTTTGTTCTCAATAATGGTCGGAGTGCTCACTGCTCACTGCTCCTTTCTATACTATTGGAATTTTTTTAATTGAGTGTTTGGGAGTGTTAATGATAACTGAGCTCTGTACTATACACCCCAATAATATTGAAGGGATTGGCAGGGTGCCTGCTCATACTGCTGCTGCACTCTTAAAGGGCACTTTGTCAAGATACAGTAATATATCCTTGAAAACTGCGTATATCCAGGTATCAATTATCCCTATATGTTGGCCTCCACCTACCTTAAGTTCAAAGTCCTGATTTTGTATAAATGATTACCACCATCATGCATATTCATTATCTTCTATGCCTCAGCTTGTCTCCAGTGTTAATGATAATGGATAGAGATGAGCGACTACTTGCCGGCTTGATCTCGTTCGAGCATTAGCGTACTGAAATGCTCGTTTGTGCCGGATTGGATAATACTTCGCTATTTTTCCGCTCGAGAAAATGGCTGCTGTCCGCCGTTTTGCTTTTTGGCGGCCAGGAAACAGAGCCAATCACAAGCCAGGAGACTCTGCACTCCACCCAGCATGACGTTGGACCTTACACGTCGATAGCAGTGGTTGGCTGGCCAGATCAGGTGAGACGTGGATAGACTTGCCGCTGCCCGCGCTGCTCGGATCGTGTGATGGGTGCCACTAGGAGAGATCTGCTGCGGTGAGGGTTAGCGTTAGTGTGCAGGGTTAGATTACTGTTAGGCAGGAGTGATTCAAAAGAACCCAACAGCCCTCTTAGGGCTACAATAAGTTATACTTTTTTTTTTTGTTTTGCTGTGGCTGGGTTGCGTGGCAATAGTAGTGCAGCTAGTACCAATTGAGGAATTTGCAGGGGGGACTGTCTAGCGTTGTGTTTAGCTCTAGTGACACACATATCCACCTCAAACCCAAATGGGAAAATTTATTAGGTTGATTTCAATTAGGCACAGTCTGCCATCCTTTTATTTTTACGTTTATTTTTTCATAACTCAGCGTCATTGCATCAGTGTGCTTTCATACTTGGCTTAGAAAATAGCCAAGGAGAATCCAAACGGCTTACTTACGTACCAATAGCGTTATATATATTTTATTTCTGGTTGATCTTGCTGTGTGTGGTGTCTGCTGCAGTGCATATACTAGCCAAGTTGTAGGATTGGAGGTGAGATTGCGACGCTGTTGTTTAGCACTTAGTGACGCACATATCCATCGCAAAGACCGAAGTGGGAAAATTTATAGTGTTTGGATTTCAATATGGCAGTCTGCCATTCCTTTTTATTTTACGTTTATTTTTTTAATAAATCAGCGTCATCTCATCAGTGTGCTTCATACTTGGCTAGAAAATAGCCAAAGGGAATTCCAAACGGCTTACTTACGCCTACAATAGCGTTATATATATTTTATTTTTTGGATTGTCTGCTGGTGGCTGTCTTGCTGCAGTGCATTATACTAGCAATTGTGAGGAATTGGAGTGAGACTTGCGACCCGCGTGTTTAGCGCTTAGTGACGCACATATCCATCGCAAACCGAAGTGGGAAAATTTATTAGGGTTGGATTTCATTAGGACAGTCTGCATTTCCTTTTTTTTCCTTTTATTTTTTCATAACTCAGGTCATCTCATCAGTGTGCTTCTTACTTGCTAGAAAATAGCCAAAGGAGAATACAAACGGCTTACTTACGCCTACAATAGCGTTTATATATTTTATTTTGGTTGATCGCTGGTGGTGTCCTTGCTGCCGGGCCTATACTAGCCAATTGTTGTGTGGAAGTGGAGTGGGCTTGCGACCGCTGTGGTTAGCGCTTAGTGACGCACATATCCATCGCAAAGACCGAATGGGATAATGTTATTAGGGTTGGATTTTAAATAGCACGTCTGCCATTACTTTTTATTTACGTTTATTTTTCATAACTCAGCTAGAAAATAGCCTATATCACGTTTGGTGTTTTTAAAAACTAAAAACACACAAAAAAAAAAACAAAAAAAAAGTAAAAAAAAGAAGTTGAGTATAACTTCCATTTTCAAGATGTTTAACCCGAGGGCTAGGGGTTAGAGGACGAGGGGCGGGGACGTGGGCGTCAAACTACGCAGGGGTCAGAGGCCGTGGTCTGGGCGGGGTGAGACACCACCTGCTGATGAGGGAGCAGGGAACGGCCGCAGAGCTACACTCCCTTGTTGTCATGTCTGGAGTTACTGGACTCGTAGTAAGACACTGGTTGAGGCCAGAAACAGTGCGAATAGGGATGTCGTGGATTGCCGACAATGCTTCGAGCATTTGTCCACCAGTCGATTCTTCCAGCAGTCCACCATGTCACCGCCAATCGGCACTCCTCAGCTTCCTGCCACCTAGCCTCTCCCCCCAGTCTGCCCCCCCGGAAAATTTGATTTGAACCGGCATACTGTGAGGAACTGTTTTATTTTCCTCCCACGTACTAAACCACTTGTCCGGTTGCTGCTGAGCAATTTCCCGATGCCCAGGTTTTCCTCCATTTAGAGCCTAGTGTGGGTGATGATGATCTTTTGACGTAGTGGCAGAAGTGTGTAAAGAGGTGTCCGACGTGAGGAGACAACGGTAGTCGAAGTGGTGAAGTTGTTTTGTCAGGGAGGAGTCGAGGGGGGAGCAGACTGAGGGACGGAGGATGTGTGTGGGTGACAGACCCAAGCTGGTGGTGAGAGGCCAGTGAACACCAGTGTTCTGAGACGGAGGGGTCCTATAGCAGAACGGTTGGAAGAGGCAGTGGTGGGGCCAGACGGGAGAGGCGGGCCAGGCAGGTGCATCAGCGCCAAATGTGTCCACTTGTGTGAAGCTCCCGTTGCGAGGGCCCCGCGGCGAGGGCTAGATTTGTAGATTCTGGAGGTTCGTTTAGGAAACACCGGATGACCGACGGACTGTGGTGTGCAACCTTTTGCCAAACCAGGATCAGCAGGGGTTTCCACCAACTACTGCTTACTACCACCATACTGGTGGTAGTTAAGCTAGTAGTGGTGGCATATGAATGCTAAACACCCGATCCGTGGCACCAAGCGCGTCACCTCGGCCGTGCACACCACTGCTCCTTCCCTGCGTGTCAGGCTGATAGTCAGCCCCCTGCCCGGACCTGGCACAAAAACCCCATCGTTGCCTCCACGATTGCTCACCGCATCCACAGCGTTCAGCTCTCCATACCCCAGACGCTGGAGCGGAAAAGAAAAATATAGATGCAACCCAACCGCACGCCCAAGCCTTAATGTCCACATCTCAGCATGCTTAGCCTGGAGATCTGCCACTATAGGTAGTAGTATGACCGAAGCCTTTCGCAACCTCATGGCGGCCGCCCTCTGGTATTTCGGTTCCCCAGACGCCACTACCTTTCCGCTGTGCGTCCCAGCCCTGCACAGCACGTGTCAGACAACATCATCCGGCCCTGACCAACGCCGTTTCTGACAAGGTCCACCTGACCACGGACACGTGGACGAGTGCTGCGGCAGGCCACTATTAGTTCGCTGACGGCACATTTGGGTTTAACTTGGTGGAGGCTGCTGGACCGAGTCTGACCCTGGGGCGTGGCATATATTGCCGACGCCGAGGATTGCGGGGCCTACTCGGTCCAGGTCTTAAGGCCTTACTATTGCCTCCTCTCCTCCCACCCCTCCCACTCTCCTCCGATAACTACCATCCGTGGCATGGCGCCATCAGTCGCTAGCTCTAGGCACAGCAGCAGTGCGCTCGCTAAGCGCAGGAGGCGGTGCTAAAACTGCTGAGCCTAGGCGATAAAAGGCACCCGACCAAGAACTATTACAGGGCATCACGGCGCAGACTGATGTTGGCTGCACCGCTGAACCTGAAGCCAGGACAAGGTTGTGTGTGAAACGGCTGTAACCTGGTGGGGTCTCTGCAACCGGCAGACAGGACACATGTGCCATGCTGGCCCATTGTGTTAAATCTGATAGTTCAGCGTTTCTCAAGACATACCCAATCTGTCAGATTTGTTGTCCACGAAGGGCGCCGCCATCTGTGCGATTTCAGGAAGTCCAGCACAGATGCTGCCACTCTCAGGGCAGCGCAGCGCCGCCTCAACTGCCGCTCACCGACTGTTTGTGCGACGTGCCCACGAGGTGGAATTCAACACTGACCATGTTATCCAGAGTTACGCCGCGCAGAGCGATTGTGTAGACTGCCGATGTTAACTTCCACACAGAACTGGTAGTCACAGGTTCAGTCAGCTTCCTCAAGTCTAACAATGAGGAGTGGACGTGGATGTCTGATATCTGTAGGTTTCGGTAATTTGTTACTGAGGAGTCAACACAGATGGTCAGTGGTGATGACCGCATCATCAGCGCTTCACCATTCGGTGTCTGGCTGTTGAAAAACTCTTTGGTCAGCATGAAGTCGGAAGCTTTGCGCTCGTCACAAGAGACGGGGGAAAGAAGATCCTTGTTGAAGCCAAAGCACCCTTAGGGTCTGTCTCAGCAATATATCGAGGAGGTGAGGAGGCTGAGGAGGAAGAGGAGGAGAATGTGTGGCGAGACAGAGAAGAGGGACCATTGTTCATCCTTTACTGTTCAGCGTGTATGGGCAGAAGAAGAGAGGAGTTGGAGGAGGAGGAAATGGACAGTCAGGCCAGTGAGGGGAGTGAATTCTGGCGTTGGGAATCTGGCGCATTGGAACACTTCATGCTAGGCTGCCTATCCGTGACCCTCGGTTCAAAGAATTTATTCCAGCACCGCTTACTGGGTATTCACTCTCCTGGACCCACGTACAAGCAAATCTTCACTCTCATCCTGGAGAGGAAAGGAGGTGAGAATGCATTGAATACGAGCAGGCTGTGTGACAAAGCTGAAACATGTATTTCCCGTCTGACAGCGCTAGCGGCAGAGGGCGTAGTTGTTGGGAAAGTAAGTAGCGAGGGGTAGGTATAGGCGAGCATGGCTAGCTTGTCCAGCACTGACAGGTACGCTTTACAAGGTTTTGTCAAGCTTTATGTCACCACCAGCAAGATACTGTTACCTGTCCCAGTCTCGGCAGAGTAGGTGGATCTTTACAGAAAGATGGTGAGGGGTACGTAGCTGACATACCTCGTCCTAAATGATCACACAGCTCCCTACAACTACTGGGTTTCAAAGCTGGACATGTGGCACGAACTGGCGCTGTACGCCTTGGAGGTCTTGTCTCCGAGCGGGTTTTCAGGTGCAGCTGGTGGCATCATCACTATAAGAGTACCGTACGCCTGTCGACTGACAGCGCGTACAGTTGAAGTTATTAAGATGAATAAAGCCTGGATTTCTAATAATTTCCAATCTCCACCAGGTGAAGGAGTTCAAACCCTGATAATTTATGCACGTACTCCTCTCTATTTTCCTCCTTCTCTCTCGTTCACTATGGTACAAGCTAAACAGGCATATGGTTCTGGACAGGGCCCACGGCTCTAGCTTATAGTATTATGCATTACTTTTACTGGAGGGCACCTACCCGGTCCTCTGTTTAAACCAATTTTTGGTGCAATTGCAGGCCACTCATAGGCACTCTAATTCTATTCTAAATTTTTTGGAGGGCCACTACCTTGCTCCTACTGGGTTGAAAACTTTTTGGGTATACTGCCGTTACACATACAGGCACTCAATCTATTTCATTTTCTGGAGGGCCACCACCTGCTCCTCTGGTTTGAAACTTTTTGGACTGCCACATAACAGGCACCAATTATTTCATTTTTTTCTTGGAGGGACACACTACCTGCTCCTGTTGGTTTGAAAACTTTTGGACTGCCACATACAGGCACTATCCAAATTAAATTGGTCTCCATAGCAGCCTTCACACGTTTGTTCTCCATTGCTATCCTCAAAAGTCGTCAATAGCTGCCTCCATACATCGTCCCCTTATCAAAGAGGTGTGTCAGGCACAAATTTGGTTGTTTTTGTGGGATTCCACATCCAAATTTGTAACTTTGGTCGCCCACCCTGTTGTGTAATCCACAAAATATACTGGCAAACTTTTATAATGTACCGATATTTATTGAGCGCTTCTTGCTCACATCTTTGGTTCCTCTCTGCACCATGTGGTTTGAAGCCTGAGCCATTAGGTATGTCGCCATGCCACTCTCTAGCCTGCCGCTGCTGCCGCTGCCTCTGCATGCCGTCCCCTTATGTGTTCAGGGCAATTATTGGATGTTTTAGATGCGATCTAGCATTCATTCTGTCACTCTGTCATGGCCATGCTGTGGGCCATAATTTTGGCATAATGTGTGCGATTAAGCAGCCTCAGAGGCATCCATGCATGCTGCCCTGCTGTTTCATGTCCATTTCCGTTGGTGTTTCCATCCTTTTATGAGTGTGTTACACAGGTGCTTGGCAAGTTTCCCTGTTGTAGAGCCTTTGGTCCCCTTGAAAAAGGTCTGTCGAGTTCATTTCCCATTGATTCAATGGGGCTCGTATTCGAGACGAGCACTCGTAGCATCGGGAAAAGTTTGTCTCGAATAACGAGTACCCAAGCATTTTAGTGCTCGCTCATCTCTAATAATGGGCCTGCTTTCTCTTTACTCAGCTACATCATTCACCCCTCTCTCAGGAGTGAGTCAGTGTCTGAGTGTGAGTGACTGGCTAAAGAGAAATCAGTTCCTCATTTTTCCTTCCCACAGTAATTATTGTCAGCAAGGCCCTCTCAACCCTCTCATTCATCTCACACTCAGGTAGTCACAAGTCACATGGAAAGCGTTTCCCTCCTTTCTGAGGGAGAGGGAATTGAGCTGGAGGTGCGACTGAACATGAATATGCCAGGCTCAGAGGAAAGATGATGAACAGACTCACATGGAGTCATTTGAAAAGACTGTGAGACAACTGTAATAAAAAGCAATGGAACTTTCCAGGCATGGAGAAGAACATTATAGGGATAGTTGTCCTGCCGTATAATAGCAGTGCTCACAGATACATGTAGTTAGTGTGGATTAGCTTATCTGACACTTTTGGTTTAAGTGAAAACAGGACCCCATTTTAGTTGGACCCTCACCAATCACTTTGTGGACAGAGTTGACTTGCATAGCAGCTACAACCCCTTTAATAAACTAACAGCAACATCGTTTAAACATCTTCTAAATATTCTTAAATTCCCAAAAGGACTAAATGATGAATAAAAAAAAAAACAATGAGAAGATGTTCCATAGTTATTATTTATATATATTTACCACTGCAGAGGTGAAAAGGCCTTGATGTATAATTATTTTATCACAACAAGTCATTATTATATCACTGCATTGTGCTTTACTTGTTATTAGTTCTGCATCATTATTTATCCTGGGATCTTATTAAATGTCTCATCATTACCATCTCGTCTTCACTTTTTGTTTGATTTCTCGCAGAAAATAAATGGCAAATATAAGAGATCTCTATTTCTATGTAGTCATAATGTGTCACTAAGCAAACAGTAAAGTGTCAGGCATAATATAATTACACCCGTCATTTATCCCTTCACATATCTCCTTCTAATGAAAAGAAATATCCACCGGAGAGGTGACATTGAATATGTAACCTTGATCACAACATCTATTAACATAAATAAGCATCCGCCGAGGTTATGAATTTCCGCACCAATATCCCTCCATGGTCTCTAATTCTGCTCTGCCTGCAGAAACCAAAAAAAGGATGTGTTATATAGATATTCCAAAGTTTGCAAAATGGCCTGGCTTTAAATGTCATCGAGCATGTAGATTTCTTCCTGGCCATTAGTTATGGATGACTCGTCTGTGATATTTCTCAGATTACACATCTACTTTGCCTTTAATATATCCTAATGCCAGCGAGCACACAATGAGGTCCACTTGTAATGATTGAAAACAAAAGGTTTTTTCTTTCTATAGTAAAAATGTTTGTAAAAAACTGCATGATAATAATAAAAACATTAAAATAATTTGTTGTATAGAGCAGTAATAGCGATACTG
Organism: Engystomops pustulosus; assembly: GCA_019512145.1. NCBI lineage: Eukaryota > Metazoa > Chordata > Amphibia > Anura > Leptodactylidae > Engystomops > Engystomops pustulosus. Next base: position 18,254,373 of record CM033643.1, read on the forward strand.
TTATGATTGTATAATGGTAGGTGCTAGACCTATTGCAACCAATATCCGTTTTGTGCTACTGCTTGTTCTGGTACCAAACCAAAACACTGTGACAATGTACGAGGGAGGTCCAATAAGTACCCGTGTAGAAATGAAGACACCATTTTTTCCAAAATTTTTTTATTTTTCAACATGGTCCCCTTTAAGAAAAGACACACTTCATCCAACCTCCCTGCCCATTTTTTTAACCCTCCAAAATAGGATTGTCGAACTCTCCAAAATAACGCCTGCTGTCTCGCGATGACTTCCTCGTTTATTTAAGCAAAAAAAAATTCTGCAAGCCATTTCTTCATGTTAGGGAACAAGAAAAAAGTTCAGGATTGCGGCAGAAATCAAACGACCAATTAATGAGTTTGGCGGCAACAGCTCTGATGAATGTGCTGCTCGTATCGGTTGAAACGAATCTCTTTTTGCAACGAATGTGGCCTGGTGGTCTCTTCAATTTTTTGTCCAAGCGGTCCAATAACCACTGTAGTATTGTCCACTACGTTCTTACTTTTCTAAAAAATCCATGAGGATGACGCCGTTCGCATGCCAAAAAATCGTCGCCATAACATTTCCAGCCGATGGGACAGTCTTTGTCTTCTTTGGAGAGATTTCACCGGGAAAAATTGCTTGTTTCTGGTGTGTCATGATGTATCCAGTTTCATCAACGGTGACAACTCAAGGCAAAACTCTTCGGACCTTCTTTTAAATTGCTCCAATTACCCATCGGGTGACAATTTTTCATCGCCAAAGTATATGTAAATATAATGCCGTGGCAGTCGACACACACTACGGCCTCGAACTTTGCGCACAATTTCATTCGTGGATCAGCAAGTATCATGTCGTGGACTTTTCGAATGACTTCTCTGGTAACCAAGTCTGCTGGGCCTCTGGTCGCTCCTCCTCAACAACGGAGTGTTTGCCCACGTTTACATTCGTTGAACCGATATCTAACTGTGGTCATAGATGGCGAAGTGTCCCCATAAACAGCATCAAACTTTGCTTATTATCTCATGCATTTTTTCCATCATAAAACAAAAGCGAATTACCGAACAATGCTGCTCTTTTTGAATCTTAGCAAAAATCATGATGAAACAAGTCTTAATCAAATGGCTGGCAACTACACTAACCAATCAATCGTCTGCAATTTGTTTTGCTGTCGTTTGATAGATGGCAGACATGATAATAACACCAGTCCCCCTGTCATCAAAAACACTGGTACTTATTGAACCACCCTCATATATATATAGAAATTCAAAAGTGTGTCAGCACTCAGGGAATGATGAGGTAGCTCAGGTGCACTTCCCAGGACCTGAACCAAGGCCTCCATAGGTAATGCAACAAAAAGAGGCAGCACTCCGGGATTTATGAATAACAAAAAACGTACTAGTTTATGCACATGTGTCAAAAAGCTACGTTTCGGTCTGAGACCTGGAGCCTCTTCAAGCAAAGGTGCATAACACAGTGTGAAAAATATATATAAAATACAAAGGAAGTGAAATCATTTGCAAATCATGTTGATCACAGCCAATTTAAGTATATAGTCATAATCACTGTACAAGGAACTTCACAAAAAACAATAAGTTGAAAATACGGGCCTAAGCCTACCAAAGGATCAGTTCGGGCAAGAGTGTGACTCACAAAACTGCTAGACTCCTAATCTAGACATACTTTAACTTTAATGGCGCTATTTATCTAGATTCATAGTATATAAGGCTGGAAGGAGACGCCAGCCATCAAGTTCAACCTTTAAGATTAATAAAGTTTTATCCCAACCCGTGATATTTTTGCTCTCCAGAAAGGCATCCAGGCTACTCTTGAACATGTACATAGAGTCGGCCATAAACACCTTCCGCGGCAGAGAGTTCCATAGTCTCCACTGCTCGTACAGTAAGAACCTTGTCCTAGTTGATGGTAAAATCGCCTCTCTCTAGGCGAGAGGATGATGCCCCTTGTCCTGGTCACGGCCGAAGATAAAAAAGATCTTTGGAGAGATCCTTGACTGCCGTTCAGGTATTTGTACATTGTCAATGAGGGTCTCCCCCAGCTGTCTTTTTCTAAACTGAAAATCCCAAATTTTTTAATCTGCCAGTGTATTCTAGTTCCCCATTCCCCTATATCGATGGTGCTCTCCTTGCACCCGTTCAGCTCACTATATGCCTTTTGATAACTGGTGCCCAAACTGTACACATATTCCAGTGTGGTCTAGACCAGGGATTGTATAAGGGCCAAAACTATGTCTTTATCATGAGATCTATTCCTCTCTGATACATCCCATGATTTTATTTGCTTAGCAGCCGCTCTTGGCGCGGTCACTAAAATTAAGTTACCATCCACCAATACCCCCAAGTCTTTTCAGCTTCAGTTTACTAAGTAATTGACCGTTAGAAATAATTATACTTTTTGTTTCCATGCCCAAGTGCATAACTTACATAATATACATTAAACCTCATCAACCATTGCTCGCCCATCCCTCAAGCTCCACAAATCCCTCGTAATGCTAAACTACGGACCTCAGTATTTATACTTTACACAGCTAGTTACATCTGCAAATATTAAACTGTGACTGGTGTAAACCCACTACAAGGTCATTAATAAAAATATTAAAAAGAAGTGGCCCCATACTGACTCCCTGTGGAAGTATTGAAAGAATACAACTGTCAAATAATAATAACAGTGCTACATTAAATAGACTGCTTTGAATGAAATACATATAAAAAAAATTCTATTGCCTTTTGAAATATATTATATTCGAAAATATGGCTAAAAGAAAAAATAAATAAAAGACTATAACAAATAGTAAAAAGCTTTGTGTGTGTTATTACTATTTATATTACTATACAAGCAGTCCTGGGTTACGTACAAGATAGGGTCCGGAGTTGTTCTTTAAGTTGAATTGGTATGTAAGTCGAAACTGATATTTATTAATGTAGTCCAGATGAGCTGATCACGGCAGCCTGGGACTATAGTAACATCCAGAGATCGTCACCAGAGGTCACAGTGGGCAGAGGGGTCCGTTTGGAACTAGTGGTCGTCTGTAGTCGGGTGTCTTAAGTAGGGGACACCTGTACTATTGTTATTATTATAACTTATAACTTGTGAACATTCTTTTGAACATTCTATGCTACTGTAAATATGTGATTTTTTCTATATATGTATATATTATTTACAATAATTATTATACTTTTATTCATATTATATACAATATGAAATTATTAGTTACATAAATTGCATTCTTCAGTGACAAAACCCTTTTATGATGCTCTAGAATTTATGGTTGAAATAAAAAGTATTATACGCTGTATGTCACCACTAAGTCAAGGAATGGTAGGTTTATGAAATTTTAATAATCCACTTTGGAATTGCATGTAGATTGTTTTTGAGTTAGGATGGTAAAATCCTAATCCAGAGCTTACTTGAACTCCAACGAGACAATTTATTTTGTTATTAGTTTGGGACAAAATATACATTCTCGACTGCATACATTATTGTAGAATTGGCAGGGGCTGTTTTTTTTCTCAGAACTTCTCATTTTTTTAAAAAAAGTATCACTTCTTTTATTTTAAGGCTAAATACTTCTAGAGTTATTATAAAATATAATTTATAAGTATATTATATATATTATCTATTATGAATACATTTAGTCCTGGGTTATGTACAGGATAGGTTCTTTAGGCTGTCTTACGTTGATTTGTATGTAAGTCAGAAAAAGGTATATTTTATATTATGTAACTGGAGTCAAAATAATTTTTGTCTGATTGGCAATTGGATTTTCTAAAATTTTGTTGCTGTAAGGAAAAAAAAGGATTTCAATAAAACTTCAATACAGACATGTTACAGTTGATCTAATAAGATCACGATATATGTATATGTTATAATTAGAGATGAGCAACGCACTAATGCTCGGGTGCTCGTTTTCGAGGACGAACTTTTTCCAGATGCTCGAGTGCTCGTCTCGAATAACGCGCCCATTGAAGTCATGGGAGGACTCGAGCATTTTTCAAAGGGCCATGGTTCAGGATAAATGTGTTATTTAACTGAAAAAGAAGTCTTCTGATAAGTGATCAATGATGCAAACTCTCAATCTATTCTTCACGTTTGCGTGTATTATATCTCCGACAAGTTAGCAGATGTGAAGACGTTGAAGAATGAATAAAAACATACTAGGATCATTAAGTGAACAAACAGTGAAAACACAGTGAAAAGATGCAATGTTCGGCACAATTACTCTTTGTGTCGGGTATGTCTCTTCTTCCTGGGATGTCTGCTCCCATGTCTTCCCGAGTTCTCCCCGTGCAGCCCGATGTCTCCCCGTGGCCCTGCCCCGAGTCCTCACCCCGTGTCTGCCGATGTCTCCCTGCTGCCGATGTCTCCTGGTGCCCGCCTGTCTTCCTGCGATGCGCGCGATGTTCTACTGCTGCGTGCGATGTCTTCTGCTGCCCGTGTCTCCTGGTGCCCGATTGTATTTCCTGCTGCGCGCGATGTCTCCCTGCTGCGGTGATGTCTCCCTGCTGCGCGCTAGAACATGTCTGCCTGCTGGTGCGCATGTCTTCCTGCTGCGCCGATGATATCCCTCTGCTGCGCCCGATGTTGTTCTGTGCGCGCCCGATGGGTCTCTGTGCGCCCCACGAGTGTCTCTGCTGCGCGATGTGTATGTTGCTGCGTAGCACGATGGGCTTGTTGCCTTGGTGTTTCGCGATGTCTCCCCATTCCAGTGTATATCTTCAGACAAGTAAGCAGATGTGCAACATCTGTAATCTTTTGTCTTACTGTTTACTGTCATCTTGGTGTCACTTAATGATACTGTGTTCACTGTGTTTACTGTTTTAATCTATCTTCATTGTTCTTGCACTGTGTTTTTTAATTAAATGTCCGATCTCGAGCAGGGGAAATAATCGTCGAGCAACGAGCCGTTTCGAGTACCTTAATACTCGAACGAGCATCAAGCGTCGGACGAGTATACTCGCTCATCTCTAGTTATTTATATATATATACTATGTTATGTTTAGAGTGTGGTCACAGAACATGGTGAAGCCATGAGTAGTAATGCACTCAACCAATAGTTTTTTCTACAGAGATTAATAATTGGGCTATACAACAACATGATCAAGAGTAAATGTACCTGATCAGATATTTTTATATAAATAGATTCAAACATATTGGGGGTATTACTTATGTGGCTGCTGGAGTTCATCGAAAGTGCATTGTCGACAATAATGCACTGTGTACGATTCACTAAGATCGTGCGTCCGATATCCTGAGTGTGGTGCTTTCCGATAGGTCCGCCGGAGTTCACCTTCTTCTTCCCGGTGCATGGTAAGTGCATGTCTGCGGACACAATTGAAAAGTACACCCGCACTCAGTCCGAATCAGTCAGATCGTTCTGACGGCACACCCACCAATTTGTTGCATTGAAAGCCAGCGCAGCTGGCCATAAACAATCGCATGTGACACAATGCCAACACAGACACCTCTAATACCGTCCATCTTCGGAACAGCAAACAGTCCGTCGAAAGGTAACCCTGACCCTTAGTAAATAAGCCCCATTATGATTTAATTGAAGGAGTTGTTTCAGAGCCAGAAACAGTGAAGTTGTGTTCTGGCCCCTGAGGCACATTAAATATTCAGATTTTTCCTTTGTAGAAGCCATCAGTAGATAAATGCTGGGTCTGAAGTTGAGCCTCAGAACCTAAACAGTTGATGGAGCCATAGGAAGATGGCTTCAGGTATATAATTAATATATGATCCAGAGGAAACTGAAAGCAACACAGCCGATGTTTAAAGCAAAAATATAATAAAGTGGTGCAAAGCCGTGAATAGGTCCAGGCAACAAGGACCCTCCGAATAATAAAGAAGAAAGGCAGCACAAGCCTTCTCAAGTTACTTGAGAACGGCTCGTGTTGTTAGAGCGAAACGTCGGCTGGGCTATCCAACGCTCGTGCAGAAAATGGACAAACATGGCATGTGCTTGTAGTAAGATTTTGTTTCTAGTTAAATGTCAATTACTGATCGCTTGCCGCAAAATCCCGGGCTATTTGGCGCAAAACTGAAATCGTTCGGGAAACCGGACGAAAATGCGCTCTGCGGACCCTAATGAATGAGTCCCCTAGTGGCCATAAATCAGTTACTCCTCGTGTACCACACAACAAACTTAGATATACAAGGTTTTAAAGGTATAAACAGCTAAAATATGAGTAAACCAGAGTATTAAAGTTCTGTTTTCTGTTGTCTTTAACAGGACTCTTTAAATCTAGGAATATTCATAAGTTTTTACAGACGCAACAGAGGAAAATGTTTGTCTCTTGTCTATTTTCTAATTTTCTGGGTTTAGTTTTTCTTTTAAAATGCAAAGATAGATATGTTTAACTGCGGCCAAATGTCATAATCACTTCCAATCAGAATAATTGGATAGTGAGGATGGAAGATTTGTCCATACAGCAGAGGCCAGCAAAACATTTCATGAAGTTTCAGTTGTGTCATATTCTAAGAAATCAAAGCCTTAGAATTACAATATCTGAATGGAAAGAAATCAGGAAATTGTCTTTGGAATAATGTTATATTCTAGATTTTCTCAGAAGAAGATGTTAATTAGAATTACGTCTTAATAATCCAATGTTATAGATAGATTATGACTGGGAGGCAATATCTTGTGAACCACAGTGGGTGGTGGATGCCAAATTCCTCCCAACCAGGTTCACTTTGTGCTATCTAAAGGCGTTATCTAGTGTCTCTCAAATTTTACCCTTCAGCCCCCCACAGGCATCTAGACTTGGCTGCAGCATGGTCACTAGTCTCAGTGTAGGTGGCAGCTGAAACAGGTTGGGTGAAACATCCCAAAAAGTGCACCAGGTACAAAGGTCAAAAGGGAATTCATTCTCCTAGTGGAGTTGCTTTGAAGCATCTTGGACTTTAAGACGTGTTTGCTTTCGAAGGCCTACATCAATGGCCCTTACCTTGCTGAACCAGGACCTTACTGTAGCTCTAAAATAGAGCTGTCCATTGTTGGGAAGCCATTCATATCCATAGTGGAGGTTATTTACTGACTTTAGTTGAGTCATTGTACTAGACTTCTGAAAGGGATCATCGAGTATCCAGGAGGCAATGGATCCGGGATAATTAATATAGTTTAAAATTTTGTTCCTTAACAGCCAAAAAGTGGTGTGTGGACATACAATCTAATGAGAATTAAAATGTTACTGGCTGTCACAGTTCGGAGGCAAACCATCAAGAGTCTCTGTAAAAGTCTGTGGACCTCGGATAACCACGAGGGTGTAATATGCACAGTGGCAGCAAGTAGAACAGGACCATCGAGTGGGATGACAGCAGGAGTGCAATGTTGGTAACAGGGATGGCACAGGAACGCTGGGACCGATCGCCGGAGTAGGAACACACGGACGGACCACATGAACCAGATACAGAACAGCAACCAGGAAGGCAGACCTCGGGAAGGCACAGGAACTCAGGAAGGCAGGACTCGGGAGGCAGGACTCAGGATGGCAGACTTGGGATGGCAGGACCTCAGGATGCAGGACTTAGGATGGCAAGACCTCAGGATGACCACCAGGATACAGGACCGCACAGGAATACATGACAACCACAGGAATACAGGACCACACAAAGGAATACGACTGCCACAGGAATACAGGACCGCAACAGGAATACCGAATGCACCAAGAAACAGGGACACGCTACAGAATACAGAATACACAAACTCGAGGAACACGAGTACAGATCAACTGGGAGAAAATCCTGGGAACGCTGGAACACAGGAGGAACACGGGAAACATCGGAGGGCTTTCACTTGAGGGAAAAAGATGATTTGAAGATTCGGCAGGGGATGCTGGGAGCTGCCGGATATATAGAGCAGAGCTGGAAATGCCTGCGCTAATTAAGAGGATGCTGGGCTTTAGGAGAAGAGGCAGTGTGCGTGGACCTAGAGATCGGGGTCATGTCTGCCAGAAGCACCGGGGAGTCTGAGTCCGGGGTAGGCAGCCACATGCGGAGCACGGGTGTACCGCCATCCCGCGACATGGATCGCGAGGCACCCTTGACACTGGCCCTTTAATTAGGCCATTGATTTTGTTCCTGTGGAGGGACACAGGACACAAGATGGCCTGGTCACATGTCCTGCATTGCCTGGGAAGGTCATGTTTGCTGTAGTTGTTGGTTTGCAGTTTTTTAGAAAGTTTTTTTAACAATGAAACATCAGTCAGTTACTGTGACTTGACTTCTACATAAAAACATACAGTAAAGTACTTAAATTGGACATTTGCATATACAAAATAATAGAATTTGGCAATTTGGGGGGGAAGAGTCAATTAAACATGACAAGACAGTTCTTAGGATGTTTCAAACCGTCCCTTAAAGAGTAATCAGAATGATCAGAGTTGTTTACTTAGTATCTAGAGAGCTCTTCCGGGATTAGCAATTTCAGAAAAAGTGATGAAAACCTGTTCAGTGTTAGTCAAAATAATGTTATACTCCAGAAAGAGAAAAAATGTCCAAGTCAAAACTCGAACTTTCCTCTTAAAATTACCCCAAAATATTTCACTGAAATATGTTGGTTCTAGCTTTGAGCCAAAGTGAGATTTCTTGAAGAGAATTTAAAGATTAAATAGATATATTCTAAATGTTTAAACTTGAAGAGAGAAAAAATATTGTGTTTCTGTATTTTTATTGTTGCTTCTGAGCAAAAATTCATTGGCTACATAACATGCAGAAGGAAATTCTTTTGGGTGGTATAATCCTATAGTCAGCAGCCCACTGGGGTTGTTGTGTGTGGTTAGTATTGCATTGATGTGTAACAGTTAATACCAATAAACGGCTTGAGAAAAATATCAGAATGGAATAATGTTTATAATTGAAAAAGGTGTGATGTGTTAAAAACATTGATAAGTTGACCAGTTATGGTTCCTTAATATATATTTGGTGGGGGAATGAGCCAGGTGAGCTCTTCCATACACCCCCCTGCAGCACTAGGAGTAGTTAGTGCGTCCTGTAATAATATAATAAATCCTTTATTTATATAGCGCACACAGATTAGTAGCACTGACAAAGCTGCCAAAGCAGTCCCTGTCCCCATGGGGCTCACACTAATACACTACCAGTTTGTTTGGGAGTGTGGGACGAAACGGTAGGACCCGGAGGAAACCCACGCGAACACAGAAAGAAGTACAAACAATCTTTGCAGATGTTGACCGGGTGGGAATTCATGAGATTGGGGGAAAGAGAGTATCAAAGACTGTAAAATGTAACTTTAGTAGATATGCACATAGAAGGAATAAAAGAATGTGTTGAGGTATACGTCCTCCACCACATAATAAGGTGTCTAAGTAGTTCAAAAAGTTGACCCAGCATCAAGCACAATCTGGGTGACCTAGACTGGGACCATGACCAAAAAACCAGGGGTATAGGCTACTTATGATACCATAGGCCAGCATATAGCGGATATCGGGCATATATTTACAAACCACCCCTCTCACAGATGGTTTGATAACATAAGAAACTAAAGATCGACACCAGTATTGGCAGCCGTGTCCTCGGCCTGACGGGATCAACCAAGAGAAGGGAGGCTATCTGTCTATATTGGTTGGATGGAGACTGCTCATAGCCTAGATGGAGTCGAGAACAATACAAAACTGCTCGGACACTAAAGCTGTCAGATACACACTATCCTGAGCTAGCACTCCTAAGATTGTAGACCAACGCGTTTCTGAGTATTAAAATTTATCAGGGATCAGATGTAGTATTGAGTATCTACACGTATTAGAGATAGTACAAATTCACATATAGCGATTGTCACTGCATTGACCAGTGCAGTGCAAGAGCGCTGAGGGGGACGCTCAGTATTAAAGCTGAGAGTCACGCCCCTTTGTGATCAGAGGAGTGGTTCAAACCATAGCGGGGACCGAAACGGACCCAGCCCTCACAGAGGGAACCACCCCCCAGGTTCATAGGTGTACCGGCCATGACGGACCTGGAGGCGAGAAGCCGCCTCGGTCACTTGATCGCGCCGCGAGCCACGGAGTAGAGGGCGGAAACGCCCAACTCGAGCACATGACGCAAGGCCCGAGCATGCCAAGGACCGCCCAGACCCGCCCTGTGTGGATAAGGTAGCGGGGATGGAGAAACAACAATACAGAGAGCCACTCCTCACCGTCACCTGGTCATAGACACTGTGGACCGTGTGTGAATTGCTGACACCATACAGAGACAGGGGACAATCGTAGGAAGCGAGGAGGGAAGAAAAAAGTGTGGAACCAAAAAAGGCGATAGAAGAATGGGTAGGGCTAAAGAGTTACCGGTGTTATTGTATTTTATTATTTTCGGCACGAGTCAGCTAGGGCAAAATACATTTAAGAAGGGCCAGAGAGCGAAAAGATGGTAGGCAAAAGGAGCATGCCAGGGGTGGCCAACAGAGATTGCCAAGGGTGGGGAATACTAGAAGCCCTTAGGATGTACAGAAATGGTGAAGACCACTTCTGGGGAGGGTAACCGATCAGTTGTGATTTTTGGTTCTTTGTAGCATATAGTACCCGTTTGGGGGGTGATTTCTCAATGACACGATGTTTGGGCTCGGTATAGGAATTGCAAGTGCGGGGGAACTAGTCATGATGAACGCGAAGCTTGTTGAGAGGTAGTTGCCAATAGTAGGACAGGGGAGGATCAGCGGAAATGCGCTAGCTACAGTTGGAATCCCACGGAGTTAAGTATACAGGCCGGTGATATTTCTCAGATTACACATCTACTTTGCCTTTAATATATCCTAATGCCAGCGAGCACACAATGAGGTCCACTTGTAATGATTAAAAACAAAAGTATTTTTTCTTTTCTATAGGTAAAAATGTTGTAAAAAACTGCAATAATAATAATAAATAACATTAAAATAATTTGTTGTATAGTAGCAGTAATAGCGATACTGTTATGATTGTATAATGTGTAGTGCTACGACCTATTGCACAATACCGTCTTCTGTGCTACTGCTTGTTGTGGTACCAAACCAAAAATTGTGCAATGTACGAGGGAGGTCAAATAAGTACCCGTGTTAGAAATGAAGACACCATTTTTCCCAAAATTTTTTTATTTTTCAACTGTCCCCTTTAAGAAAAGAACCTTCATCCACCCTCCTGCCCATTTTTTAACCCTCCAAAATAGGATTGTGAACTCTCCAAACATACGCCTCTGTCTCGCGATAACTTCCTCGTTTGAGCTAAAAAAAATTTTTGCAAGCCATTTCTTCATGTTAGGGAACAAGAAAAAGTCTCAGGGAATTGCGGCAGAAATTCATAACGCAATTCATGCAGTTGCGGCAAACTCTCGGATGAATGTGCTGCTGCGTTATCGTGTTGAAACCGAATCTTCTTTTTCAACAAATGTGGCCGTGTCTCCTTCAATTTTTTGTCCAAGCGGTCCAATAACTCACTGTAGTATTGTCCACTGATCGTTCTTACTTTTTCTAAAAAATCCATGAGGATGACGCCGTTCGCATGCCAAAAAATCGTCGCCATAACATTTCCAGCCGATGGGACAGTCTTTGTCTTCTTTGGAGCAGATTCACCGGGAAAAATTGCTTAGTTTCTGGTGTGTCATGATGTATCCAGTTTTATCACCGGTGACAACTCAAGGCAAAAACTCCTTCGGATCTCGCTTAAATTGCTCCAATTACCCATCGGGCTGACAATTTTTTCATCGCCAACTTATCATGTAAAATATTATTTGCCGTTGCAGTCGACACACCTACGGCCTCTGCTACTTTGCACACTTTCATTCGTGGATCAGCAAATATCATGTCGTGGACTTTTCGAATGATTTTCTCGGTAACCACGTCTGCTGGGCCTCCTGGTCGCTCCTCATCAACAACGGATGTTCGCCCATGTTTACATTCGTTGAACCGATATCTAACTGTGGTCATAGATGGCGAAGTGTCCCCATAAACAGCATCCAACTCTGCTTTTATCTCCTCACATTTTTCCCATCCATAAACAAAAAGCGAATTACCGAACAATACTGCTCTTTTTGAATCTTAGCAAAAATCATGAAACACGTCTTACTCAAATGGCTGCCAACTCCAAACTAACCAATCAGTCTGCACATGATAATAACACCAACTTCCCTCAGAGTCCCCTCTGTCATCAAACACTGGTACTTATTGAACCGTCCTCATATATATATATAGAAATTCAAAAAGTGTGTCAGCACTCAGGGAATGATGAGGTAGCTCAGGTGCACTTCCCAGGACCTGAACCAAGGTCCATCCAATAGGTAATGCAACAAAAAGTGGCAGCACTCCGGGATTTCTGAATAACAAAAAACGTACTAGTTTATTCACAAATGTGTCAAAAGCTACGTTTCGGCTCCTTAGACCTGGAGCCTTTCTCAAGCAAAGGTGCATGTAACACAGTGAAAAATATATATAAAATACACAGGAAGTGACATCATTTTGCAAATCATGTGATCACAGCAATTTAAGTATATAGTCATATATCACTGTACAAGTGAACTTCACAAAAAACAATAAGTTGAAAATACGGTGCCTAAGCCTACCAAAGGATCAGTTCCGAGCAACATGTGTGACTCATCAAAACTGCTAAGGACTCCTAATCTAGGACATTACTTTAACTTTAATGTCGCTATTTATGTTAAGAATTATTGAAAGTAATACAACTGTCCAATAATAATAACAGTGCTACCATTAATATAGACTGCTTTGAATGAAAGGGAAACTGGCGATTTTTGACAGGGCCCACGCTCTAGCTATAGATAACTTATGCATTTAATTTTACTGGAGGCACATACCGGTTCCTCTGTTTTAAACAATTTTGGGAGGGCACATACAGGCACTCTAATCTATTCCAATTTTCTGGAGGGCCCACTACCTGCTCCATGCTGGTTTGAAAACTTTTTGACTGCCACACAGGCACCAACTATTTATTTTTCTGGAGGGCACACTATGTCCTCTGGTTTGAAAACTTTTTTGGATACGCCACATATCAGGCACCAATCTATTCATTTTGTCTGGAGGGACCACTACCTGCTCCTCTCGTTGAAAATTTTTTTTGGACTGACCACATACTAGGCACTATCCAAATTAAATTGTTCTCATAGACAGCCTTCACAGTTGTTCTCCATTGACTACCTCCAAAAGTCGTCATACAGTAGTGCCTCCATACAGTCCCTTATCAACGAGGTGTGTCAGGCACAAATTTTGGGTTGTTTTCATGGATTCCACAGCAAGAAGTTGTTGTACTTGTCGCATGCGCCGACAGACCTGTGTGATGTAATCCACAAAATTATACTGGCAAACTTTTAGAAGGTACAGATATATTGACGCGTTCTTGCTCCCTACCTTTGGTTCCTCTGCTGCACCATTATTTGAGTTTGAAGCCTGAGTCCAATTAGGTATGTCGCCAATGCATTCTAGCCTGCCCGCTGCACGCTGCCTCTGCATGCAGTCCCCTGATAGGTAGGGAAATTATGGCGATGTTTTAGATGCATCTAGCTTCTTCATTCTGTCACTTGTCATGGCCATGATGGTTGCCCATAATTTTGGATAATGGGCGATTAAGCAGCCTCAGATGGCATCATATGCATGCTGCCCCTGTCGTTTCCTGTCATATCGGGGGATGCCGCCGTTCCGTTTTCCCTCCTCTCCCCACCATTCCCCTACCCTCCAACACTCCTCCAACTCATCTTTTTGAGGTTCACAGGTGCGCTTGGCCAAGCTTCCCGGATGCAGAGCCTTGGTCCTTGAAAAATGCTCGAGTTTCCCAGTACTTCATGGGAGCTCGTTATTCGAGACGCGGCACTCGAGGCATAGGAGCAAATAGTTTGTCTCGAAACGAGTACAAGCATTTTTAGGTGCCGCTCATCTCTAATAAATGGCACGCTTTCTCTTTACTCGGCTACATCAATTCACCCTCTAAGAGAGTGAGGTCGTGCTTGAGTGTGAGTGACTGGCTAAAGAGAAATCAGTTCCATTTTTCCTTCCCCAGTATTATTGTCAGCAAGGCCCTCTCAACCCTCCATCATCTCACATGTCAGGTAGTCACAAGTCACAGGAAAGCGTGTTCCCATTCTGAGGGAGAGGGAATTGAGCTGGAGGTGCGACGAACAGAATATGCCAGGCTCAGAGGAGGATGATAACAGACCACATGAGTCATTTGAAATAGACTGTGAGACAACTTTAAAAATCCAAGAACTTTCCAGGCATGGAGAAGAACATTATAGGGATAGTTGTCCTGCCCGTATAATAGCAGTGCTCACAGATACATGTAGTTAGTGTGGATTAGCTTATCTGACACTTTGGGTTTAAGTGAAAACAGGACCCATTTTAGTGGACCCTCACAATCACTTTGTGGACAGAGTTGACTTGCATAGCCGCTACACCCCTTTAATAAACTAACAGCAACATCGTTTAAACATCTTCTAAATATTCTTAAATTCCCAAAAGGGCTAAATGATGAATAAAAAAAGAACAAGAGAGATGTTCCATAGGTATTATTATATGTATTACCACTGCAGAGGTGAAAAGGCCTGATGTATAATTATGTTTATCACAACAAGTCATTATTATATCACGCATTGTGCTTATTGTTATTAGTTCTGGCATCATATTTATCCTGGGATCTTATAAATGTCTCATCATTACATCTCGTCTTCACTTTTGTTTGATTTCTCGCAGAAAATAATGGCAAAATAAGAGATCTTTTCTATGTAGTCATAATGTGTCACTAAGCAAACAGTAAAGTGTCAGGCATAAATTAATTACACCCGTCATTTATCCCTTCACATATCTCCTTCTAATGAAAAGAAATATCCACCGGAGAGGTGACTTGAATTGTACCTTGATCACAACATCTATTAACATAAATAAGGCATCCGCCGAGTTTAGATTTCCGCACCAATATCCCTCATAGTCTCTAATTTGCTCTGCCTGCGAAAACCAAAAAAAGGATGTGTTATATAGATATTCCAAAGTTTTGCAAAATGGCCTGGCTTTAAATGTCATCGAGCATGTAGATTTCTTCCTGGCCATTAGTTATGGTGACTCACTGTGATATTTCTCAGATTACACATATACTTTGCCTTTAATATATCTAATCCAGCGAGCCCACAATAGAGTCCACTTGTTAATGATTGAAAACAAAAGGTTTTTTCTTTTATAGTAAAAATGTTGTAAAAAACTGCAATAATAATAAAAACTTAAAATAATTTGTTGTATAGTAGCAGTAATAGCGATACTGTTATGATTGTTATGGTAGGTGCTAGACCTATGCACCAATACCGTTTTGTGCTACTGCTTGTTCTGGTACCAAACCAAAAATTGTGCAATGTACGAGGGAGGTCAAATAAGTACCCGTGTTAGAAATGAAGACACCATTTTTTCCAAAATTTTTTTATTTTTCAACATGGTCCCCTTTAAGAAAAGAACACTTCATCCAACCTCCCTGCCATTTTTTAACCCTCCAAAATAGGATTGTCGAACTCTCCAAAATAACGCCTCTGTCTCGCGATGACTTCCTCGTTTTAAGCAAAAAAAATTCTGCAAGCCATTTCTTCATGTTAGGGAACAAGAAAAAGTTCAGGATTGCGGCAGAAATTCATAACGCAATTATGAGTTTGGCGGCAACAGCTCTGATGAATGTGCTGCTGCGTTATCGTGTTGAAACGAATCTCTTTTTCAACAAATGTGGCCGTGGTCTCTTCAATTTTTTGTCCAAGCGGTCCAATAACCACTGTAGTATTGTCCACTATCGTTCTTACTTTTTAAAAAATCCATGAGGATGACGCCGTTCGCATGCCAAAAAATCGTCGCCATAACATTTCCAGCCGATGGGACAGTCTTTGTCTTCTTTGGAGAGATTCACCGGGAAAAATTGCTTAGTTTCTGGTGTGTCATGATGTATTCCAGTTTCATCAACGGTGACAACTCAAGGCAAAAACTCTTCGGACTTCTTAAATTGCTCCAATTACCCATCGGGTGACAATTTTTCATCGCCAAATATCATGTAAATATAATGCCGTTGCAGTCGACACACCTACGGCCTCGACTTTGGCACAATTTCATTCGTGGATCAGCAAGTATCATGTCGTGGACTTTTCGAATGACTTCTCTGGTAACCAGTCTGCTGGGCCTCTGGTCGCTCCTCCTCAACAACGGAGTGTTTGCCCACGTTTACATTCGTTGAACCGATATCTAACTGTGGTCATAGATGGCGAAGTGTCCCCATAAACAGCATCAAACTTTGCTTTTATCTCATGCATTTTTTCCATCCATAAAACAAAAGCGAATTACCGAACAATGCTGCTCTTTTGAATCTTAGCAAAAATCAATGAAACAAGTCTTAATCAAAGGGGCAACTCACTAACCAATCAATCAGTCTGCAATTTGGCGTCGTTTGATAGATGCAGACATGATAATAACACCAGTCCCCCTGTCATCAAAAACACTGGTACTTATTGAACCACCCTCATATATATATAGAAATTCAAAAAGTGTGTCAGCACTCAGGGAATGATGAGGTAGCTCAGGTGCACTTCCCAGGACCTGAACCAAGGTCCACATAGGTAATGCAACAAAAAGAGGCAGCACTCCGGGATTTTGAATACACAAAAAACGTACTAGTTTATGCACAAATGTGTCAAAGCTACGTTTCGGTCTAGACCTGGAGCCTCTTCAAGCAAAGGTGCATGTAACACAGTGAAAAATATATTAAAATACAAAGGAAGTGAATCATTTGCAAATCATGTGATCACAGCAATTTAAGTATATAGTCATAATCACTGTACAAGGAACTTCACAAAAAACAATAAGTTGAAAATACGGTGCCTAAGCCTACCAAAGGATCAGTTCGGGCAAAGTGTGACTCATCAAAACTGCTAGACTCCTAATCTAGACATTACTTTAACTTTAATGGCGCTATTTATCTAGATTCATAGTATATAAGGCTGGAAGGAGACGCCAGCCATCAAGTTCAACCTTTAAGATTAATAAAGTTTTATCCCAACCCGTGATATTTTTGCTCTCCAGAAAGGCATCCAGGCTCTCTTGAACATGTACATAGAGTCGGCCATAAACACCTTCCGCGGCAGAGAGTTCCATAGTCTCCACTGCTCTTACAGTAAGAACCTTGTCCTAGTTGATGGTAAAATCGCCTCTCTCTAGGCGAGAGGATGATGCCCCTTGTCCTGGTCACGGCCGAAGATAAAAAAGATCTTTGGAGAGATCCTTGACTGCCGTTCAGGTATTTGTACATTGTGAATGAGGGTCTCCCCCAGCTGTCTTTTTCTAAACTGAAAATCCCAAATTTTTTAATCTGCCAGTGTATTCTAGTTCCCCATTCCCCTATATCGATGGTGCTCTCCTTGCACCGTTCAGCTCACTATATGCCTTTTGATAACTGGTGCCCAAACTGTACACATATTCCAGTGTGGTCTAGACCAGGGATTGTATAAGGGCCAAAACTATGTCTTTATCATGAGATCTATTCCTCTCTGATACATCCCATAATTTTATTTGCTTAGCAGCCGCTCTTGGCGCGGTCACTAAAATTAAGTTACCATCCACCAATACCCCCAAGTCTTTTCAGCTTCAGTTTACTAAGTAATTGACCGTTAGAAATAATTATACTTTTTGTTTCCATGCCCAAGTGCAAACTTACATATATACATTAAACCTCATCAACCATTGCTCGCCCATCCCTCAAGCTCCACAAATCCCTCGTAATGCTAAACTACGGACCTCAGTATTTATACTTTACACAGCTAGTTACATCTGCAAATATTAAACTGTGCTGTGTATAAACCCACTACAAAGGTATTTAATAAAAATATTAAAAAAGAAGTGGCCCCATACTGACCCCTGTGGAAATATTGAAAGTAATACAACTGTCAAATAATAATAACAGTGCTACCATTAATATAGACTGCTTTGAATGAAATACTATAAAAAAAATTCTATTGCCTTTTGAAATTATTATTATATTTCGAAATATGTCTAAAAGAAAAAAAAATAAAAGATATAACAAATAGTAAAAAGCTTTGTGTTGTTGTTATTACTATTATTATTACTATTACAAGCAGTCCCTGGGTTACGTACAAGATAGGGTCCGGAGGTTTGTTCTTAAGTTGAATTTGTATGTAAGTCGAAACTGTATATTTTATAATTGTAGTCCCAGATAGCTGATCACTGCAGCCTGGGACTATAGTAACATCCAGAGATCTTCACCAGAGGTCACAGTGGGCAGAGGGGTCCGTTTGTAACTAGTGGTCGTCTGTAAGTCGGGTGTTCTTAAGTAGGGGACCACCTGTACTATTGTTATTATTATAACTTATAACTTGTGAACATTATTTTTGAACATTTCTATGCTACTGTAAATATTGTGATTTTTTTCTATATATGTATATATTATTTACATAATTATTATTACTTTTTATTCATATGATATTACAATATGAAATTATTATGTTACATAATATTGCATTCTTCAGTGACAAAACCCTTTTATGATGCCTCTAGAATTTATGGTTTGAAATAAAAAGTAATTATTACGCTGTATGTCACCAGTAAAGTTCAAGGAATTGTAGGTTTATGAAATTTTAATAAATCCACTTTGGAATTTGCATGTAGATTGTTTTTGAGTTAGGTTGGTAATATCCTCAATCCAGCAGCTTACTTGAAACTCCAACGAGACAATTTACTTTTGTTTATTAGTTTGGGGAAAATTATACATTCTTTACTGCATACATTATTGCTAGATTTGGCAGGGGCTTTTTTTTCTCAAAACTTCTCATTTTTTTTTAAAAACGTATCACTTTCTTTATATTTAGTTAAGGCTAAATTACTTCTAGAGTTATATATATAAATATATATTTATAAGTATATTATATATATTTATATATTATGAATACATGTAGTCCCTGGGTTATGTACAGGATAGGTACTTTAGGCTGTTTCTTACGTTGAATTTGTATGTAAGTCAGAACAGGTATATTTTATATTATGTAACTGGAGTCAAGATAATTTTTTGTCTGATTGGCAATTGGATTTTCTAAATTTTGTGCTGTAATGGAAAAAAAAGGATTATCAATAAAACTTCAATACAGACATGTTACAGTTGATCATAATAACGAATATATGTATATGTTATTATATACATGTTATTGTTTAGAAGTGTGGCCACAGAACATGGTGAAGCCATGGAGTTAGTATGCACTCAACCAAATGTACCACACTGGGTCACCATCAACTCTAGTTCTAGTTTTTTCTACAGAAGATTTAATAATTGGGCTATACAACAACATGATTCCCTGCTGCGCGCGATGTCTCCCTGCTGCGTGCGATGTCTTCCTGCTGCGCCCGATGTCTCCCTGCTGCGCCCGATGTGTCTCTGCTGCGCCCGATGTGTCTCTGCTGCGCCCGATGTGTCTCTGCTGCGCCCGATGTGTCTCTGCTGCGCCCGATGTCTCCCTGGTGCGCGATGTCTCCCCATTCCACGTGTATCTTCAGACAAGTAAGCAGATGTGCCGAACATCTGTAATCTATTCTTCACTGTGTTCTTCACTGTCTTTTTCACTTAAATGATCCTGTGTTCACTGTGTTTACTGTTTTAATTCTATTCTTCATTGTTCTTCACTGTGTTTTTTTAATTAAATGCTCGATCTCGAGCAGGGGAAATACTCGTCCGAGCAACGAGCCGTTTCGAGTACCTTAATACTCGAACGAGCATCAAGCTCGGACGAGTATACTCGCTCATCTCTAGTTATTATATATATATATATGTTATGTTTAGAAGTGTGGTCACAGAACATGGTGAAGCCATGGAGTTAGTATGCACTCAACCAAATGTTTTTTCTACAGAAGATTTAATAATTGGGCTATACAACAACATGATCAAGAGTAAATGTACATGCTTCAGATATTTTGTATATAAATATATTCAAACATATTGGGGCTCATTTACTTATGTGGCTGCTGGAGTTCATCGAAAGTGCATTGTCTGACAATAATGCACTGTGCTACGATTCACTAAGATCGTGCGCCCGATATCCTGCATGTGTTGCTTTCCCGATGAGGTCCGCCGGAGTTCACCTTCTTCTTCCCGGTGCATGTAAGTGCATTGTCTTGCGACACAATTGAAAATTAAATCCCGCACTCAGTCCGAATCAGTCAGATCGTCTGACGGCACACCCACCAATTTGTGTTGCATTGAAGCCAGCGCAGCTGCGCCATAAAACAATCGCATGTGACACAATGCCAACACAGACACCTTCTAAATACCTGTCCAATCTTCGTAAACAGCAAACAGTCCGTCGAAAGTGCAACCCTTGACCCTTAGTAAATAAGCCCCATTATGCATTTAATTGAAGGCCCTTGACCCTTAGTAAATAAGCCCCATTATGCATTTAATTGAAGGAGTTGTTTCAGAGCCAGAAACATTGAAGTTGTGTTCTGGCCCCTGAGGCACATTAAATACTTCAGATTTTTCCTTTGTAGAAGCCATCAGTAGATAAATTGCTGGGTCTGAAGTTGAGCCTCAGAACCTAAACAGTTGATGGAGCCATAGGAAGATGGCTTCAGGTATATAACTTAATATATGATCCAGAGGAAACTGAAAGCAACACAGCCGATGTTTAAAGCAATAAATATAATATAAGTGGTGCAAAGCCGTGAATAGGTCCAGGCAACAAGGACCCTCCGAATAATAAAGATGAAAAGGCAGCACGAGCCTTTCTCAAGTTACTTGAGAACGGCTCGTGTTTGTTAGAGCCGAAACGTCGGCTGGGCTATCCAAAGCTCGTGCAGAAAATGGACAAACATGGTATAGCGGGGCATGTGCTTGTAGAGTATTTTGTTTCCTAGTTAAATTGTCAATATTCCGATCGCGTGCGCCAAAATCCCGAGGCTATTTGGCGCAAAACTGAAATCGTCGGGAAACCGGACGAAAATGCGCTCTGCGGACCCTTAATGAATGAGTCCCATAGTGGCCATAAATCATGTTACTCCTCGTGTACACACAACAAACTTCTGATGTATACAAGGTTTTTAAGAGGTATAACAGCTAAAATATGAGTAAACCAGAGTATAAAGTTCTGTTTTCCTGTTGTCTTTCAACAGGACTTTAAATTCGAGGAATATTCATAAGTTTTTTTTTTACAGAGTTTTTACATAAGATTTTTACAGAGTTTTTTACAGAGAGAAAATTGTTTGTCTCATTAATTTTCTGGGTTTAGTTTTTCTTTTAAAATGCAAAGATAGATCATGTTTAACTGCGGCCAAAATGTCATAAATCACTTCCAATTCAGAATTAATTGGATAGTGAAGCTGGAAGATTTGTCACATACAGCAGAGGCCAGCAAAACATTTCATGAAGTTTCAGTTTGTGTCATATTCTAAGAATCAAAGCCTTAGAATTACAATATCTGAATGGAAAGAAATCAGGAAATTGTCTTTGGAATAATGTTATATTTCTAAGATTTTCCTCAGAAGAAGATGTTAATTAAGTAATTTACGTCTTAATTAATCCAATGTTATAGATAAGATTATGACTGGGAGGCAATATCATTTGTGTAACCATCAGTGGGTGGTGGATGCACAAATTCCCTCCCAACCAGGTTCACTTTGTGCTACTCCTAAAGGCGTTATCCTAGTGTCTCTCAAATTTTACCCTTCAGCCCCCACAACAGGCATCTAGACTTGGCTGCAGCATGGTCACTAGTCTCAGTGTAGGTGGCAGCTGAAACAGGTTGGGTGAAACATCCCAAAAAGTGACACCAAGGTACAAAGGTCAAAAGGGAATTCATTCTCCTAGTGGAGATTGCCTTTGAAGACATTCTTGGACTTTAAGACGTTGTTTGCTTTCGAAGGCCTACATCAATGGCCTCTTACCTTGCTGCACCTGGTACCTATACTGTAGCATTAAAATAGAGCTGTCCATTGTTGGGAAGCCATTCATATCCATAGCTGGGAGTCTATTCCTGACTTTAGTTTGGAGTCTATGTCACTAGGCTTCTTGAAAGTCAGACAAAGATAAAGAGGGAGCTGTCGTATTTCAGGTATCCAGGAGGCAATGGACTCCTGGATAATTATAATATTAGTTTAAAATTTTGTTCCCCTTAACAGCCAAAAAGTGGTTTGGACATACAATCTAATGAAGAATTAAAATGTTACTGGCTGTCACAGTTCAGATGGGCAAACCATCAGAGAGTCTCTGGGATGACAGCAGGAGTGCAATGTTGGTACACAGGATGGCACAGGAACGCTGGGACCGATCGCCGGAGTAGGAACCACACGGACGGACCACATGAACCAGATACAGGAACAGCAACCAGGAAGGCAGGACCTCGGGAAGGCAGGACCTCAGGAAGGCAGGACCTCAGGAAGGCAGGACCTCGGGAGGGCAGGACCTCAGGATGGCAGGACTTTGGGATGGCAGGACCTCAGGATGGCAGGACCTTAGGATGGCAAGACCTCAGGATGACCACCAGGATACAGGACCGCCACAGGAATACAGGACAACCACAGGAATACAGGACCACCACAGGAATACAGGACTGCCACAGGAATACAGGACCGCAACAGGAATACAGGAATGCCACAAGAACACAGGACCGCTACAGGAATACAGGAATACACAAACTCGGAGGAACACCGGAGTACAGATACACTGGGAGAAATCCTGGGAACGCTGGAACACGAAGGAACACTGGGAAACATCGGAGGGCTTTCACTTGAGGGAAATGATTTGAAGATCCGGCAGGGGATGCTGGGAGCTGCCGGATTATATAGCAGAGCTGGAAATGCCTGCGCTAATTAAGAGGATGCTGGCCCTTTAAGTGCAGAAGAGACAGTGTGCGTGCCCTAGAGATCGGGGTCACGTCTGGCCAGAAGCACCGGGAGTCTGAGTCCGGGGTAGGCACGCCACATTGCGGAGCACGGGTGTACCCGCAATCCGCGACATGGATCGCGAGGACACCCTTGACACTGGCCCTTTAATTAGTCCATTGATTTTGTTCCTGTGGAGGAGACACAGGACACAAGATGGCCGCTGGTCACATGTCCTGCATTTGCCTGGGAAGGTCATGTTTGGCTGTAGTTGTTTGGTTGCAGTTTTTAGAAAGTTTTTTTAATCACATGAAACATCAGTTCAGTTACTGTGACCTTGACTTCTTACATAAAACATACAGTAAAGTACTTAAAATTGGACATTTGCATATACAAAATATCATAATTTGGCAAATTTGGGGGGAATTGATCAATTAAACATGACAAGACCCAGTTTCTTACGGATGTTTCAACCGTCCTTAAAGAGTAATCAGAAATGATCAGAGTTTACTTAGTATCTAGAGAGCTCTTCCGGGAATTTAGCAATTTCAGACAAAGTGATGAAAACCTGTTCAGTGTTTAGTCAAAATAATGTTATACTCCAGAAAGAGAAAAAATGTCCAAAGTCAAAACTCGAACTTTCCTCTTAAAATTACCCCAAAATATTTCACTTAAATATGTTGGTTTCTAAGCTTTGAGCCAAATGTAAGCTTTCTTGAAGAAGAATTTAAAGACAAAATAGCATTTATTCTAAAATGTTTAAACTTGAAGAGAGAAATATTGTGTTTCTGTATTTTTATTGTTGCTTCTGAGCAAACTTCATTGGCTACATAACATGCAGAAGGAAATTCTTTCTGGGTGGTATAATCCTATAGTCAGCAGCCCACTGGGTTGTTGTTGTGTGGTTAGTATTGCATTGATGTGTAACAGTTAATACCAATAACCGGCTTTAGAAAAATATCAGAATGGAATAATGTTTATAATTGAAAAAAGGTTTGATGTGTTAAAAACATTGATAAGTTGACCATAGATTAGGTCCTTAGTATCATTTTGGTGGGGAATGAGCCAGTGAGCTCTCTCCATACACCCCCCGCAGCACTAGGATGTAGTAGTGCGTCCTGGTAATAATAATAATAATTCCTTTATTTATATAATGCACACAGATTACACAGCGCTGCACAGAGCTTGACAAATCAGTCCCTGTCCCCATGGGGCTCACTATGTAATCAACCTACCAGTATGTTTTGGAGTGTGGGACGAAACCGTAGGACCCGGAGGAAACCCACGCGAACACAGAAAGAACGTACAAACTCTTTGCAGATGTTGACCTGGGTGGGAATTCACTGAGATTGGGGGAAAGAGAGTATCAAAGACTGTAAAATGTAACTTTTATTAGATATGCACTAGAAGGAATAAAAGAATGTGTTGAGGTATAGCGTCCTCCACCACTATAATAAGTGTCTAAAGTAGTTCAAAAAGTCTGACCCCAGCTCAAGCACATATCTGGGCTGACCTAGACTGGGACCATGACCAAAACCACGGGGGTATAGGCTACTATATGATACCATAGGCCCAGCATATAGCGGATATCGGGCATATGTAACAAAGCCACCCCTCTCACAGATGGTTTGATAACATACAAGAAACTAAAGATCGACACCAGTATTGCAGCCGTGTCCTCGGCCTGACCTGGGATCAACCTAAGATGAATTGGAGGCTATCTGCTCATATTATTGGTGGATAGGAGACTGCTCATTAGCCTAGATGGAGTCTGAGATAAATACTCCTAACTGCTCGGCCACTAAAGCTGTCAGATTCACACTATCCTGAGCTAGCACTCCTAAGATGATTAGACCCAACGCGTTT
Organism: Engystomops pustulosus; assembly: GCA_019512145.1. Lineage (NCBI taxonomy): Eukaryota > Metazoa > Chordata > Amphibia > Anura > Leptodactylidae > Engystomops > Engystomops pustulosus. Next base: position 18,279,085 of record CM033643.1, read on the forward strand.
CCTGAGTATCTAACATTTATCAGGGATCAGATGTAGTATTGAGTAATATACACGTATTAGATGATAGTACACATTCACATAGCGTGTCCCTGCATTGATACCAGTGGCAGCGCGCGCGAGGGGACGCTCAGTATTTAAAGCCTGAGTCACGCCCCTTTGTGATCAGAGGAGTGGTTCAAGACCAATAGCGGGGACCAGAACGGACCCAGCCCTCACAGAGGGAACCACCCCCCAGCGTCATAGGTGTACCGGCCACTGACGGACCTGGAGGCGAAGAGCCGCCTACGGTCACTTGATCGCGCCGCGAGTCACGTGAGTATGAGGGCGGGACACGCCCCCAAACTCCGAATCACATGATCGCAAGGTCCGAGCATGCCAAAGGACCGCCCAGACCGCGCCCCTGTGTGTGGCTATAGGTTAGCTGCGGGATGATAGCAACAACAATACAGAGAGCCACTCCTCCCTCGTCACCTCCTTGTCACCTAGCATCCTCGGTCGGACCTGTGTAATTGCCTAAATCCATCAGAGACAGTGGGACAATCTAGGAAGCGAGGAGGTAAGAAAAAGTGTGGAACCAAAAAATGCAGATAGAAGAATGGGTAGGGCTAAAGAGTACAACGGTGTTAATCTGTCCTTTACTATTTAGAGAAATAGAGTAAGATACGAAAAAATACCATAAAAGGGCAGAGAAACACGTATGGTTAGACAAAAATAGGAGCATGTATATGAGGGTGCCATTACAGAGATATTTGCCCAAGGCTGTTGGGGCAAATAATAGCAGACCCTTCTATCAGTGATGGTTACAGAAAACTGGTGAATGACAGCTTCTCATTGAGGCCATTGGGTTCTACCGTATTCAAGGTGTAGATCCATCTGGTCTCTTTTTGTTGTATCAGCCTATCCCAGTTACCTCCCCGTTTGGGGGGTCTGATTTTCTCTATCACCTGAAAACGTAATAGTTTGGGATCGCTATTATGGAATCTGGTAAAATGTCTTGCCACTGTGGTATCCCTCATGTTCCTGATGTCACCAACATGCTCCTGAATTCTTGTCTTGACCTGACGGTACGTTTTGCCCACATAGTTCATAGGACAGGGGCAGGATAGCGAGTACACTGCTCCTACTGTCCTACAGTTGGTATATTCCCTAATGGAGTATACAGCGCCAGTGCTGGCTCCCTGGAAGCTGTTCCCCAGTAGAACCAGTGAGCAAACTTTGCAGTACCCGGACCCGTAGGAAGCCATGTTGGGAGGGACCGAGAAGGTTCGAGATGACTATGGACGAGCCTGAGATTTTTCCCCCTCCGATAAGTGACTGAAGGGTAAGGTGATAGAAATTCAGTCAGATCCTGGTCTTGTCTCAGAATCCGCCAGTATTTGTAAAGGATCTGTTTGATAGCATACGAGTTTGCATCAAAGGTTCCAATCAGTCGTATGGTGTTATCAGTCTCCCTAGTTTTAGGGCTCAAGAGATCTTCTCTTCTTGAGGAGAGGGCATGTTGACCTGGGTGGGATATGAACCCAGGACCCCAGCGCTGCAAGGCAGAAGTGCTACTCACTCAGCCATCGTGCCACCCTACCTGAAGGGGTTAATGAAAAAATTAGGGGATGTGTTTTTTACTTCTTAAAATATTTTGAAACCATTTCTTACGTTTATATGCCAACAATGACAAACATTTTAAACATTACAAAGGACAATTTTTTACATTATTTGAAAGAACACTCCAGTCACAGCTGATTCAGCCTTGTGTTAAAGATCCTATGGATTAACACACCTACCCTACCTACCCTATGGTGCAATTACTACAAAATAGGGCTCATTTACTAAGGGTCGCGGATCGCACTTTCGTCGGACTGTGCGCTGTTTTTGGGATTTGCACGGCTTGGACAGGTATTTAACAGGGGTCTGCGATGGGATTGTGTCGCTCGCGATCGGATTTTTGGCATATTAGGACTGAGCACGGATTTAAATGTCAAATTCAGTCGCAAGACAATGCACTTACATGCACCAGGAAGAAGAAGGAGAACTCCATCGGACCTGAGCGGAGAAGCGACACAAGCAGGATGTCGGGCGCACGATCTTAGTGAATCGCAGCAGAGGGCATTTTCGTTGGACAATGCACTTTCTGTGAACTCCGCGGACCGGGTAAGTAAATATTGCCCAATGTGGTCAGGGGTTAGCCTCGAATTAAAGGGGTTGTCCAGGATAAGTATTTTTACGATGATGATTATTTATTCGTTCGATGAGGGGTTCACATGAAAGAAAAAATAGAGATCCTAAAGACACAAAACTACATTGAAATGGTAAAAGTGAAAGGAGGACCTTGCCCTTGAGGGCTCATAATTTATCTGGGTGAGTAGGTGGACACATGAAGTGAGGTAGCAGAACAATAAGGTTATTGTATCTTGTAGGAGTTGGGTTTGAAGGTTTGGAAGGTGGGGGACAGTCTGACATGTTTCGGTAGAGAGTTCCAGAATATGGGGGATGCACAGAAGTCCTGGAGATGATTGTGAGAAGAGCGGATGGTAATAGAGCAAGGCAGAAGATTTTGTGAGGATTCATAGATTCCATGTGGGAAGGTATTGAGTGATAAGGTCAAAGATGAGGTTGCAGTAGTCCAAGCAGGAAAGGATGATGGGATGGAATAGCAATTTTGTAGATTTCGGGCTGAGGATTGTAGGTGAGAGATGTTCTAGAGGTGGAAATGGCAGGTTGTAATGAGGGCCTGGGTGGGCTATAGGATAACTTAAAAATTTTCCAAAGCATCAGACTGGGGCGAGTATGGAGTCATATGTGATAAATAGACCTGGTAGGAGGCATGTGTTAGGTGGAGGAAAGATGAGTTCTAATTTGTCCATGTTATATCTATGATGATTGATATGTCTGCGTTGTCCATAATGTTATGTTAATTAGTAGAGGTTATCTAAAATAACCTCTCAACTTCCATCACCAATGGTCTCTGTATGTACACCAGAGGTGGTAGAGCACTTGAGGAGCATGACATCCATGACATGACAGCCTATCTCTTGCCAGTAGAGGTCAAATTAGGTGCGGTCAGTGTGACATCTACTGTGCACAGGAGAGAAGGAGAAGGCTTACTTTAACTTTTCTTGTTATTTTAGACCAGACCACCCCTTTAAGGTTTGATTTTCATGTATTTTCTCATTTGTTAGACTCAGACACTATAGCACACACACGGCCAATGAACCATTCCAGCATAAATCCGGCGTAGACTTTGCTTTCCCGAAAGAACACATTTATATTTTTAATGAAAAATCAACACCAGTCCTTAGCCTTAAGTCGTAAATTCATTGTGACACTTTTCTACTTTCTTTCAACAAATCATAGAGGGATTTTTTTTTTACCTATTGTCCAAGAATAAGATTAATGGATGCAAATAAACCCCAATTACGCATGTGATATATACAGGGTGTCACAACTGCTTGAGAGCCTGTGAATATGGAACGGCTGCACCTTTTAACACAATGACACACGGCGCCTTTAACATGAATCCTTCTCTTTAGCGCGTTACCACAATTAGTTATTCGGAATAATTGCATACGTCTCGTTCCGTGTCACGATGTTTTACATTCCTACTATGTATTATATAACTAGATGTGGATATATAGCGCTGCAGAATATCTAATGACAATGTCGTACCTTTGGAGTTTCCTTCAGGTCTTTAGAAGGCTCATTTACATATCCGTGGTCCCAAGTGGCCCTATTATCCAGAGGAAAATACATAAATAAGTAATAATAGTTTACTACAGAAAATATGGTTGTGATTAAAGAGGAAACTCCATAACAGAAGGAAATGACTTATTTCTAGGGTCTGCCACTTCTTTGCGTCTAGGCTGGACACCAGAACCTGAAATGATACAGAGAATGAGGGGCTTTATATAAAACTGCACACTGCGACCCTGATTTGGTTGGGTTGTTACGGATGCAGTGATGCCCATTCTGTGTATTTTTTCGATTAAAATATTTCTTCGGTAAAGGGAAATTTATTTAGTCATTTTTTTTAAACTTTATTTTACTTCCACATGTGATCAGTTGATTGCCTGTATAATTCATTGCTATAGTCTGGTGTATTATACAATACAATATAACTTTATTGATCCCTTCGGCGAAGTTGTGCACACACCGTCACCATGAGCCAGGTTTACTTTTAAGCGAATAAACACACAGAAAACTAAGGACAGTTAAATAATCACTCAAAAAACTAACAACAATTAATAGAGTGGTGGGGTGAATGGGTGGTTGGGTTCGGTAAGGATGAAAAAGGGGCACATGGAATAACATATTGGGGCTAAGGGTCCGCAGAGCGCATTTTCGTCTGGTTTCCCTATGATTTCCGTTTTGCGCAGCATTTAACAGGGGATTTTGGTGCACGCGATCAGATTTTGGCGCATCAGCGAGGGCTAGCATGCGACACAAATCGGGGACGGGACGTCCAACAACCCGACAGATTCGGACTATGCGCAGGATTTAACATTTCAAATTGTGTCGAATTGTGTTGAATTGTCCCGCACTTACAAGCACCGGGAAGAAGAAGGTGAACTCCGATGCAGATGCAGGAAATCGGCCACACAAGCTTTGTGAATCGCGCCAGACTTTTTCGTTGGAACATCCAAATCGAGGATCGCGACTGGACCAGGTAAGTAAATTTGCCCGATTACGTGACTTACATTATTTATTTGTCTCTTGTAGTAGTTCTCACGGAGGTCTCTTTCTGTAATCATCAGTGCTCCCAATACTAATGGGCAGACAGCCAGCTGTTGTGACTAAGCACCTCACTTCTCCGTAGGTTTCCTGATACCTCAGTTTGCCTCTCATTAAAGAGTTTTCAAAGAAAAACTCATTGGCCCACATTTAGCAAAACCAGTGCAAAAAATGTGTAGTTTGCTCGGGAAGTAGGCACCATTTTTTTTTCAGTGCACTTCGTTTATGCTGCAGAATTGTGGCGCATGTCAGTAATAAATGTGGTGCACGTTCCGACTAAGCAGTAACGGCCCCTTTAGGTGCACACTTTTTTAGTCTTGTCGGACGCAGAGCAGCCACGACACAAAACTGCCGCAGACACTTTATAGATACATTTATAAGCAGTTTGTATGTTCTTTTCAGTGCAAAGTCAGACAGAAAACTGGCACAAACACTTTAATAAATGTGGGCCATTGTATAAGACAGCTGGGGACAGTAGTCAATTATAATATAGGTCAGTGATGGCAAACCTTTTAGAGAACGAGTGCCCAAACTACAACATAGACCCGCTTATTTATCACAAAGTGCCAACACAGAAATTTAATTTGTGATTTATTCTCCCTTCTCTGTCACAGCTTTCATTGATACCAGCACCCTGAGGACACCAATAAAGCAGAAAATAGTCCCAGGTACAGTTGTCACTTTAAAATGGCTCTGTGCACAGCAAGTCCTGGGCTGTCTGGGACTGCAGGAAGATACCTGGAGTCATCTCTGGTGATGGCCTGAGTGCCCACAGAAAGGGCTCTGAGTGCCACCTCTGGCACCAGTGCCATAGGTTAGCCATCACTGATATAGGTGGTTTGGGCTATGACATACTGTAAGTATACAGTCAGGGAGGCTGAGTAGTGAGCTGCTTACATATATCTATGTGACAGGAACCTGCCTATTATTAGTGACTTTGTTTCTCCTGTGTGGTTCAGTTTGTCATACAGAGGGATCTGATTCTCCCTAGAGTGAAGTATAGAAAGCATGTTTTCGGAAGTAGAGTCCTACTGCTACTAAGCAACACTTTACTCTGATATATAGAGCAAGAGCAAAGAAAAGAACTGGTGAAAGACAGACATATGGAACACCAGAAAAGTTATGCAATGTACTTCTCCTAATTTGTGGAATTGCTTCTTTTGACCTACAGATGGCAGTGTAGTCTATATGACTCAGTTGGTCTATCAAATATACTGTATGTACCCCATCCTAAGGCAATGTAACGATGATGTAGGAACAACATATACTATTTACTATATATACATATATATGTGCAAAGCTGTATAATACATTTTTAGCAGTTACATGTGTATTCTCAAAGGACCAGTCGCATCAAATACTTCCATCATTATCAGACTCTGCTCAATCTCCTTCTAAGCAGCCAGTGTTACAGTGAAAAGGCGACCCATCCGATTTTTGCCGTATACATGATAATAGATTTGGGGAATAATTGGGGGTCTTTGTCTTAGATATCTTTGGGATAAACTTAGAGACAAATCTATCACTGTCAGAAAATGGAACCACTACAGAACTTGAAACAACTCTGTCCATGACATACTTGGTCCTAGAATATTTTCCAGAAGATGTTCTAGACGTTTTAGACCGAAAGTTTTCCTCCTGTTCTTTAAACAGAGAAATATTTGTGTAACTATGTAATGGGTGACGTTTACACCACATTGTTATATCTGCCACAATGTTAAGATTTTTCAGGTGTTAAAGGGATTGTCCAGGAATAAAAAATATATATGGCTTGGGGGTGGCTGTAAAAATAATAAACCACTTATACTCACCTCTCTACTAGGGATGAGCAGACCCAATCGGGTTGGGGTTTGGCAGGTTTGGCTGTACCTTAGAAATAGGTTGGGTTCAGGTACTTGAAACTGAACTGAATCCGAACTGACCACTAAAAGCTGCAAACGGTGCTGGCAGCAATCGTGGGTTTGAAACCTTTAAGTGGTGCCGCTGCTGGTGCATGTGCGCCGGGATCTAAATGCCAATGTTGCTTCTGCCTGTGTGCATCCGGCATTTAAATTCATTTCATTGCAGGGAATTAAATTCCAGCTTGCCTATATCACTAGCATTTGACTGTCACCGATTGCGGGTGTTACTGGTGGGGGTGAGCATGAACCTGGACTTCTGGATGCAGTCTTGGTTCAAGTTTGGGGACCCGAGCCAACAATGTTTGTCATGGACCGAACAATACGTTGCTGGTCTGTTCATCCCTACTCTCTACACACTTCCGTTAAACGGTGGTGCTGTCCACGTCACTGTTTGTATACAGAAGCCAGCAGTTCCCCTCAATCTCATCCATGTGTCTGCTACAGCCTGCTACTCCTGCTGTAGCAGGCATGCGGCTGTGCAGTCTACATCACTGCTGGCCTCCGTATAAAAACAGCAACTGTCTGCAACAAACAATGCTGCAACTAATCAGGAGTGCATAGAGAGGTGAGTACGAGCAATTTATGACTTTTACAGCTCCCCAGCCTTGAATAGATTTTTTTTTATTCCTGGACGATCTCTTTAAGCAGCCGGTCTACTTCTTGATAGTGAGGAGCTCTGTATGTTAAAGGGGTTAGTTAAAGGGGTCGTCCAACATTAGGAACATATGTCTACTTTTTCACAATACTAGATGGAGAGGTGTGGGGCTGCTTTTTTTGGTTCTCAGCTCTATTGAAATGAATGGGACTAAGTTGCAATACCATACATATCCTCCTTAATACAGAAAGTCCCCTACTTAAGGACACCCCCTAGTTACAGACTCTCTGACCACTGTGACCTCTAGTGCCATAGAAGGGTGGGCATACCGCTGTGCGCTGGAGAGGAGGATGAGGTGACCTCTCCCCTCTCTATAGAGAACAGCGGGCACATGACCGCATACATGGGGACATGAAAATGCTCTATCTTTTCCCCATGTATGGCGTGGAACGGGGCCCCACATGTGTGGTCCCATACCGCTGCCAGGCCGCATTGCATCTATGGGGAAATTTATACATATACATACCCCCAGACGGCCATGTGAATGTACCCTTAGTCCCAGGCCGCAGTGATCAGCTATAAGGTCTCTGTAATGAAGTTTTATTGATAATCCTTGATGCCATGAAGATTCAATTGTCAATGGGACAAAAAAAATTTAGTTTGGATCTACAATTATAAAATATACAGTTCTAACTTACATACAAATTCGACTTAAGTACAAACCTAATAATACTGCCTTTATGATAGAGAGCGGTACAGGAGTATATCTCATGGCAGTACCAAAGGGGGCTAAGCATATATTGCATGATATGGGGTAATGCGGCATCATAAGAAAAACTGGTGCTGTGCTCTATCGACCCCAGATAAAATCTAGAAATTTTTAATGATATACAACTATTTTTTTTACCTTTTTAATGTCTATTATTTCTCTATTCCTAAAAACGAAACCCCCAAATCCTTCTGTAATATTTCACATTTTAGCTCGGATTTTGTATACATTTTCTCGCCACGTCTGGTCTTTCTGTTGATTGTATAACCTAATTGACGTCCCTTAAATTACTCGTCTTTGCAGAATCTGTTGGGGCTTTGTGAATGGGAATAGGAAAGTTTAATTGTCTACTTAATCCTATCCTGGCCGAGCACGTTGGGGGTCATGGGTCAGTAACCACTTCTGCAAACAGCGGCCATTTGAATCCAAACAAGCCCTTACCTAGTCGGCAGCTGCTGGAAAACAATTCTCCATGTGCAGCCACTCATTGCCTATTCTGCCAATCTCCTGTTGCAATAAAAGCCATCTTTTCAATAGCACTCAACGGATTCAGAGAGCCTTCAATGACTGTGCAAGATTTAACTGTATTTGCGAACATCTGACATCAATTTTACTTCGCCTGTGCACTTCTTGTGCTTAGGTTAAGAAAGACAAGATATTTCACATCGGTAACCTGAAGTAGAAGGCATTTGGGCTGCGGGCCAGGGAAATAACAATGAGCAAAACTGATCTGCTGTTGATAGAAATAATTCAGTGATATGGTTTATTTTTTTTTCTTAACATCTGCTGGAAGTCCTGACAGTTGTACTTAACCAACCCCGTTCTATAGAAAAGAAGCTGTTAACTGTATGATGTACGGTAGCCGGGAGTAGTAGGAGGAAAGTGTACAGGGAATGGTGGTAGAGCTGGGTAATGGACCTTCTCTATGTTCAGGATAAAATCTGTGCAGGTCCTTAGTGTATATCAAAAAAGGTTTTAGTATCTGACTTTGCAGAGGTAAAGTAATCATAATGAGGGGTCCTAGATGTTGCTCTGAAGACCCCAGTATTGTAAATGAAACATGGTGGGAAAACGAGGAACAGATTTCACATTGGGGCTCAAGTTACACATTTGACTTTATAGTATGTTCTAAAGGGCTTATCTCAATGATGAAGATATCCTCTATCCACAGGATAGGGGACAACAAGGTGATCGGTGAGGGATCAACTGCTCACTGTGCTTGGCAATCTCCGACTGCTCCAATAGAATTGAATGGATACATGGGCCCTGCTGCTCCACCCATTAGTGAGAATAGGATCCCTGCTCTATGGATTACAAGGGGTCCTGTTTTCGTAATAGCTAGGGGTTCCAATCTTGTGATGATGGGTCACAGTCTCATGATTGGAGGGGGTTCCAGCAATCAGATTCTCACCAATCACCTTGATATACAGTGGATAACCTCCTCAGTACTGACAGTTTCTTCCTCTCCTTCACACCATCTCCATCCGTCTGCTCCCTCATACACATGCATAGGGAGATGCATGAGTGTGGAGGAGAGGACACAGTCACAGGCACACACAGGCTGCAGCTTCCTCTCCAGTTAATGTGAATTCATCTTATATAAGTACCGTATATACTCGAGTATAAGATGAGTTTTACAGCACAAAAAAGTGAGCTGCAAATTACAAATTTGGTTTATATTCAAATCTTTTTTGCATCGATGCACCAGCTCCGATGCCGTCGCTCGTGTCATGACATCAGCTGCTTACTGACATCATAGTGTTTGTGCCACCATCGGCAGGGGCTGCTGCCTATAAACTGGGGGGAAAGGGCTGGTATGCTATATATTGGGGGTGGAGGGCAGGCTATAAACTAGGGGCAGGGGCTGCAGGCTATATACATAAGGAGCATGGGCTACAGCCTATATAATGGGGGTAGGGGCTGCAGGCTATATACATAAGGAGCATGGGCTACAGCCTATATAATGGGGGCAGGGGCTGCAGGCTATATACATAAGGAGCATTGGCTACAGCCTATATAATGGGGGCAGGGTCTGGCAGGCTATATACTGGGGCAAAGGGTTGGCTGTTAATGGGGGCATGAGCTGGCAGGCTGTATGCTAGGCTTATACTGGAATCAATAGATTTTCCCATTTTTTGTGTTAAAATTAGGTACCTCGTCTTATACTCGGGTTCGGCTTATCCTCAAGTATATACGGTACTATAATGATTCACAATGCAGACATTTTTCACAATGTAGCATTATTAAAAGCAGCAGAACATAGGTTTTAGGAACCTGTCATGGACTAAAAATGACATTCCTGGTCAAGTACTGCCTCCTCATTATAGTCATTTTTGCATGGCCAGCCAAATCTCAGGGAACTGCAGTAATGTTTCAGGACCTCTGCTGAGCAGCGAAGGGGGCTGGGGCCCTGTCAAGGTAAACTTCATGAGGATTGGTAACTCTCAGAAGTTTGACCTCTAGATAAAGATCAATTTACAAAATTCAAATAACTCTTTAAGTACTATAAGAGAACTACAGCATTTCTTCGTGTTCTGTAAGTTTGCCTTCATTTTATGTGCTGACATTTCATTCAGTTAGTAAATGTGATAGGCTTGCCTAAAGAGATGGGTTTTAAGAGCAGGTTTGAAACTTTTTGGGTTTGGGTATTATTTTGATAGTCCGGGAAGGTGCATTCCAGAGAATTGGTGCAGCCCAGGAGAATTTTGGAGCAATTTGCTGCATTTTGTCTCATTTAAAGGTGTTCTCCACTTTAAGTAAATAACGATTTTGTGTAATGAAAAGTTGTACAATTTCCCTACATACTTTCTGTATCAATTCATTACAGTTTTCTAGATCTCTGCTTGCTGTCATTCTATAGGACGCTTCATAGTTTATTCCCTGTGGCTAAACATCAGTGCATGGTCATGTGATGTCACATAGGTGCACCGCTCATTAAATCCCTGGTCATGTTATGTCACACAGGTGTACGGCTCGTTATATCCCTGGTCATGTGATGTCACACAGGTGCATAGCTCGTTATAACACACAGCTCTGATTACTCTCTGTGATATAACGAGCCGTGCACCTGTGTGATATCACATGTCCAGGAACTGTTTCTTATCAACAGGTAGTAAACAGGTAGGACAACCCTTATAATCCACTCCCAATTCCACCACAACACCACACCCACTTGCCAATCAAGATAAAATTTTGATTTGTAACTAGATAGGCCAAAATGCACCCAAATGTGTCTTATTTTGACTATATCATAATATTAAACCACCCCCAACATCAGAACCTTTCCATAGCACTTGCTGTATCCTGTGGTGTGGGGAGTGGGGTTGTGTACTAAATGCAGTCAGGCATGAGATTTTGCTACTGTACATTCAGCTATTGCCTCCCAATGAATAATGGATGTTACTGTATAGCCTGGTCCTAAGAGTCAAGCCAGGATCTGCCATGATTGACATGTCTGGGGCCAATTACCATATAGAGTCTACTTGCCATTTTGGCTTTGAAAAAAAATATAATTTGGAAGAATCTTATCTCCAGAAGTCCCACGATATGATCCTGATAAAGTAATGGACACAATTCTTCAGTTTCTTACATTTTAAGTGTATAATTGCCAGATTTTGGCAGGTAGTCACCGATCACAGGCTAATTCTCCGGTTTATTTATATTCGTAGGAATATGCTACCCCTCGCGTCGCCGCGAACCCGAAAACGTTCTTTAAAGTTCTGTTTATCTACATGAAACCACTTAGGCCTTCAAAGGCCGAGCGTTGCACAATGTATAGAAATAGCGAAACGTGTCAAATCCGTTCAACGTATCCGACTATGATTTCATAGAAGTTTTTTTAAAAAAATGAAGAAATCTGAGATGCGGGAGAAGGTTTATTCAGGTGGTAGAAATGAGACAGAGATTGATGTAAACTATAGCCTTACAATGCACAGCAGGCCGCGGCTCTCTCCCTGCTCCATTACAAGGAGAATTAAAAGCACTAGGAATACAGGCCTGCAGTAATCTCGCGGCCAGGGCAGGAACATAGGGGTGAAGAAAAGCAGCCCTCTCATTATACCGTGGTCTCAAGGTTAGAATTAGACCCTTAGGGTAAACAGCTGTCAATTAGAGATAACTTCTACCAATGCAGCTAGAAATCTCTGGCTTATCACCTAGCAACTAGTGAAGAGCTATTCTTCCAGGGGTACAACCCTTAACTCTGCCATCAGCTCAAGAGTCATCGTCGAGGCATAGAAGTAACCTTTTCAATTTGGGCAGATGCATAAAGAATTACCCGGCCATAGTCTGCGTGAAGCCTCCATGACATTTGAAAAGGGAAAGGTTGTCCGTCGGAGAAAAAAAAAATGTTAAATATGCTTATGTTAACGTTACAAATGCTAGATCAGATGATTAAGTAATGGTGGCCTATGCCACCCAGGTGCCATACAGGCAACCTGGCAGCAGATGACGTCCTGCTATTGTTTAGGATATTAGTATAAAGAATACATTCAAATGTTTATGTACATATATTTTATATTTATATATATTTAAAATTTAATTTTTTTAAAAAATGTATATTATTTAGATAGATAATAAATCTACAAATCGAGAGATAAATAAATTAAAAAATATATTTTATTTTCTTGCAATTTAGATTGACTTCATCTGAATAAGGGTTTGTTTACACATCTGTTTTTTTTGTTGTCAACATGCTATCCTTGATGCCTCACTGAGCCATTCTTTTTTATGGGTCGTGGCACGTGTCTGTTTTTATTCAACAGATCCGGTCCAAAAATTTTTTTAGAGCCTGTCCTATTTTTTCCGTTTCTTTTTTTTCACGGATCACAGTAGTCTTGGCCACAACACACACAGTATAACCGAATACAATTACTAAAGTTAAAAAGAAGTTTCTAAGGGTCGTGGAAAAAAGTCCCTGGTGACCAGGGCAGGAATAACCCAAATAAAACACAAAAACGAGACTGTGCCAGCTCTCAGTTCCAGGGCTGATATGATTTCCCATTCTTCCACACAAAACCTGATTCTGCCAGTAAGTGGACTCAGTGGTGCCCAGAGTCATCACTTGTGACATCAAAAGAGTTCCCGGAAGATGTGTGGAAGAACAGTAGAGCACCATAACCTGTCAATGGCCAGTAGCTAGTTAAGTACCCTGTTTTACCTCTACACCAGACCCAAGGGATTTACTAGGACTCCTCAAAAACCTTTCTGATTGAATCATATCTCAATATGAAAATTGTCGAGACTGCAACACAACAGTCTTAAAAATATTTCTAAATTTCTTGAAGTTGTAGTAGTGCAAGTTAGCATAATTGAAGAGCAATCAATAGTTGTGCCCTAAGTGTTTCAGCCAAATGGTTCCAAAGTTTTTCTTTAAAGAAAGGCCTCTCTGGAGCATCTAAAATGTATCATTTATCACAACATATTGTGGCAGAGAGTTCCATAGTCTTACAGTAAAGAATCCCTTTCTAGTGCATTGGTGGAACCACATCTCCTCGTAAAGTAAAGTATGCCCCCTATCTATAGTAATGGTAGAACCACATCTCCTCCAGAGGTATAGAGATGGTAAAACTGCCTCTGCTCCACATGTAGAGGATATCTCCTGTCCAGGATCGTAAAACATAGATCATGCCCCCTGACTACGGTGATGGTAAAACTACCTTTTACCTGGTGTAGAGGAAGTGCCCTGTCTATGGCAATGTTAGAATCATGTCTCCTCTAGGAATAGAGGATGCGTGCTGTTGAAGATTATTGTAGAACCGCCTCTCCTCTAGTTGTAGAGGATGCCCCTGTCTATGAAAATGGTAAAACTGCCTTTCCTCTCGATGTAGAGGTTGCCACTGTCTATGATGATGGTAGAACCACCTCTCCTCTAGGCACAGAAGATGCCCCTGTCTATAGTAATGGTAGACAGCCTCTCCTCTAGGTGTAGAGGATGCCCCCTGTCTATAGTAATGGTAGAACCTCCTCTCCTCTAGGTGTAGTGGATTCCTTCTGTCTATGGTGATGGAAGAACAACCTCTTCTCTCGGCATTAAGGATGGCCCTTGTCTAAGGTGATGGTAGAACCTCCTCTCTTTTAGGTGTAATGGATGTCCCCTTTCTAAGGAGATAGCAGAACCGCCTCTCCTCTAGGTTTAGAGGTTTCCCCCGTCTATGGTGATGGTAGAACCACCTCTCCTCTAGGTGTATAGGATGCCTCCTGTCTATGGTGATGGTACAATCTCCTCTCCTCTAGGTGTAGAGGATGCCCCCTGTCTATGGTGATGGTAGAACCATCTCTCCTCTAGGTGTAGAGGATGCCCCCTGTCTATGGTGATGGTAGAACCTCCTCTACTCTAGGTGTAGATGATGCCCCCTGTCTATAGTAATGGTAGAGCCGCCTCTCCTCTAGGTGTAGAGGATGCCCCTGTCTATGGTGATGATAGAACGGTTTCTCCTCTATGTGTAGAGGATGCCCCCTTTCTATGATGATGGTAGGACCACCTATCATCTAGGCATAGAGGGTGCCCCCTGTCTATGGTGATGGTAGAACCGTCTCTCCTCTAGGTGTAGAGGATGCCCCTGGTTTATGGTAATGGTAGAACCACCTCTCTTCTAAGTGTAGTGGATGCCCCTTGTCTATGGTGATGGCAGACTCGGGTCTTGTCTAGAAGTAGCGGATGCCTCCTGTCCATGGTGATGGTAGAACTGCCTATCTTCTAGCTGTAGTGGATACCCCAGATCTATGAACCACCTTAACTTTTAATTTGTTATCATTTAATGTCTATGTGTAAAAGAATCTCTTTACTGTCCATTCAGATATTTGTACATTGCCTGAATAGCCATTATTTTGATAACCTGTCCAATTCCCCCAATTACAATGGTTGGCCACTTCTGTGCTCACTCTAGCTCCGTTCTATCCTTCTTTTACACTATCACCCAATACTAGACGCAATACTCCATGTGTGGTCTGACTAGTGACTTGTATTCCAGCATCTACATTGTGAGATTTTCCAGGTCATGCTCTGACGTAGCGTAAATCGAGTCAACATTTACATGCAACCTTATGTAGACTCACAGTCTGTATCTGTATTTTCCGGTGATCTTTAATGCTCATTTCACTTCTCCGACCCATGAACCCCCCCCCCATCTCCTCTTCCCTACGAGATCATCTTGGTGGAATAATCATGGCCTGTCACACGTCTTCTTTTAAAGCAGTAACCAGACTCATCGCAAACCCAGTCACGTCTTCCATTCCCTATCGCTCCGTGCCATCATCCCAAACTTTACATTACCAGGCCATCAGCTGCGAAGAATCGTCTATCTCTGGTATTTTTATGTAAGTATCCAGTGAACTGGGGTAAGGATACAAGGGATACGCATGGGCTGCTGCTGCTGACTCATTAAACCTGCTGGGACTTTGTGGTATACTGCTAGGCAACAAACCATTCCCAGCACAGCAAACATATAACCGCAGAATGAATGACCTCATCTACAAATCAGCTATTTGATATACAGATCTGGCTGCTCCCCTCCTCAATAATACAACACGCTGCTCGACAGCAGGTGCAGAATACATACAAGTGGCTTTTTCACATTGGAGAAGTAATCACTGCTTTGCCCTCTCCCTCTGGCTATTTCAATTCCTGGAGCCGTATTAGGATTTTTTTTGTCTTCTCTCCGTGAACGCCCGGCCAGACGGCCCCTTATCATTTTATTATCTCTCCTTCTACGTGGAGCTTGGCAGTTGTATGCAATATTTTCTCATTGTTTTAAATAAGATTATAAGTCTTTCAACGGCTTCACTGCACCGTGAAAACGGCTAAATCTGTTCCTTTCATTTACACTTTATCCCATATTTCAGTGCATGTGTCGCCTCAAGGAAGATTTTTTTTTTTTTTGTTATTTACTATAGGACTTTTATATATGCAGAAAAAAAAATAGCTTTACCTGTGATGAACCTGGGGAAGGATGAGAAGAAACTGCATAAAAAAGGGATATTTTTTGGAGGGAAATAAAGATTACTTAAAGGGGTTTTCCCACAAAAGGAAATTCTCACATTTCAATCCCCTAGTGATGTTAACACAATAAAGATCATTTTAACCCTTAACTTTACAATTTTACTCAGTTTTATTGCTGTTTTAGCTCCTATCACTCTCTATGGTGCTCAGTGCAAAATCCCAGGGGTGGGCGGGGCCTCTCTAAGCAGACACATAGGGGCACATTTACTTACCCGGTCCCTCGGAGTTCCTGAAAGTGCATTGCCCGACGACAGTGCACTGTGCCGTGGTGCAATAAGATTGTGCGCCCGACTTCCTGAATGTGTCGCTTCCCCGATCAGGTCTGCTGGGGTTCACCATCTTCCTCCCGGTGTATCAAGTGCATGTCTTGTGACACAATTTTAAAGTTAAATCCTGCACTTAGTTCGAATCAATCGGAGCGTCCGACGTCCCGCCCCCCGCATACCAGTCTGTAGCCAAAACCTGTGATGGTGTGTACAGGGGCGGATCTGGAGGGGGTGCTGAGGGGGCGCTTCACCTGAAACAAGGAAGGCCAGTGCCATACTGTAAGTGATACATTATGGTTGAGGATCCTGGTATAGATTTTGAATTGGGGCCCAACATATTTAGGTTTTACTTCTGCAGATATGAAGAGCAGGTGTTACTGTTCTTGGTATCAGGTTCTAACTAAAATGTAGAATGGAAGAGGCACTGCGAGGGGAGAACAATTAGTATAATTATAGTAAATTTAGTATTATTCGATTTGGTGAAATGTAGGTCTGTCTAAAAAGGTAGATTTTGTGGCACATTTTAAACTGTGGAAGTTAGTAATTAATAGTAATTAAATGAATAATTAGTTATTAATATAGATGGCCAGTATAGTGCAATCAAAGGAAGTTGTGCAGCAGCAGAGCAAATCTGTTCTTCTTGTTCATTGCAACCAGTCAGAGCTCAGCTTTCATTTTATAAACTGTGATGGAAAAAAAATGAAAACTGAGCTCTGATTGGTTGCTGTGAGCAACTAGAACAGTGTTGCTCTCAGACACTTCTGATAAAGTTCAGATTTTTGATGAATCTAAAAGAACAGAGAGCATGGATGGTAAGAATGAGGTGTAGGGAGGTGCAACTCTGTAGAGAGATTTTTTGGGTGAAAATGCTACTGCCTACTGCAAGTAAGATGATTGATAGGTTGTAATTCATATCACTACCACTGGGAGGCCACACACGGAACATACGGTACATCATGTCATCTTTTTCTACAGCTCCTGCCAATCATCACTGGATATATGGAGCCTAAAGGAGAGGTGAAGAAAATCCCACCTGTAACATGTACCAGAATTATGCTGATATTAGACACAGAAGATACTATTACATCAGAACTATGTACGTTGTGTAGATACAGCAGAATGACAGTCCCATCATCATCAGTTCAGATAAATTTGGAGCGGCCCAGTGGTTATTATTTTTGCTGTGCAGCCCTTAGGTCCAATCTGCAATTCTGCATGAGATTTCCATCTGCCCCTTGTGCTTGCATAAGTTTCTTGAAGTTTCCTTCCAGGATATAAATACATAGCAATAGTTACATCTCCCAACTAAGGACAGAGAGTGATGACATTGGACGAAAAATACAATATAAGGCTACATTCACACGGCCACACGGCCATGTAACCCGTAAAAAAACGGTACGGATACAGCCGTTTTCATACGGCCGTGTGAATGTAGCCTAAGTGATTTAGCTTAGTTTTCTCTTGCTCTATAACATGTTGCCTGAAAATAGGACACTTTGTACAATCTGTTTAGCTCCTCCTGCTCTGTAACATACCTCCTGCAGGGAGGGCACTGTGGATAATCTGCTCAGCTCCTCCTGCTCTACAACATATCAGCTGCAGATAGGACATTATGTACAATCTGCTTAGCCCCTCATGCTCTTTAACATGTTGCCTGCAGATAGGACACTATGTACAATCTGCTCAGCTCCTCCTGCTCTATAACATACTGCATACAGATATGACACTATGTACAATCTGCTCAGCTCCTTCTGCTCTATAACATGCTGCCTGCAGATATGACACTATGTACAATCTGCTCAGCTCCTCCTGCTCTATAACATGCTGCCTGCAGATATGACACTATGTGCAATCTGCTCAGCTCCTCCTGCTCTATAACATGCTGCCTGCAGATAGGACATTATGTACAATCTGCTCAGCTCCTCCTGCTCTATAACATTCTGCCTGCAGATAGGACACTATGTACAATCTGCTCAGCTCCTCCTGCTCTATAACATGCTGTCTGCAGATAGGACACTATGTACAATCTGCTCAGCTCCTCCTGCTCTATAACATGCTGCCTGCATATAGGACATTATGTACTATCTGCTCAGCTCCTCTGCACAATAAAGCACAAAACATTTCCATCCAGTCACATTTTCTTCCACACTTTTCCTGCTATTTCTTTTTCTTCCTGGATGTGCAGATTAGAAATGTAATTTTAGTGCACTATACAGTGATCATTTTGTGGTTATTGTAATCAGTCACATGAGTAGAGCAGACTGCATTGCCAAGAGGACTAAAAAGTATATTTCATGCTCCGTATGGGTATTTAAAGTGTTTATCTGTCTTCTGTGACTTCTGTGGCTGAATTATTGTAATTGACTTATGACATTCACTAGTGTATGGAGTGTGGAGAGCCATCACTTCACTACAATTGTCAGGCTCCTTAGTGAACTGAGATTACTGAGGAGTAAGACGATGAGAGCAGCAGTGATATGGGCAGCCTATTGGCTCAGTGAGTAGCACTTGCAGCGCTGGGGTCCTGGGTTCAAGTCCCGTCCAGGTCAACATCTGCAAAGCGTTTGTGTGTTCTCTCTGTGTTTTCATGGCTTTCCTCTGGTTCCTCTGGTTACCTCCCACACTCTAAAACATACCACTATATAGTTTCATAGTTTATACGGATGAAAAAAGACACTTGTCCAATAAATAAAGAATTATTATTACAAGATGAGTTTTAGTAGTATACCGTTGTACCCCAAGATGACTAGAGCGGCTGGCTGTACATGGGGCAATTGGCTGACTTTACCATTGCCATAGAGATGAATAGAGCAGCAGGCTCATGCACGACTGGATCTTGGGGTACAACAGGAGTTGTTCCATTTCAGTACAAAAACAATGACAAGGCATTCCCCCATTCTGTGGCAGGAAAGTTTCTAAAGTATAAACAACATTCCAGACATCACCTGTTATTCTAAAGGTCAGGCTGTCTTCTTGTCCAGTAAGCAAGTCTGTTAATCTTCTGCAAAACAATCTGCTTAGAGATAAACAGTCAGAAATGTCTCAATGTTTATTAACCCTTTCTACTAGTCTATACAGATACAGCAATATTAAACAGAATGTATATAACAAAACACTATAGATTAATGCAAGTTAACGTTTGATGTAAAATAAAGTGAGAAGTGTTGAGTTTGCATAGGGGGAATATTCAAATATCCACAAATGTCCAAAGTTCCCTGCTTCTCTGATAAAGGGAATTACACCTGAATTGCTGCTCACGGTTTAACAAAATGGGGCACATTTACTAAGGGTCCGAATCGCGTTTTTCTGCCAGGTTTTCCAAATTTTACGTTTTGTGCTGAATTGCGCCAGGTTTTTGGCACACGCAATCGGATTGTGTTGCATCGGCACCAGCTTCCATGCGACGAAAAATGAGGGCGTGACTGTCGGAAAACCCGTCGTATTTGGAAAAATTGCGCTATTTAAAAAAAAAAGTGTTGCTTGACACACACTTACATGCACCAGGAATAGGATGGAGAACTCCGGCGGACCTCGGCGGAAGTCGGTGCAGCAGCGACACCTAGTGGACATCGGGCACACAACCTTAGTGAATCACCGGAAGACCTGAATCCTTGTCGGAGAAGGCGCCGCTGGATCGCAACAGGACCGGGTAAGTAAATGAGCCCCAATATTGTATATCAGAGTTGCGGAAGTCCAGTTTTGGAGGCTAGTAGCGTGTTTTTACTAGAGGATGATAAAGGATAGGCTCCAAGAATATATTTTTTCTGGAGGACCCAAGAAGGATCAGTCTGACAATACAAAGAACCATACACCATTCGCAGTAAGCAAAGGACAACCCCTATACTATGGATGGACCTGTGTAGTTGTGGCTCAGCTGTAGTGTAAAACAGCTGACAGGTGGAGATATGGGTGATGCTTCCCCGCAATCACTTATTAATGGGGTACCCTACTGAAAGTTTTCAGTCCAGCAAATTCCTTTTCAGTTAGAATTTCCCATTTAACGCTGAATTCCTTTATTATAAAGCCATAGATGAATGTACATTAGCTTTAGAATTCGGTGCATAGTTCTGTCTACTGTATAAGCCACAACACATTAAAGAAAAATTAAAAAAATGTCTGAAATCTGATATGTTTATTATAAAAATGGCCGATCTAATTCAAACCTGCCCTTCTCTGTGGAATTCACATAGCGCCCTGCTCTCAGAAGGATCACTTAAATGAATAAAATACCTTATCCATGTTCTTTATTTTTATATATGTCACGCAAAAAAGCCGAAAAAAATGTTCTAATTCTCTGCCAGGAAAATGTTGAAAGGGTAAAACTATATTTGGAAATATTCGTAGGAAATAGAACACAGATGACTTCCTGAACATTGATGGCTAATACTGGATAGATCAGACCATGCGTGAAGTGTATAGAGCAGTCTCTATTACTTTGTATAGGCACCTATATGGATTATGGGATGTCTCTCTCACAGAGCCAGATATATGATGGGTTCTTGTAAGGAAAAGAGGAAGACAAATTCAAAAATATCTGTCCATAAAGTCATGAAAATTTCCCTAATGTTTTTCACCAAGATTGGGTCAAAAACATATATTGAGAGAGATTATATAAAAAGAGGTTAAACAGGGGGGCAAGACCCTTCCAATTAGAGAAGAGCAAACAACTTTAGACTCGCTGCACTGAAGTTTTTGTTAGTCACAAAAGTATCCGGGTCTGAATTTATTTGAACTGATGTTGCTTTATTTGTCCGGGAGATTAGTACATAACCCTTTATAGTCTTTTAAAACACAAGTTTTTTTTAAATAAATAAGATCTCACTTCCTAAAATTTCTTAATGAACTTTTACATTTTCCTTTTTTTAGTGAAACAATAATTGCAAAAGCCGAAACAGACGAGGTCCACACGGACGGTAACAGAAACCATGTCCATTGAATGGATATTTGAAGAGATCCATTATACAAGATTCATCAGAAGCGAATTACAAATTATTCAGATTTGATTTGGTGCCTTAAAATCATAGATTCATAGCTAATCTATGGAACAATGATTTGGTCATCTCTCCTTCCAATGTTTCCAGTGCCCCCGTGCACTACTTACCACTACTACCTACTCTACAGGTAGGACTAGAAGAGATGGCTTAGTCAACTGTTTACTGAGGTCACCTCTCCAATCAGTGATTGGTTGAGTGGCTTCATCTAGTGCTTTCAGCTTTATTGGAGACATATACTAGAGCACTGCAGGGCCTGGAAACATCGGAAGGTAAAGTGGTAGGGAAGGTTTTAAATTAAAGAATAACACTAAAGTTTTTTTCCCACAAATAAATGGCTCTTGGGATGTAAAACAACTTTGCCTATTATCTTTGTTACCTATATACAGCAGTTTTTTTTGCTTTACCCCTCAGATTACCACAATACTACAGTAGCTGCTTCATCTCCATGTGATGATGAGCCCTGTGAATCTGTAGTTTGTTTACAGTTTGTTTATTAGTCGGTTTCGTGAGAGGGGAGGAGCTGCTGCTCCCTGCTTATAGAGGAGGTCATGTGACAGAGTTCTCTCTGTGTATGTAGCAGAGCTTCATGTGTACAGGACTGTGGATACAGATGTCTCCTGCACAGAATAGTGAGGTAGAAGATTAGTCCCTCCATCCCAGTCTGTGATTGTACAGAACTTTCTCTCTATTCACCTCATGCTGCACCCCTCTCCCACCTTGTGATCGGCACTTTGTGCCCTGTGCAGATAAACTACTAACCCATAGTGGACATACATGTAACTGGTGTACATGGATTTTTTCCACTTATTACATGTTCCCTGCTCCTCCATGTGATGGAAGCTGCCAGGCTGTTACCATATACATCCTGTATGTACTGTACATGTCCCCTGCTCCTCCATGTGATGGAAGCTGCCAGGCTGTTACCATATACATCCTGTATGTACTGTACATGTCCCCTGCTCCTCCATGTGATGGAAGCTGCCAGGCTGTCACCATATACATCCTGTATGTACTGTACATGTCCCCTGCTCCTCCATGTGATGGTAACTGCCAGGCTGTCGCCATATACATCATGTATGTACTGTACATGTTCCCTGCTCCTCCATGTGATGGAAGCAGCCAGGCTGTAACCATATACATCCTGTATGTACTGTACATGTTCCCTGCTCCTCCATGTGATGGAAGCTGCCAGGCTGTCACCATATACATCCTGTATGTACTGTGCATGTCCCCTGCTCCTTCATGTGATGGTAACTGCCAGGCTGTCACCAAATACATCCGGTATGTACTGTACATGTTCCCTGCTCCTCCATGTGATGGAAGCTGCCAGGCTGTCACCATATACATCCTGTATGTACTGTACATGTCCCCTGCTCCTCCATGTGATGGAAGCTGCCAGGCTGTTACCATATACATCCTGTATGTACTGTACATGTTCCCTGCTCCTCCATGTGATGGAAGCTGCCAGGCTGTTACCATATACATCCTGTATGTACTGTACATGTTCCCTGCTCCTCCATGCGTTGGAAGCTGCCAGGCTGTCACCATATACATCCTGTATGTACTGTACATGTCCCCTGTTCCTCCATGTAATGAAAGCTGCCTGGCTGTCACCATATACATCCTGTATGTACTGTACATGTCCCCTGCTCCTCCATGTGATGGTAACTGCCAGGCTGTCACCAAATACATCTTGTATGTACTGTACATGTCCCCTGCTCCTCCATGGGATGGAAGCTGCCAGGCTGTTACCATGTACATCCTGTATGTACTGTACATGTTCCCTGCTCCTCCATGTGATGGAAGCTGCCAGGCTGTCACCATATACATCCTGTATGTACTGTACATGTCCCCTGCTCCTCCATGCGATGGAAGCTGCCAGGCTGTCACCATATACATCCTGTATGTACTGTACATGTTCCCTGCTCCTCCATGTGATGGAAGGTGCCAGGTTGTCACCATATACATCCTGTATGTACTGTACATGTCCCCTGCTCCTCCATGTGATGGAAGCTGCCAGGCTGTTACCATATACAACCTGTATGTACTGTGCATGTCCCCTGCTCCTCCATGTGATGGAAGCTGCCAGGCTGTCATCATATACATCCTGTATGTACTGTACATGTGCCCTGCTCCTCCATGTGATGCGGACGGTTGCTCAGGGTTGTCACCCTATATACCCCTGTATGTACTGTTACAGTTCCCTGCTCCTCATTGTGATGAAGCTTGCCCAGGCTTGCTACCATATACATACTGTATTTACTGGCATGTCCCCTGCTCCTCCAGTGTATGGAAGCTGCAGTGCTGTCATCTCATATCCATCCTGTATTGTATGTGCTACATGTGCCCTTGCTCCTCCATGTGATGGAAGCTGCCATGCTTGTTACCATTTACCATGTATGTAGCTTCGATCATTGGTTCTTCCTGCTCCCTCGCATGTTTGATGGCAAGCTGTCCAGGCTTCCGTCGACATTCATATTACTCCTGTATTCGACTCGTATTCTTGTTTCCCCTGCTCCTCCATGTGATGAGTCTCGCCAGTGTCTGCTACCGTATCTACAATACTGTAATGTACTGTGCATGTCCCCTGCTCCTCCATGTGATGGAAGCTGCCAGGCTGCCATCATATACATCCTGTATGTACTGTACATGTGCCCTGCTCCTCCATGTGATGGAAGCTGCCAGGCTGTTACCATATACACCCTGTATGTACTGTGCATGTCCCCTGCTCCTCCATGTGATGGAAGCTGCCAGGCTGTCATCATATACATCCTGTATGTACTGTACATGTGCCCTGCTCCTCCATGTGATGGAAGCTGCCAGGCTGTTACCATATACATCCTGTATGTACTGTACATATCCCCTGCTCCTCCATGTGATGGAAGCTGCCAGGCTGTCACCATATACATCCTGTATGTACTGTACATGTCCCCTGCTCCTCTATGTGATGGAAGCTGCCAGGCTGTTACGATATACATACTGTATGTACAGTACTGTGCATGTCCCCTGTTCCTCCATGTGATGGGAACTGCCTGGCTGTCACCATATACATCATGTATGTGCACTGTGCATTGTTCAATGGATTTACTTGTGGGAAACTAAATGGATTGAATGCTAAATTACTTTGAGAGAGAACACAAGGCATCATGGGATCTGTGGGTGAGCTAATGGGCCTCACCATGAGGGAACAGACTAACAGATATTAGTCTCTGCCCACTTCACCTCTGGTGAGAAATATTTTTGTAAAACACTTTCAGAACAAAAAATGCCATAACTTTGGAAAGAAAAGGACAAGCAGTTCTGTTTGTTTGGGCGAATCACATAATAATTATTTGGTAAAATCATTATAACTTTAAAGTTGCGCTTTAAGCAATTACTTTTTTCAACCAGCCAGGAAGGTCAAGGGGCTTAGTGGGGGACGCACTGTGGAAACAGAGGTGCTGAGAAAGCTAAAAAGATTTTTTTCCTTGGCCCCCTAGAAAAAAAATGGAAAACACATTTATTATTTAAAAGTGAAATATTCATTGATTATTATGTAGAAAGCTCTCCAGTATTTTATTTTCCTCCAAAGTTTAGATGACAAAATGTAAATTAACTTTTTTAGTGTAGATTTTGTCACCCTTTTAAAACCTAAGACTTAACATAAGTCACATATCATTCATTACCCATGATAACTAATTTTAAAACCCTAAAAGTCTTGTTTTCAGTCCTATGATTAGTTGTTATAGGACCATTTTCTCTACTTCCAGGTATGTCTACTCCATAGATCCCATTTATCTGTTCTGTACCCCAAACCCCAGCAGTAGCTTGACCACAATCTGTAGACTATGTAAGTAAAGTTCTCAGCATGCTTTAGGAGAGAATGAAGCTCCTGCTGACGAGAGAATTCTCTTCCACCGCTGGGTGCTGGGATTGCTCAGCAAGATCTCCAGAAGGAGAGCGGAGATCTAAAGAAGCCTTCTGAAGAATGGATTAGACTCTGTTAGGATAGTCAAACATGGTCCAATGTGGTCCAGCAGACTATGGAGCTTCTACAATTGCCTTGGAGATAGCGTAATTAGACATTTGCATCTATTGTTACCCTATTTTATTAAAGAACTCCTGATTCTTTAGCTTTGTTGTTGAGATTGACTACAAACCTACATTAAAACTCAACATTTCACTAGTCATCATCACTAGTCCTACTTCTGTAAATGATGTCCTCTAATTATGGCCGGAGATCTTGTGTATGACAAGATGACAAATCACCTCTCTAGCCAAGCCATTGATATAATTGTACATAGTTATTGAAGGGGTTCCAAACATTTCGGTACGGATGACCTTTCCTTAGGATAGGTCATCAATATTAAATTGATTAGGTAGTGGTGGGCGCAATGCATTTTTTTTATTGATTCAATTATACTATTATTTTTTTAAAAAATATTTCTACCATTGATTTTTTAAAATATTTTTGATGATCACTGCAGTGTTTGTTATGCTTTTAAGAGGTTGCCCGGAGGTATGAAAACAGCTCCTCTCCTGGCCATGGGTAGTGAGTGGTATTGCAATTGTGTTCCATTTATTCCTATACAGTTGAGCTGCAATACCAGCACCAACCAACGTTCAGTTGTGGTGCTGTTTTTGTAAGAAAACCATCTTTTCAACCTCTGGACAACCCTCTTTTTTGTCTTACCGGGGATGATGTTTAACCCTACACTAATCAGCTGTTTACTACCTGCTGCCAACAATTCACTAGATGGAATAAAAAGCGAATGTCTCAGAGGTTCTGCAGTCCCTACGAATGGCCACTACACAGTAGAAAGAGTCAGCTGCTTTTGGCTCCACCCACTATGTAGTAAACAGCTCCTTGGTGAAGGGTAAGGTGTTGCCTTAGTTGAGTCTACCTACCAGACACTACCCATTTATTGACGTGGCATGAATAATATCCACCATTTTTTAATTAAAATTATAGAATAAGATACATTCCAACTAGTGATAAGCGAACCTGTACTGAACCTGGACCCTAACCTCTCCAGTAACACCGGTGACTGTGTCACCAGTTGTGGGTATTAACTATTTAAATGCCCCTGGTAAACAGAATTTCAAACACCAGAGGCACATGCGCACCTACATGGCTGTGTTCCCCCATTTTGGGGTAGGTTGACGCTCCTGATGATACAGAGCAACTATCCCAACCAAAAAGGTGGCGACCTGTACCACCAGCAGGCTAGTGCCAGTGGACTCAGTGAATTAAAGAGTTAATGGGGCACATTTACTAAGGGTCCGAATGCCGCATTTTCGCCGGGTTTCAGGGTTTTTTTTTTCCATTTTGCCCTGAATTGCCCCAGGTTTTTGGCGCACGCGATCGGATTGTGGCTCATCGGCTCCGGCTTGCATGCGACACAAATCGGGGGCGTGGACGTTGGACAACCCGACTGATTCTGACAAACCGCAGAATTTCAAAAGCAAATTGTGTCACAAGATCAGCACTCACATACACCGGGAAGAAGAAGGTGAACTCCGGTAGACCTCAGCGGGGAAGCGACACATGCACGATATTGGGCGCACGATCTTAGTGAATTGCGGCAGACCCAAATCCTCGTCGGACAACACACGGTGGGGATCGCGACAAGACAGGTAAGTAAATGTGCCACAATTTCCCTCAATCACTACCAAAACTAATTGAGGGTATTAATGGTGGTCTGGGTGGAGATAAACCCGGACTCCGTACAAACCTGAACTTTGTGGTTCGCATCCGATCAACACTGATTCCGTCTAAAATACAAAAATTTTAAATACAGACCATTTTTTTAGGATTTACAAGAAATAGTTAATGTTCCTGGCTACAAAAACAACCTCAATATTCTTAAACCGTTTTCAAGGCAGGAACGCTCTTCATTAGATTTCACTGTCGGTGGGTGGTTAAAGGGATAGTACCAATTTGCATAACAACACCCTTATTTTTAACTTTAATAAGTGTAATTGTCTTGCTGCCAGATGGTGAATGAGACAAGTGAAGGAGGCGATTTATCAATTCACACATCAGTCATATACACAGGATAACACTTTTTAAAGGGCAGCACAATATAGACACATGACGGAAAGTTTGAGGCTTGAGAAGTTATTGTAATGACGTTCATTAGAACATCTGATCACCTTTCTTAGCATTTGTCTTGGGAGAAGATGAATTTTTGAAGTTGCATTTTTAATAAGTCTCCAAACAAATCAGTGATAGTAGAAGATGAGTCACTTTTATAAACTATAAGCTTCTTTTCAATCATCCTCTGATGTTTTTTCTGAGGACTGCCCAGAATATCTCACTATATATGATATGAATAATACAAGAACATATACTTTACTCTTCTTCTGAGGACGGATAGAGGCAAATAAAACATGTGGAATCCTGCTGATAACAAAACAGACCCCCAAGAGTTAGTAAAGCCTTAGTACAGCACTTTCTTCTTAAAGTGCATTTCCATTCACTACCACTATGCCAGTTTTGAGACCAATATTTTCTGCTTGTTGGTTCCTTAAAGGGATTTTCCAGTCTAACTGCAAAACATGCTGAGTTAGTCTATAAATGGCATTACAGTTGTGTGATCACCATCTCCTCCTCTTTTGGTCCCATTTGGATCGGAAATTAGAAGTTGGCCGGCTCCCTTGACCACTCTGGGCCAATAACTGTCATCATTGATCACATCTAGAAGAACAAAGAATTGAGGGTGAGTAGGCCTGCTTTTTTAAATTTAACCTAACTCTTCTGTTTTGGTGAGTAGGCTAAAAAGTTAGTTAAAGTGTAATTGTTTAGCGTAATGGTTGTTTGGTGGTTTAATGTTAGCTCAAGAGCCAAATCTAATCAACCTACCAGTATTATTTGAAGAATGGGAGGAAACCGGAGGAAACCCACACAGAGAACATACAAATTCTTTGCAGATGTTGACCCTGGGACTTGAACCCAGGTCCCCAACACTGCAAGGCTATAATGCTAACCACTGAGCCTCCGTGCTGCCAGTAGACGTGAGTGAGCCACAAGACAGCAGTCAGGTCTTGACTTGACTGATCAACTAGAAAGAAGGGTTTAAGCGGTAGAGTGAGAGACTAAACACAAAGGCAAGGTAATCCATCAAGAGGAAATAAAAGCAAGTGACCCAAAAAAGAACTAACTGCATCATAGAATGCAGACACTTTCCAGTCCTCCACATCCCAGACTACGTTGTTTTGTACCACCAGTAGGGATAAGCGAACCTGTCCAGGCCCAAGGTTTTTTTGGGTTCAGCTTCAGGTATCAAAACTGAAAGCTCACCCCCTCCAGTAACAGCCGTGATCGCTGCTGGTGTTATCAGTGGGGGAGAGTTTTTAGGTTTGAGTTCAGTATGTGAACCTGCACGGAACTTTTTATGTTCCGAACTTGGCCATACACGAATCTGAACGGGTCCAACACAAAGCAGTCTGAGGTTGTGACGTAATTTGGGAGCGACGATATTTGGTAAAATGGGGGTGCACACGAGCCACTGGCATCTATATAGTGGGGGCGATTGAGCCGAACTCGAATCTGGACTTCTGGATGAACCTGCAAGGACACAAATATTGCTGTTGAGGAGAGCTCATCACTACCCACCAGTAAAATCCTTCCTTGGTGCCCATTACTCTACCCTCACATAGTGACTGACAGCCGCTATATTATCTATGCATTAAATAAAATACATGTGAGGGTTGCAAAATTTCTTTGACGTCCACTTAATGTTCTCTGACATACATGGGTTGGGGGTCCATCTAAGTAATGGACCAACTGCATGGACTGGTGCTTCACTGTTTTCTTCTCATACTTTAGACCAAAATAATCAAATAATTTTTTCATATTTTCTTTTCATCTAGATATTAATGGATGATACTAATTTAACCCACAAAATGGCTAAAAATAAACATAAATCCTGCAATATAATAAAAGAGGCATCTAAACCCCTTGTGTTCTCTTTCCACCGGGCAGGAACAATGAGGCGTTCCCATGATCCAATTAAAACATAATTTCCAGGGAAAAAAAATTATCTTTTCCTAGAGAAATAACAATCCGGGACAGATGCAGAAATGCAGAGCGATGATTAAGATGAACACACTTTGGGCTAATCTGCGCTTCACACAGCAACAAGTCCAATGGGAAAGTAAGCAATGGGGGTCAGAGGTCAGGCTACTTTCCAATTAGACACTGCTGGGGGTCAAAGGGCAGGGCAGAGACCTAACATGGGAACTATTCCATGTGCAGGTCGGCTGTGTAAGACGATCGGCCTGATTCTGCAATCCTGCTTTCATCGTTCCTTACTTGTTGTTGTTTTGCATTGTTTTATGCGCTTGTATTTCAGAGTAAAAGACTTGGCTCTCGGAAAGTTTTCACTTGTTTAGACCATTTTTAATCTTCAAAGCGGAATCAAACACGGCCATTTGCTATCAGCGGGGGTTAGAGTTTGAAGTTTCTCCTCTATAATAAAATCAAACCGTATTATTTGAGTAATAATATCTTTTGGGATATCATTGGATGTCTGCTTTATGAATGTGCTGCTGATTTCATGCTTGGGTCCTGCAGTCGGGAGGCTTTGATCATACGTTTTATTATGTTGTTTGCTATGATTACACACATTTTCATATCGTATAGCTCTTTCTTTTGATGAAGAAAATGGATCAGGTCTAGCTTGTATCTGCTACAGCGAGATCACTTAGGGAGCGTTTCTCAACACAATATCCATGTATGGGTGATGCAGGGGAGGTTTTTTTTTGGGGGGGGGGGTTATGTGGAAAAAAAATTGACAACAAAATGTTGTTGATTTAGTAAATAAACAGATTTTAATATATAATAAAAAGAATAATTTTTCGCCATTGATTTTTGTCACTTCTTTTGGTGAATATTTTCAGTTAATAATTTAAAATTCCACATCTTATGGTCCAAACCACATATTCCTTATTTTCTCTAAATGAAATCTACCATCAAAGTCCATCATTTACTCATAGATCCAGTAAACATGACTGCGGTAATCTTCTTATTTGTTGTCAAGGGTGCTCCTGTGACCCACATCTCGTGTCACAGGCACACACGTGCCCCTCTCCGTGGCTCCCGCTCCCCCCATCCTCTCATCTCTTCATGCTGGAGCACGCAGATTTATTGTACCAGTGCACCGCTGATTGGCGCTGGTCACTTCCCTGAATCAGTTAAAACCCGGCTCTTCCCAGCATTCCCCGCCAGATCTTTGCACTATACGCCTCAGAGAAAGCTTCCTCCTGTGATTCATTCCCGTGCATTGACCTCCCGTTGTGACCCGGACCTGTTCTCAATTCCGTTCCTTCGCTTCCAGCACTGACCTCCTGCTCCGTCCCTGACCTTGAAACGTTGCCGCCTGTCTTGACCTCCTGCCTGTCCCCGACAACGAGATTGCCTGCTGATTCTGTACCTCGACCTTGGCTGCCACCGCAGACAAGTCACACCTGTGGAATGACCTGGTGGTACCAAGCCACAGGAAGTCCAATCTGCTCTGCGGCAGGCTCTGGTGAAAAGCGGGTGCCAGTTAGATTCCGGTCCATGGTGTCGGCTTGTGTCATCTTCCGCGGTGGTCCAGGGGGTTCACTACCCCAGAAGCTTGACATGTGTTATCCATTACCTCCTTCCTTCTAAAATCAACTTTCATAATAATGCTAATGGGAAACTGGAAATAAAATAATTATGTTTAAAAACATAATTTTGATATATAATATGCTTAGTCTCCTGTATATGCAGTGACTATGTGATGTAGCGGAGGACATTTTACCCCTTGCCACATCAAAACGTACACTGACACACTCATTTCAATGGGGGTGTTTTAACAGGTCCCCTTGGATACTATAGAGGTCTATGGGAATGTGAAAAATATGGATGCAGCAAAGGTTTCATTATTTGATGCTCAGTTGCTAGATAACACAATCATGTGACCCTTCAAAAGTTTGGGACAAATTAGCGTCATCATCTTCAGTAGCCTTCATTCAAAAACTATTGCCAAAATGTACACATTACTGTCAACTTTATCAGGTTTCCCATAACAAAATAGAGAATGTTGTCCGTTTTGCAGAAAAAAAGGATATATCAGTCTCCCATGGGAGTGAAATTTTAACATATATTTTTGTGGCAGAAAGTCCCCGTCAAAATCCGCTTTTTGAACTCGCCCTAAATTCTTCACGGTTGGGTTGGGAACTTAAAGGACATCTACCACCAGATTTACTGGTGGTAGACTGTCCCCACTATCATGCTCATTACCTTAGGAGGTACTGGGCATCTGTTTTCTTATTCTCGGCAAAGAAATCGACTTTACAAAAATATGGTAAAGAGCCAGAGGTTCTCCGGCCTACATCAGCCAAACGCCTTCTGGCTCCCGCGGCTTATCGATTATTTGGGCCCGTAATAAAAATTTATAGTCTGTTTTTCTCGCAAGCACTGCAGACAGCCGGTGACGTCACCCAGCTGTCTCGCGCATGCACAGTAACACTTCTCTTGTGAAGCCAGCTGAAGGCAAGTGTGAAACGAAACCTGGTCTGGTCCAAGCCGGCTGTGCGAGGAAAGTGTTACTGCGCATGCGTGTGACTTGGTGAGAGGTGAGACGGGTGATGTCGCCGGCTGTCTGCAGCACTTCGGGAAAGACAGACTATTCATTTTTATTATGGGGGCGTGTATAATTGATAAGTGTCTGGAGCCAGAAGGAGCTCGGCTGACGTAGGCCGGAGAGTCTCCAGCTCATTACCATATTTTTATAAAGAAGTTTAATTTGACAAACAGACCTGGCAAAGGATAAGAAAATAGGTGTCTACCACCGGTAAATCTGGTGGAAAATGTCCTTGATTTGTAAAGTGCTATGGAATTTGATGGCGCTATATAAATAAAGATTATTATTTAAACATTTTGCATTTGGAGAAATGATTATTAAGTTGCAATTCTTCACTACACATCGTGACTGTAGAGTTTGCTTAGCGACACTTGATATACGCTGGTGCTTTTATGGAGCTGGAGTTATGTAGTAAGTACTGAGTGTACACCATATGGATGCCGTTGGCACAGAAGCTGTACCTATCGTTTCGGCTACAGGTGTCAGCTGTAACCCCCAGTGATGGACATAAAAAATGACCATGATAGAACAGCTAGCTCTCATCCCCTCGTAGCTACTTCCCTGGCCTCTGACCAATATCTTTCTTTCTCCTTCGCTTTTTTATGTACCCGATCTGCGTTCTAGCCCAGTGCTTTGAAGGTTCCTGTTAAATGTAATAGACAACATCCAATAACAAGTTTAGAAGGTATAAAAGAATGTTTTGTTAGGCTAAGCAGGTTCTCTAGACAACCACAAACTGTAAATGTGCCGCCTTTACTGCTTGAACTTTACTTGTATATCTCTATCTAGGGCAAGAAATCCTGGCTCAGCGTTTATACGCAGGATCGTACGAGACGCTGCTACAGTTTAGCATTCAGCAGAGGACGCCTAGATTTACACAGCAGAAGGATGGGGAAGATTTGTATTCTTCATGTCTGGAAATATCTGTGGTAATGGAAAGTTTATGGAAAAATCGCCTATTATAGTAATTCCAATGATCGTATGATAAATCATTAAAGATGATTCCCTTGCTGAGGCTTCTCCGATTTTTCTGTAAAATGTAACAGGCACTTAATTGTAGTTCTTCTGTAACATGTGATTCTGGTCTTTGCAAGAGGCATTTAAATATTTAGCACCCATGATCAGCACTGGCTGGGTGTCACTGGTTGGGGTCCTGGACAACTATGAAATGTCTGATACTATCATTTCTGCATATATTATAAAACAGCAAAATAATAATAAGCATAATGATACTTAAACAAAGAAAAGCGTTAATATTCAAATTATTAATTAATAAAAAATATAAAAATAATAACGAGTGCCGAGAATGACAACAGTAAGACATAAAATATAATCATATACAAAAAGACACAATAATAATAAAATAACAATAAAATTAATGAATATAATTTGTTATGATTTGTTAAGCGCTGCGAAATTTTGATGACGCTTTATAAATAAAGATTATTATTATTAAAACACACTTCTACGACAACTTCCTCCTATCTGGCACACTCACCCGCCATGGGTGGGCGTGCTAGGCGGGCTTTAGTTGTCGAAGCAGAGCGTGCCTGATTCTGTAAACAAACAGGGGCATGTCACTGAAGGGCAGCTGCGCAGAAGCCCCGGAGAAGGTAAGTATACATTTTTTTCCACAGCCCCCCAGGACACCTATTTTGTTTAACACCCGGAAAACCCTTTTAATATTATTTGTATACTATTTAATTATATTTATTATTTTTATTGTTATTTTATCCACAGGCCCCTTTAATGGGGGTTACCACCAAACAAGTTAGGCCCTATTCACAGGAAAGGGCCTAACTTGATGATCGGTGTGAGTCTCGGACCCCATCGGGGTCTGTGGGAGGTCACTGGAACCTCCACTGATCAGCAAGTAAGGCCTTATTCTGTGGATAGGGCGTAACTTGTTTGGTGGTAAATTCCCCTTATTCTGTGGATAGGGCCTCACTTGTTTGGTGGGAAAACCCCCTTAATAATAATCAAGGTAAAAATAATAAAAAAGAATGAAATAAAATTATAATTATTATTTTTATATTGTTATTCACATTATTGTTATAATTACCATTGTTGCTGTAATTATTAAAAACATTATAGTTATTTATAGTTAATTATTATTATTTATTTTTTGTAATTATTTCATGACTTCATATATTCCCACTGATTTAGGTTACAAAAACAAAATAAAATAAATAAACAAACAAAATTGACATGTTCTAATAAAATTTAAAAAACAGCATATTTGAAGATATTGGGGCAGATTTACTTACCCGGTCCAGTCGTGATAACGTGGTGCGTTTTCCAATGAGGAGTTGGGTCTGCTGTGATTCGCTAAGCCCGTGTGCCCGAGTTTCTGCATCCGTCGCTTCTGCGCCGAGGTCCGCCGGGGTTCACCTTCTTCTTCCCGGTGTATGTGAGTATGTGTCTTGCAAATCAATTCTTTTTTAAAATTCTTTGGTTCGTCCGAATCCGTCAGGGTTGTCCGACGGCCAAGCCCCCCCCGATTTCTGTTGCATGCATACCGGTGCCTATGCGCCACAATCCGATTGCGTGCGCCCGGACCCGGGGCAATTCAGGGCACATCGGAAATATTCGCGAAACCCTTAGTAAATGAGCCCAAAAAAATGTAACACATCCCAATCTATAAGAATACTGTGTGCGTGGTCATCGCCCTCGTGTCATACACTCAGACTGATAAACAGGGACCACAAGTATCAGCAATCCCACACAGAAGGACTTACGGATAGAAAGTTGACGCTAGGCAGATCACATCCAGTTTAACTCGGTATCAGTGTCCCAAAGGATTATATCCTAATTATGACTCCACAGAATAATTCACCCCTGAGCCTTTGTCCTTCCCCACAGCTGCTGCTGCCTCTCTGCATGTAAATGGACCTAATACTCACTGCCTTCATTATTTTTTAACATATGTCTGCCCTGTTTTTGGCAACTCGGTGTGAAAGGATATCAGAAGCAAATTTATTCAGGGTCTATAAATACATTATTGGACAAAGCCTGTCACCTCCGTTCACAAATCTTCTGCCTCATTATGATAATCAGAAGCCATACATATTTATATGGTCACGTATAAATATAGGCCTATACTGGTCTGGGGCCCATCCATGGACGCATCAAGATAATATAATGTCCTTTCCGCGCTATTCTAGGCTGCAACGCCATCAGTTTCTGTACTTAACTTTAGTCTTCATTAAAATCCTGTTGTTTAATGTACACATTTCTATATACAGTGCAAGTATCACTATATATTATTAATGCAGTTTATAAAAAAGATAATATGGTATATGTCTGGTATTACAAGTCAGTTCCATTGAAATGAATGGGGCTGGGATGCAATACCATATACAGCCTGTAGAAAGCCGTGGTGCTGTCTACATTGTAATTTCCATTAGTTCTATTACTCTACACTGTATATTGTCCTTTTTCTTTCTTGCACCACTGATTAATTATACACCCCCTCAGTAGTTTCCTCCCTAGTTTGTTAGTATTTAACCTGCTGTAATGGAGAGAATCCATATCCTATCACTGTTGGAACCAGCATTCTGAAATCATTTAAAAAGTCCTGGGAATCAGTTCTCAATATTTCATACTTAACCAAGCTTACATTTATTCTGTTTGCTCATATCTGGTATCTTCTAACCCCTTGACTTGTCTTTCTGGTTTTCCGTATTGTCTATCGATTTGGTACTTTGTTGTCCCCAAAATCTCTCACTCAGCTCTGGGGACTTTTGTTGTTCATTTTTTGTCCCCATCTGTTGTTATTGCTTAGGATTACGCAGATACTGTTGCCCAGTTACTGGCTACCATCTATGGTGGTTTTCAGCTTTCAAGTAGGTAGGGAAAGTCTGGGGGGTTCAGTTCTAGGGCTCAATAGCATCCATTTATCTGTTGCCAGTCCGCTCTTCACAATGTATCCCGTTTTTCTGCACAGTTCCCTTACCAAAAAAAAATAATATAAGTCAATATTAAGTTGTTTTTCTGAGACAAAATTACCTAAATTGATCATCTATATTATCTATCAGAAAGTTACTTGTTATCACAAGTTTTCAGATGATGTTGAATGGTGCTGCATGTGATGCCATTTTTCCACAGTTCAGTTCAGATTTTGCTTTTATGGGTAAAACTAGTTGAGTGGCCGGAGTGTTACTAGGAGAGGCAGCAGGACCTCATAGCACTTCTGAATTGGGGCCCCCCTTCACCCTTAAACAAATATACATATATGTATAATCACACACAATGGGGGTCATTTACTAAGGGCCTGATTCGCGTTTTCCCGACGTGTTAGGCTACATTCACACACATGTATGGGGGACGTATATACGGCCGATATACGTCCCCCATACACTCCTATTGGCTCACGGCCCTGTACGGGAGCGGTACGGTGCAGCACACGTGCGGCACCATACCGCTCGGTAGCACGGGAAAAGATAGGACATGTCCTATCTTTTCCCGTATTACGGCGCCGTGCGCTGAATCTCCCTATGGAGAGGGGCAGGGGTGAGCAGCGCTCATCCCCTGCTCCTCTCCGCAGCGCCGATGTATGCCTGCCGTACTACGGTACGGCGGACATACATCGTGTGAATGTAGCCTTACCCGAATATTTCCGATTTGCGCCGATTTTCCCTGTATTGCCCCGGGATTTTGCCGCACACGATTGGGTTGTGGCGCATCGGCGCCGACATGCACATGATGGAAATGGGGGGGCGTGGCCTAACAAAAACCCAACAGATTCGGAGAAACTGACGCATTTTAACAAAAAAAAATGTCGCTGGACTCGCGCTTACCTTCACCCACGATGGCTCAGTGAACTCCAGTGCGTTCCGATGCTCTTCAGTGCAGCAGCGCCACCTGGTGGACGGCGGAGGAACTACCTTAGTGAATCCCGGCCGGACCCGAATCCACCGCAGAGATCG
Organism: Engystomops pustulosus; assembly: GCA_019512145.1. NCBI lineage: Eukaryota > Metazoa > Chordata > Amphibia > Anura > Leptodactylidae > Engystomops > Engystomops pustulosus. The sequence goes on from CM033643.1 coordinate 18,315,854, forward strand.
CGCCGCTGGATCGCGAATGGACTGGGTAAGTAAATCTGCCCCACAGATATACACACATACAGCATATACACATCACATATACACACTCAATACACTCAATTACCTATGGTAGTTATGCCTATGTTAAGGGGAGTATGTAAGGTCCAAATCTTACATTTCTCCTATGTTTCTCCCATTCCAATGAGTGGAGACCTTTAAATGGTCCACACGCTACCACCAATCTGTTACACAGGACAGTATAACAATCACATTGATGTCCTTCTATATTCAAGGAGATTCAGGATTATGGAGAAATGGATATTTGAAGGCTAAGAAGTCACGGAGATGAAGTAAAGTAATGTCTGTCCACAAAAAACAAACCATGCACCTGTGGGATTTCACAGACTGACCACAAGGCAGAGGACAGCGCTCCATGCATCATAGTGGTATGTGATGCAAGGAGCCCCTTAATCATGAATACAGTTTGTCATTGCTGTACAGCAGTGAAAAAGGGACTCCTTGTCAAACCAGGAGTAGTCAGACTAGGGACCTAATTTCTCCTTAGCTTGTATACATTCATTAACATTAATGTTGAATCTCCCAGAATATAAGGACATTATTGTGAACCTATCACTGGCAGGGGACACATGTGACAGAATTATTGTGGAATGTCCACAACCAGTTTTACACTAGGGTACCTTGGGCCCACAAGATAAAATTAGCAAACCATAAGAAATAAACCATAGCAGCCTCCATATTGAGTTTTTACTTACTAGTCCTCTAAGTAATTGGGAAAGAGCCTAGGCCCCCAGTGGGCTTCAGTAGGCAAATTTGATTTTGTAATACATTGAGGGGAAATTTATAAAGCCTTGAACCAAAAAGTTAAAAAATGGGGCTTTGGGCTTGGTTCAGGAAAATTTTGGGAAATTTTGCAGTTTTAAATAACATGTTTTACACTTTTATGAGAAAGTGAGTGCGGTTATCCTCCATACACCAGATTTACCAATGCAACTTTTTAAAAAGTCACTGAATTTTTTGCAAGCTAACTCCAATATGCACGTAGGGTAGGAAGTAGAGCCACATTTCAGAACAGACCTATAGTAGAGTAGAACTAAACCAATCTCTGCTGTTCCACATGTATAAGCGTGTCTGATGAATGATTAATCTGGTGGAGTAGAAGACTGGCACTTTGTACCTCCTATTAGTAAGTCTAGTTTGCTGTGCCACAATCATACATGTTTTGGCACATCAACCTAATTTATTGTCACATGGACTGCTTCCCATGAAGCCACACACGCGTTTCTTGATGGCGCCTCTATATTGTACGTAAGTCAGAATAGTTCCTAAAAATGGACCAAAATGTGTTACCTGTTCACACTCCGCGCTTTACATGTATGGTGCAGAGGTACGGTGGGTGTATGAAGCGATCTCACAGGCTGATCGCTATTTTTTCGAGCTCCCCAGTACACAGCCTGGAATAATAAACAACAAGACTGAGAAGTAAAATTTGTTACGCAGAAAATAAGCCCTCACACAGCTCTGTACACGGAAAAATGAAATAGTTATGGATATTTTGAAGGTGGAGAGTGAAAAGTGAGCGAAAAAAACCCCCCATCCTTAAGGGGTTAATAAATGTGGTGCAGACAGCTTGGTACATCTCACACGTTCATAAATTATAATAAATCTTTATTTATAAAGCGCCGTTATATTTTGCAGTGCTGTACAGATCATGGGGGACATATACAAAATAAAATACGACACTACAGAGTAAAATGTGGTCAGATGAGGGCCCTGTTCGCAAGAGCTTACAGTCTGTTGTGTGTCATTTAAAAGTATGATGCAAATTATGGCAATGTAAAAAAAATTCTGTTGTAACAAGTCCCATTCGCGATCCAGCGGAGGGTTCTCCGATGCTGATTCGGGTCTTCTGGCAATTCACTAAGGTAGCGCACCCGATGTCCACCAGGTGTTGCTGCTGCGCTGAAGTCCGTCGGAGTTCACTGGAGTTCACCAAGCTATGCTGGGTGCAGGTAAGTGCGTGTCGAGCGACACATATTTATTTTAAATGCAGCGGTTTTTCCAAATCCGTCGGGTTTTCCGACGGCCACGCCCCCGATTTCCGTTGCATGCGCCGATGCGCCACAATCCGATCGCGTGCGCCAAAAACCCGGGGCAATTCGGCGCAAATTAGTAATTTTTGGGAAACCCGACAAAAAAACGAGATTCGGCCCCTTAGTAAATGACCCCCAATGTTATATATATATATATATATATATACATATAAAGAGACATTCATATCCATATGGTAAATGTTGACTTTGTGATTGAATTTGTCTTAAACTTTAAATTGTGACGAGTCTCTGACACTTCTACAAATATTAAATCTTAAAAAAATATTGGTGATTTTTTTTTAATATTATAAATCCTAAAAAAAAAAAAATTTAACTCCTCTCACCACTTCTCCTCTCGACAATTTGGTATAAAGCTTCCCTGAATGACTGGCTCAGCCTCCGTCTCTATGGAAGGTGCTTCGGCCCACATCCAGTGGTTGCCTTTTTTGTTGGAGTCTTTTTGAAATTGTGGAGCTCTCCTCCCGTCCCCCTTTTTGCAGCCTTTCCTCCCGGGTGACCAGCGCTTTGTAGCTTTTCTTCCTAACAGGTGTTTTAATTGCTATTAAATTTGTGTCCTAAATATCTATTGCCAAAATCCCTCGCCGAGGCCGAGGGTGAACCGATTGAACACAAAGCAATGCTATTCACGGAGCCTCAGCAACCAGTGGGTTAATGTCCTTGTATTGTGGCATTGTTATGGGACTCTATAAAGTGAGTTTGCTAGCAGCTATATTCAGCACTTTTTCCCTTTGAGTCCTTTGACAGGATGTGTCACTGGGGGGTACTTTATAGCATTGTTGTGAAATCTCTCTCGTTTGCTTTCTCCTGCTGAATTAACATCAGGGGCCTCATTACACACCAGCAGAAATGTGACTGGCTGATTCCTTTATGTTAATTGCACAATTACCCATAAATATATAAGAAAAAAAATAAACGGTAAAGGTAATTTGGGGATATGCCAATCAATAGCAATAAAACTTTGAGGTCAAGTCACTCGAATGAATAAGAACAATTGAAAAATAATAAAATTAATAATAAATATAATAATAATTCTTTATTTATATAGCGCACACAGATTACGCAGCACTGCACAGAACTTGTCAAATCAGTCCCTGTCCCCAATGGGGCTCACAATCTAATGACCCTACCAGTATGTTTTGGAGTGTGGGAGGAAACCGGAGGACCCGGAGGAAACCCACACAAACACAGAGAGAACATAAAAACTCTCTTATGATAGTATCTCATTGAGGTCATATTTTCAAATGGGTTTATGGCCCCATGATGTCTTACATCCTCCTTGGAGAAGGAAGTAAAAAGGACCAAGTAGCCGTTTTACAGTGTTGTGGTTAAAATTTGTTACGATAAGGAACACAATGGCAGAAAACACAGTGCAGATGCATCGCTGGTTAACATGACTGGCTCAACCCGAAAACACAGTCTGTAGTGTGAATGAGTACAGGGAAATGCCCATTTATGTGATAACTAATTGTGTTAACACACTTTCAGTCAAGTTGCTTTCACCGGTTGCTTCAGCCTCTCAAGGATGACATTTTAGGTGAACCTTTATCCATCTTCATCAACTGCATTTCCTCACATCCTTAAAAAGGTATCACTACTGATTCCGGCACAGCTGGTATTTGTCTGTAACCTCCATTGTTCCAGTGTCATTTGTTTTAGCATTAAAGGGGTATATGAGGAATAATCATAATCCATAAACAAATGGGTCCTTAAAATCTAAGATAATAAGTAATTGGTTGTTATTAAAAATTTTGCTCCCCTCAGCAGAAAAATGCTGTGGACATTCACTGTAACTGGCCCTTTAACCAGTCCATTGATTTTCTCCACGTGGAGTAGACTCAGGATAGAAGATGGCCGCTGGTCACATGTCCACATCACATGTCCTGCACCTGCCTGGACAGGTCATGTGATCACCGCTATGTTAGGCTGTAGTCTGTTGGCTGCAGTGCATCTTAGTGAGTCATCTCAGTGGGGTAATGTAGAGTGATGGCAGCTATACCTCATTACTATGATAACAGAGCGGGACAGGCTGTTAAAACATCACTGGGAGCAGAGCATAAGAGGTAGGAGGAGTTACTAAGAATCTTAAGGATCATGGGACTTGTAGTTTTCAGTGGCGGCCATCTTGGTGATAACTCCACCTACTTTAGAAAGCTCATAACATTTTGTGCATCATAAAATCAAACTAATTAAGCTCCATTTTTGACTAATGACATTGAGTTTTATTATATTCATTTATTTGTAGCATTATGGGTTTTTGTATCAGACATTCCTAAGTCACATCATAAAAAGAATGAGAATGGCACTGCTCAAAACAATGGTATTTTAGAGGTTTTCATCTTCTCCTCACAGTTATTATTTTGTTGATGGATAAGACAAATGTGGTGGCTTCTATAGGGTTGTGTTCTATTCACATGTTACAATGTAGTCAAATAGTCCGATGTAGATGAAGAAAGAAAGACCCTCACCCATATCTTGAAATCATCTTGAATCGTGTAACCACATGGGAGAGAGGACGTGAGGAACACCCCACTGGGGAGGAGCGACAACTCTTTTGCGTATAGGGCTTCATCCGGCTAATAGTTCATGGGCGGATGAAGCACTAGGCACAACCCAGCCATCACTCCTCATCAGTGGGGTGATCCTCAAGTGAAAAGTCAGATTTTGAAGTTGGTAGCAAAAAATAGCCAAGTTTTAATGGATGGACAGTGTGGATGGATTGGATTATCCCTTACAAGCTACCAAATTGCCCAGTTTACTCTAAGTGGTTGGTGAAAACTGGTCAACGTTCCCATGCGATAAAGTGCAGTGACAGATGAATGTGGGGGGAAATCAGCTAGAGTTCAGACTGCCAAGGACAGAATGATACAAAATCCCACCCATCAGTGCGTCCTCAGTCTTACTTTATGGACAGTGGATGGCTCTGAAGCCCGAACAAGCACAGATGTAACACAAGTATTTGAACTAAATTGTATATATGACTGGATTACAAGAAGGCTGTTATTGTGGGACTTTCTGGCATTCACTGGTAAACTGGCAAATTGTTCATGGGTGTTGAAAACTTATTGGTCCATGTTTTTTCAAAAGTAGTGAAGTCTGTGCTATGTGCTCCCTGTGGAGTGCAGAGGGCACCAGATTCATTAAAAGTGGTGCAGGGTCTTTATTAATCTGGTACCCCCTGCACTGCTCGAGAAGTGTGCACCAACTTTTTTGGTGCACCTTTAACATAAAGAGTATAACACAAATCTGTCGAGTCACTGTATTAAATGTGGAATGCCCCTTTATGTGCAGGATTTTGTGGCGTGGCGTACACAGTGCATAAAACCGGTGCAAGTGCTTTTAATAAATGTTGGCCATTGGCTTAACGCAGCCTGTCATTGTTCATCTCCCAGAGAGCTACTAAGAACTGCATCCTTCATGGTAGTGTTACATTTATTTTGGATGTTGATTTGCCCATTACTTTGACCAATAGTTTTTGTAGAAAATTTATGAAAAAAAAAATAGAAAAATACACCTTACACCAATATGTGGCTCAGCTATATCATAATTGCCCAACACTGAACATGAAGTCCAAAAGAACCTTTACAAAGGTTGAAGTTGGTTCTATGTGTAGGAGAGTAGAGACTTTTTAAAATGTATTTTTAAAAGTTGACTCTTATAAATATGTCCAAACAGTAAGTTATAAACACTTTTAACTCTACCACTTTCAGTCTACCACATATGGTTAGTAAGTATGTAGGCAGGTATAGTGCTATCCAAAAATGAGACTAAAAGGGCTTTGCGCCGCACTTTAGTCGGACTGTTCATGTTCTTCATGGCTAAAACAGCTTGCACAGGTAAGAAGTGTGTGCACCGGGATTGTGTCACACGCAACCCCTTTGTGGCGCAGCTGTGCTGGCTTCCATGCAGCACAAATTAGGGGGGTGCTGTTGGTCGGTCTGACTGATTTGGACTGAGTGTGTGTTCAACTTTCAAATTGTGTTGCACCCGTTATGCTAAAGATGCAACACAAAACAGATGGTGAACTCTGTCGTTCCTGTATGTGAGCCGACCGGTAATCAATTCAATGGCCCTGATATATTGCCTGTCTAAGTTTGTACTTAAAGGGTACCTGTCACCGGGGACCTCATTTTCACTAGAGACAAGTTACAGAAGCACATTACAGCTGCAGTGCTGTACCTTTGTGCTTTCTCTAAGCATTTGCATTACAATATAATTGTGTGTTATAACTTACCTTTCACCCCGACATAATCTCCTCAGATCTCAGTTTGTGCTCCTTTACAGCTCCTCCCTCCTGCTCCTTCACAGAGATCACAGCCTGGTGAGCTGACATCAGTGGGAGAAGGAGGAGCTGTACAGGAGCACAGAGGTGGGGGCTAAGAGCTGAGCAGTCTGCAGCACAGACAAGTCACATGTTATTTTTTGAAATGCATCAAAACCAAAGCCCAAGCCCTAGGACTACACAGAGGATTCTGGCAGGATGCAAGTTAAGTTATAACACACACAACACACAGTTTGCACTGTTTTGAGTAAATGTGCCCCAATGTGTTATCTTTTCATGCTTGATTTGGATTCTGATTATTTGGTATATTACATGTAAAAATACTATTTTACTTTTTGAACAAATTAGATGTTTTTGCTTCATTTGTCCACATTGCTTTTCCGCTTTCCTCTTGTAGAAAGCCACATTGGTCTATTTTTGTTCATAGCAATTTTGTTACCATAAAGTATATTATTTATGCAGAGTTTATTCAAGATTTCCATTCCATGTTGTCTCTATGGTTCTTCTGGTTTTCTTTGATGGGACATTTTACCGCTCAATTGGCCAGTCTGCTGAAATTTCTAAGCACAGATTTTGGATCATCCTACAAGACCTAGACTTGAAATAAATGTCAGCTGAAAATGCAATGTTAGTTATTTTTTGCCAGTTTTTCACATTTGACAAATGATTTCTTTTTTTATTGATCACTTAGTTTGAATCACTTTATGCAAATCTGTGAAAATATTTTACCAATCGACTGCACAGCCGGCAGTAGGATGCTACCTGAGATTTATTTAATGCTTAATGGAGCTCTTGAAACTGGGTTTTCCAGGGTAATTATCCTGCCCCTGCTTCCAGTTTCTTTACTACTCTGGTACTTCTGATTGTTGTCCCCTAATTTGACTTGCTTCCACCATTGGATAGCCTCCTCAGATGATGGAATGTGTTGTCCACCCAGGTCCAAAGAGGCCACTCAGTAGCACAAGGTCTTGTTTGTGGAACTTCGTCCCAGGCACAGAGCTGAAAACAGGACATATCGGAACAGCACAGGAACTAGAGTAGGGGGAATACCTACTTTTTTGTTGAGCCATTATTACGCAAGACACACAAGGTTATCCCTATTGTAGTCCATCAATGTACGTCAGTTGTTGCAGTTAGGAAATACTTTACCAAAAGACATTGATGTCTGATTGGAGCGGCTTCTGCTAGATTAGAATGTTTTATCAGCAGTGCAGATGTTAGGGTACATCTTAGGCAATTGGGCAATCAATATTTTTTGGGTGGCACAGCTATAAGGTATACCTTAAAATACACTGCTGATGCCTGATTGGACAGTGGGATCAATTGTAACTTTACAGTGTCAGGCCTTGGATCCTCTTGGTGGAAAGGCCTTTCAGTCACTTGAAATATCTCCTTCTTCCACGAGATCTCAAAGGTTGTGCTCATAGTTGACCACAGCACAAGAGGCTCAGATACTTTTATCCATATCTGGCCACAAACTGTATAAAGCAGAAGGCACTTGGCAGCCATACATCTGCTTGTAGGTCCTCTACGAGTTTATGGACCTAATCACTACAACTACTGTTGTATTCCACTACCTTCATCTGGTGACCACACTTTACAACCTATTCATACATTTCTAAATATGCATCAAAATGTTAATTTCATGATGAATACATGTAAACAATATGTGGACTAGATGAATACAGGCGGTCCCCTATTTAAGAACACTCGACTTACAGATGACCCCTAGTTAAAGACAGTCCTCTCTGCCCACTGTGACCTTTTGTGAAGTTCTCTGGATGTTAATTTAGTCCCAGGCTGCAATGATCAGCTGTAAGGTGTCTGTAATTAAGCTTTATTGATAATCCTTGGTCCAAAAAAAAATTTTCAAACTACAATTGTCACTATGGCAAAAAAAAATTATTTCTGGAGCCACAATTATAAAATATACAGTTTCAACTTACATACAAAATCATCTTAAGAACAAACCTATGGAAGCTATCTTGTATGTAGCCTGGGGACTGCCTGTATAACCAAAAAAACACACACTACAGTCCGGATAATGCTATATAAAGTGTAACAGATGAAAAGTTATTATCACACGTAACCTTGACTTTACTTTTCCATGTCCTGCTTTATATTTTCTGGTGTGAGAACAGATCCTTCCAGCCCTTCAGGCATAAAGCAGAGGAATATTGTGGCCAGTCAACAGGGGTCACACCAACCACACATACACTGCTAGATGTAACATAAGCTGCGCTACTTTGAACATGTCTGGACTGATATCTCTTGGGGAGCCAGGAAGTAAGGCCAGCGAGGGGGACAGTGCATGTCAAGGCTTAAGACTGCTGTTGTTTTAAGTGTCTCTGTGCACTGACATGTCCTGATGATTCGTCATGCCGTCTTGTAAGGTGCTGCAACAATCTTACATTCTCAGCAGGTTTCTCATTAGACAAGTCTAAAACCTGTGTATACTGCAGGTCTGTGTGTATTCTATCTGTCTATCTATCTATCTATCTATCTATTTATCTATCTATCTATCATCTATGTACACAAAAAGGAAAGAAGCAGCACTTAAATATAAAATTCTGACAGGTGCACACACAAAACTGAGACAAAAGTTAATCCAAAATAGTAAAAAGGAATAGTAAGGGAAATCTGCTACCACGTGTGCCCCCTCTGGCAGGATTTGCTCTTCTCCAATCTTCTTATACCCTGGTAACATAAAAAGGTTATTCAAATGAGCATGAGGGGCTCCGAGCTCTAATGGTGGTTATGGAGCCTGGTGCCCCTCAGGCTTATTTGCATAATTTTAAAGCCTTTTTTGCTTAAAAACAAAGGAATAAGAAGCTAAAAAAAAGGATCCTGCCAGAGGTGGCACACACCAGTATGTAAGTGTGCTTGGTCTACAATTCCACAAACACAAGTTAGGCCCTATCCGTCAAAGTAATGGAGCAGAAGGCTGCTCCAATAATCTCTATGGAGCTGACAGAGATCGGTGAGTCCAATTCCCCTAAATATATGATAGACCCTGCATATGGTGTGCCCACCCATGTCAACGGGACTTCTGGCGATAGCCGAGTAATGTAGAGTGTAAATTGGTCATCACACTGCATGCTACTTGTAAAACCCAGCACCTTCAGTAATCATCTACTTTAACTAAGCCTACATGTACATTGGGGGAGATGTACAGTCTTTAGACCAGTGCAGAGTAGAACTAGACAATTCTCTTCCTCGCCAGATTAATCGCTGTGTCTGATGCTGGATGATTAATCTGGGGCAGTCTAAGCGAGTCGTACCTTGCACCTCCTAGTAGTTAGTTTTCTGATGCTCGGGCCATGCCCCTTTTACCTAGGACAAGCCCCCCTTTTTAGACAAGCCTTATAAGTGGCACACTGCATTTATTAGTGATGTAATAGAAGGTTCCCCCTGGGGCACTCCCGATGCAGTGTGTAGTGAAGGGATCCCATGTAGATGGTAAAGAGGAGGACTGTGATGTTAGTGGCAGCCAGGGAGAAGGTGTGGAAAAAGAAGTTATGAACAACTGACTACAGGTCAGATAAAGTGTTTAGGTTCATAATGCCGCACTTAGTGGGCCATTACACAGGTAGCTATAATTTTATAATGTAGAACCAACATTTCAGAAAACTTTTCAGTACGGATGTGCCGTATGTCTACATAAAAAATGAAGCTAATTTTAGCTATAATTACTCAGAGCCTGTAGAAGGGAAAACTGCTAAAGAGTCTCAGTTAAGCTGGTGGGGAAAGACTGACCTCTATGATTCCCCCACAGTCAGACTTGGAACTTCCACTCCCCTGTCTCTGTGAGACTTTAAAACACTTACTATGAGCTGCTGCGGGATGACTTTGTTGCTCTTTCAATGGGAAGCTGTAATCTGACATTGCTATAAAACTGGCTAGTCAGGCACCAAAGGCAAAAAAGTCACTTTTTTCACAGTGTGTGCCAGAAATTAACAATCGATACGCAATGTAGAAACCAGGAACTGGAACAGGGTAAGTATGTCTTACACTTTTCCTGCACCACTTTCGTAGTGGTTTTGGAAAACCCCTTTAACAAATGGGATTAAATAGGGAAATGACTACATAACAGAGGAGAATTGGAAAACTTTGCAGTACGGTCTCACCTTGGGATCACTACAGCTTCTCCACAGTCTGTATCTTCTGTGACACATGTATGCTTTCACATTTTCACAAGCCACCCAGCTTCATTGATGTTAATACACTATACATTAAAATTCGGCTGCAGGGCACTTTTTGCACAATGATGTCAGAGTTGAACCTGAGTAATGGGAGTCGATGGAAATGCACAAGTCGTGTTCCGAGCCGGTGCCTTTTAAATCTGACATTCTTCTTCTTCATGGCTACAGCACATTAACCACTAATTACTGTTACTAATATTATCTCTTTGGTGGGAGGGTATTAAGGAAGAATTACTTAATTCCACTTCAAAGGCAGAACTTTTTATTCATAAGTTGAGTGATGAAGGGTATAATTACATTCACATATGGATGGTAGGTAAGTGGAAATCTACCTTGTATGGACAAGGGCTTCCTGGATGAAGGAATGTGTTACCCTTACGGTGTGATTTATAGTGATACCAGGGGGATATGGATTGCTTAATATCCATCTCAGCTTCCTGATTCCATGAGATAAGGGAGGAAGTGGATATGAACAAGGATATAATGTAAATTATTCAAGTTATTTATTGACTTAGAGAATTAGAGCAGAACTAGGCGACGTTCTTGCAATGTGAAATATATTGTCTTCTTGGGTCTCTAGTAGATAGAGAACTGGTGACCAGTGACATACATTAGTGATTGTGGTTGGAATCACATTTGGAGTTTTTCACTGTAGACAGCACTGACATAATCCACAGCACAGCCCCGGGATTTTGGCGCACGCGATTGTATTTTGGCACATTGGCGCCGGCTTGCGCGCGACAGAAATCGGGGGTCGGGCCGTCAGACAACCCAATGGATTCGGACAAACCCCGGAATTTAAAAAGGATTTGTGTCGCAAGATCAGGACTCACATGCACCTGGAAGAAGCAGGTGAACTCCGGTGGACCATGGCGCGGAAGCGATGGATGCAGGAACTCAGGCGCACGAGCTTAGTGAATCGCGGCAGACCCGAATCCTCATCAGACAATGCACCGCGGGATCGCGACAGGACCGGGTAAGTAAATGTGCCCCATTGGGTTGATATCACTAGCTGTCTGTGAAGACAATGGACGGATGGTGGGGTGAATATTAATAGGCAGAGGAGCAGCAAAACCATGTGGAGCTCAGGTGACGGGTGCCTCAGCGCCTTAGGCTAATTTACATATTTTGGTAAACTTCTTTTTTTCAAAACACCGGAGGAGCAGTAATTAGTGAAAAGGCGTCCCATCATCCCCTAGAGGTAACAAGCAGCCTTATTAGGACAGCCGTTAATCTGGTGGGAGATGTCCTTAAGCTACACCAGATTTATCATCCAGCTTCAGATGTTTTGATAAATCTGGCGACGCATAAGATTGTCCACAATAACCGTTCAATGTTTTCCCTTTTTGAAACTTTTGATTAATCTCCCCCATTGTGTTCCTTGTGGGAAATACAGTGGCCAGTATAAAATAACATTTTAAAAAGAGAATAATTCCCATAAAGCTGCTCAAGTGAATAATAACACAAGTAGACCAATCTGCCTCGTAACATCCAACCTAGGAGCGGCATCTATTTGTGATTCAGCACTTGTACCATTTCTTTTGGCAGCAGGCGCTATTGTCTTTGCGCCAATCCGATTATTTTTATGTGGTTGCTGATCAGAATTTTGATGTGCACATAATTTCCAAGATGTCAGTTATTGGCAACTCTACACCGGTTTCTTCTTCTGCACAACATTTTTTCTTGTAGTTTCTTGATCCAAACCAGAAATCGCAAGATGCTTTTATAGAAAGCCTGGACGTGTCTAGTTCTTTGATTACAATACATTGTGTTGGTGTACATAAATCAGTGTCAATGTTTGTAATTAGAATCGCATCAAAATATTCCGCAGCTCTGTGAACGTCTGACTTCTCCACACATGAGTCATCTACAGTATATGAAATCAGATAAGCCTGGATGTTAGACTTGTAGAGGAGGCCAAACAGTACCATTTTAATAAATATTTTAATATATTAACATTAGGTCGTTCTAACATGGAGGAAATTTTTCTGCCTAGAAAAATGGGTCAAAATCGGCCGCAGAAAGCCAAGGCTGACAATCAGGTTTCTGCTGCAGTTTGTGGCCACAGGTCTACAGGCTGCATTGCAGGCGGCCACTAGTTGCAGTTTCTAGATCCACATAACCCATGGCAATAATTGACATTAAGGGGGACATTGATCATGTTTTTTTAGACTGTTTTTGGATTTTTTTTTACGCAATTTTTAGGGTGCAAGCAAAAGTCCAGCACTTAAAGGTTTTGAGTCCCTGCACCTTATCTGACATAGTGAGTGGCTGTTATACAGATGTTTGCACGGCATCTATCACAATTATGCGCCTAATAAGTCGCAAAAAAGTCGCAAAAATATACCTACTCTGAGCAGCTGCACTTGAAAAAAACCTCTATTTTCATTACTGAAAACAAAGGTTTTCGCTTCCCAAATGAAAAATTCCCTCTATGCAACATGGAAAATACTTCGGAGCAGTTTAAAAATGTAAAATTTCTCCAGTAACGACTTCATCATTTTCTATAGGATCATCTCTGGGAGTGATTATTGTCTTATTGTACAGATCTGAGAATATTATCAGTCTCCATTTCCTGTACATTATAATAAAAAAGGCAAAGACTCATTTCAGCAAGAATTTTTTTTTTTAACATATCTGTAACTTTCAGTCTCTGCACTTTTCGCCGCATTTTTGTCGGGTTTTCCGACTTTTCGGGGATCGCGCTGCCGGGACAGGGATTTAGAAGGGCATTGTGTCAATCAATGGGCTATCCTAGGAGGGGGACCAGTAATTTATTGGTCCCCTTCTAGGATTGCCCATTGATTGACCATCAACATGCTTTTGGGTGAGTGTACCTTATGTATGTGGATTTGCTGAAGCCGGAAGGTACCTCCGGTCTTCATCTTAGATACACTAAGGTTGTGCGTCCGATATCCAGCAGGTGTCGCTACTGTGCCGAGGTCCACCAGAGTTCACTTGCTTCGTCCTGGTGCATGTAAGTGCTGATCTTGCGACACTTTTGGTTTTTAAATTCTGCGTTTTATCCGACGGCCACACCCCCCGATTTCTGTCGCGTGAAAGCCAGCGCCATTGTGCTGAAATCCGATCGTGTGCACCAAAATCCCGGTGGAATTCGCCGCAAAACGGAAAAATTTGGGAAACCCGACGAAAGTGCGGCTGCAGAGCCCTTAGTAAATAAGCCCCATGCCACCATCGGCTGCATGCATGGTCTAGGTAGGGGATAATAATTGTAATGCCTGGTGCTTCGCAAGGATTATTTCAGGTCTTCTATGCCAGTTCTCTCTCATAGAAACCCTAATAAATGCCCCACTATGTTAATGTGCAACCAAAGTCACATTGTAAGATATCTTATGTAAGTATGACCACTCCCTTTCCTAATAGTTGACTTTCCCAGCCCTCAAAGGTTTTTAGATAGTTTGTATATTCTCTCTGTATTTGCGTGGGTTTCCTCTGGGTCCTCCGGTTTCCTCCCACATTCCAAAAGATACTGGTATGTTGATTAGATTGTGAACCCCATGGGGAATTGATTCGGCAAGCTCTGTGTAACACTGCGGAATCTGTGTGTACTATATAAATAATATAAATTATTCTTATTATTATTATTGATACCACATCAGTTAGGCCACCATGTTTTGATGCCATCTCCAGGGGTAGAAAACTGTTTCCGACGACTCCATGTTTTCTAATGGAATAATCTAATCTATGTAGCTGTTAAGATGTTAAGAAAGTAAATTAAGTTTTTATATGAAATAGACAGTAATTTATGAAATCTGATCAACTTATGAACTTCTTCCACATGTTGCAAGTTCACGGCTCTCCCATAGGTTGCGCAGGTTGAAGCTGTAACGTCTGCCATATGTTGACCATATTTCTCTTATACTTTATGGAGCAGGTGCAAATGAATAGTTTTGCACTGTGACAGCTGTGAGGTGCGTTTATGAGGTTATATAAAAAGCAGCGTTTTATAAAATGTATATCATTTATATATCTGAATGAATAATGGCTAAAACAAGTGATGACAGCCATAATGAAGAAGTGCATTGTGTGCATCGTTATGTTTGTATGTGTGTACTATGTGCATGTGTTTTCTATGTAGGAGTCTATATACAGACCAGTAGGCACACTGGAGATGAATCAGGATATTCATTGGCCCCGAGAGTTGGGTGAATGGAGTCCATGTGTAAACAGTAAATGAAATGACAACATAAAACAAAGCGTAGAATGTAATTAATTGAATGTAATTAAAAGCAGACTATTAACTCCGTACAGCCCGCTACTCCACACTGTATTCCATTGTCTTGGGAATCGATTTCCTATGTTTTCTTTTCATCATAATTGCATAATCTGTAAAGTGTCCTCTTTCATAATTTTTATAAAGCGGGGAAAGCACAATGGGGACCATTTATCAATCTGCTTTTATTCATACTTAATGTGAAGGGAGAGGACATCTGGACCCTTCCCAAACTTGTCCAGTGTCATCGCTACATCATGAGACAATGGGGCACACGAACATTTGTTTTTGCGACTTTTTTTTTTTTTTTTTTTTAAAGTTGCAATTTTCACATCTGGATTCAGGTGATAACTCAAGGAACAATGGAGATAACTAGACAATGGAGAAAGGAGACTGTTTAAGGCGCAAAAAAAAGTTGCAAATGAGCACAAGTAACATAAAAGAGTAAGAAAAAGTCAAGCCAAATGTTTGATACATGTGCCCCAAGGAGATCCTCAGTCTCACTGCTTTGGTAATCTGTCAGCAGTTGTGATGTAGACATACAACGCTGCAGACAGTGCTAGGTATTGTCCCTGGAGTTCTGTATAACTATACTTCTGAGTGCTGCTTAATTCTCGTGTATTACATTTGAAGGACCTGGAGCCTGGTCTCAGCGAGCTTGCACCCACCTGCACCTTCGTTTGTGTGCTGCTTGAACTTTCTACAAGTACACTTCTGTATATGTTTTTAGTAGCTAAAAGGCTGTGGAAAATGTATTTCTATTCCAGGATTGTAGCTGGATTAAGAGCACAGGTGTATGATCTCTTCCCTGCACTGGAGCATAGCCCCTCCCTAGCTGTAAAAGCTTGAATTCTACAACTGTTACTACTATGTAGAGTGCATGAAGAGATCTCACACAACAGTGTACCAGAGTGCTCCGAATCCAGCTACAATCCTGGAATATAAAAAATTATTTTAAAGTCCTGCTGATACTAACAACATACACAAATCTTTATCTTCCACCCATCCAGCAGTCCACATTTCGGACTCTGTCCCACCCGCTGGGAGGTATTTCCTGTGTCATCAACTCTGTGTCCGGGGGTTCTGAAGTGTCTTTATACAGCTGAGCCTGGCAGGCAAACTGAAGTCATCACAATGCGCCTGATGGATGCTGCTGCACATAAATAGATGGGGAGACAGGACTGCTGCGGGGGAACGAGAAAAGTCAATGAAATACAGTTTATTTTTATGCAACACAAGAGGGGCCACAATATTAGGGAGAGCAGAGTGGGGGGTAATAATAATAAAGGGAGCAGACAAGGGGGCACAATAAGAGGGGGGCAGAGAATGGAGTCACAGTGAAAGGAGGAGTAGAGGAATGGGCCATAATAAGAAGTGCAACAGAGAATGGGGTACAATAAGAGGGGAAGCATAGAAGGTGGGCACAATAAAAAGAAGGGGGTAACAATGAGACAGAGAGAGGAGGAGGTGTAATGGGGCATTGTACAGGCTGGGGACATTTTAAAATGTGTGTGAGGCACAGAAAGGGGGGCATCATACAGTCTAAGCGCCATTAATCTACATATTATATTGAGTGAGAAAACTAGGAGAGGGAGGGGCAAAGGGGAGGGGCAAAGGGTGTGGTTTATTATGCAAAAAAAATCACTATAAATAAACCAAATCAAAAATATAAACATAAAGACAACAAAAAATTGCTCTATTCTTCATTTTTCCAACATATTCCATGAACATTACTGCCGTTCTGTAGTGAATGTACTGTATCTCTAAGCACTAATGACCTCTCAGTATACTCACAGCTTATCACCCGCCTCATTGTACATTAGCGGAATACAATTACAGGTAAATGTGCGGTTTAGTGGTCCAGCTATGAATTATTGAAGGGTAGGAGCGAAGCTAATATACATATTATAACACCTATATACATGTCATTGTTAAAATTGTTGTCATATTTTTCGTACTCATTAGAAAATTATATGGGAAAATTCATAAAAATGAAATTCCCAGTTCTCCGCAGGGAGATGAGGATGTCATGCTGTGAACCTCCGACTTACAGGGAGGAAGGTTTCCCGTGTTTGGAAGTGAAACACAAGTTCCTGCTGACATTTTAATATCACTTAGTTAGGAATTACGGACATATAAACCCATATGTTTTGGATCATTTTCTTGATTTTACATATTTGTCCCATTATATTTATGTGTTTATGTGTATATATGTGAAGGAAGGTTCACTGGGAATACACAAAAAGCACTTCATTCCACATTCACTTCATTTCTTTTAAAGAACATCTCCACCCAAAACTAAAGTTTCTCCTTACATGGCCGGTGATGTCAAAGTAAAGCTGTACTTAGGGGTTTTCCCGCTTTGTGATACTGATGATACATCTATAAGTTATACATTTCAGTTTGGGGGGGGGTGTAATTTTTAGCTGGTGACAGGTTCCAATAGCCTATATGATTGCCTTTGTCAGTATTCTAATTCATTAATAAAAGTTCATATAAGTTTAATTCACATAGAAGATGCAGCCTGTGTGTGCCTGCGTCAGTCTCCTCCGCACTCATGCAGCTCCCTCCCCACTTCCTGTCATGTGAATTGTGCAGTCACATCACACCAGTGTGCAGCTGCCCCCTCCACCGGGACTCATCCCAATCTGTTGCCAGATAATGTAAACTAAAATTACATAAACTACTGAAAAGATTGAAGAAGGTGACAAAGATATTTTCAAACTCAGCACACCACAAGCTACATGAACTTGTCACCAGCAAAAAATTACATTCATGGTGACAGTGTCACGGGTACCCCCATGATCCATGTGTCGGATCGCTGGCACTCCCGTGCCCCTCTCTGTGGCTGCGCTGCCCCGTCCCATGGCTCGCACTCACCTCTCCACGCTCCTGCTCCAGTCCCGGCTAGGCCGTGCGCGTTCCCGCTCTTTAGGGTGCACGTGCTGGCACTCAGAGATTTAAAGGGCCAGCGCACCACTGTTTTTCACTGGCACTTTCGGGTTTCCCATAAAGACTGGCGGCTCCCATCATTCCCCGCTGGATCTTTGCACTCATTGCCATTTAGAAAACAATTGGTTAACACACTTCTTAAAGTTGATCTTTCATACATGGAGTGGTGTAGTTTCTAAAATACCCTGATTTACAGGGTTTTAATGCTATTTAGGCCTCTCAAAGTCACTTAAACCTGAGCATCTAAATAAGGGATTTGGCGATTTTTATGAAAATGAGAAAAATTGCACCGACAATTCTGAACCTCCTAACAACCTAAAAAAGAGAGAGGATGCATAAAAACCTTATGCCGATTTAAAGCAGACATTCGGGAATTGTTAGTTATAAAGTTACTTGGGTGCTGCGACTATTTGCTTGAAAAGAAGACAATTTTGAACTTTGAAAATGAATAATTTTTTTACTTTTTTGCCAAATTTCTATTTTTTTTCATAACTAAGCACAAAAGATATCATCAAAATGTTCTATTACTTTCAAGTACAATGTGTGAAGAGAAAGCAATTTCAAAATCCCCTGGATATGTTAAAGTGTCACAAGGGTAGAACCTCCAATGATGACACAAGGCAAATTTAAAAAAATTAGGCCTAGTCCTAAGGCCCCAAAATGGCTTAGTCACTGAAGGGTTAATCTAATGCAGTTGGTTATGACTGGAGTACTACCAGTAATACCTGTGCTGCACAGTCATCATGATAACAAAGAAAAACACAAAGGAGAAGATTTACTGTACACTAGTTTTCTAGCATACAAGCCCTAAAATGGTTGCGATTCCTGGCCCAGGGGCAGAAATTTCGACAATTTGCATCCCTATTTCAATTTAATTGCAAGTGGGCATGAAGCGGTGTGAAAGGGGTTGTAATGGAAGGCGTAGAGGGTCGTCATGGGGGGGCTTTCTTGAGCATGTGCAAGGAGCTGGTGTAAGCCTCCTGATTCAGCACGGCGAGGTAGGTGGGACTGAATCATAAGATTGCTACAGCGAGTGGTACATCTCATCCATAGTAATGTCACAGAATTGTTGGTACCATGTTTATAATGATGTCACAGTACTGGAGTTATGAGACTTATAGTGATGTCACAGTACTGAATATATAAGGCTTTTAGTGATGTCACAGTACTGGAGTTATAAGACTTATAGTGATGTCACAGTAGTGGAGTTATGAGGCTGATAGTGATGTCACAGTACTGGAGTTATAAGGCTCTTAGTGATGTCACAGTACTGGAGTTATAAGTCTGATAGTGATGTCACAGTACTGAATATATAAGGCTTTTAGTAATGTCATAGTACTGGAGTTGTAAGGCTGATAGTGATGTCACAGTACTTGAGTTATAAGTCTTATAGTGATGTCACAGTACTGGAGTTATAAGGCTTATAGTAATGTCACAGTACTTGAGTTATAAGGCTGATAGTGATGTCACAGTACTTGAGTTATAAGTCTTATAGTGATGTCACAGTACAGGTGATATGAGGCTTAAAGTGATGTCATACTGTAGGTATTTTGTTTATAGTGATGTCACAGTACTCAAGTTATGAGGCTTATAGTGATGTCACAGTACTGGATATATAAAGCTGATAGTGATGTCACATTACTGAATATATAAGGCTTATAGTGATGTCACAGTACTGGAGTTATGAGATTTATAGTGATGTCACAGTACAGGAGATATAAGGCTTAAAGTGATATCACAGTATTGGAGTTTTAATACTTATAGTGATGTCACAGTACTGGAGTTATGAGACTTACAGTGAATAGTGATATATACTGGATATCTATGACTTATAGTTATGTCACAGTGCTGCAGTTTTAATGATAATTCAGCTCACATTATCTTTCCTAGTCCTACTTTTAATATATTTCAAAAAACACATGATGGGGGGGGGGGATTTCTTTTCCATCATGGAGTAAGTAGTGCAGCATGTTGCATTATTTTGCCCGAAATTTCTCGTGGAATTTACTTTATAAAAATACTTTATGTATAAAATATACATCAAAATGGCTACATCTGCAGTAATAGCTCCTCACATCAGTTCCATCTTATAATTTATTCTATTTGTTCCCCGCAGATCACAGTAAATGAAACTAGATTGTATCTTAGAGCACAAAGGTGTTTCTTCACTGCTCCAACTACAAGGATGTGGAACCTGCTCCCCTAGGAATCGGGTAATGGCAGAAAGTGTTGATAGATTTAAGAAAGGGTTGGACATTTTTCCTAAGGAACGGAGCATACAAGGCTACTGGAATTAACAGCGCACAATGTTGATCCTGGGATTTGTCTCATTGCCCGTAGGGGGTCAGGAAGGAATGTTTCCACTATATGGCAAATTGAACTGTGTCTTTCAAGCCTGTTTTTCTTTCCTTAAACATTTGCCTTCCTTTGGGTTAGCTGGGGTTTGTAGATATGAAAGGTAGAGCACTTGATGGATGGATGTCTTCTCCCGAGCTACTCTGTAACCATTAGGTTGAGCGTCTCCTGGAGAACACCCTGGAGAACCCTTCTTGTTACATGATATAAAAGGTATCATAGCATGAAAGTGCTTTGAAAATCTCACCTAGTTAGACCATATATTTCTCATGTATCCACCGGCCATAGTCGGAACGAGAGAGAACTGCCTACTGTGCCCTGCAGAGATGTTCAGTGGTGAGAGCCACTTCTGGCGAGAAAAATCAGAATTGGTTTATTTTTAGAGCTGTAAAATGTATCTCTGTGAAGGTTATCTTGTAATGTTCCATGCTGAAACCTGAGAAGTGATTTACTCCCCATCTGCGAACGTGTTTACCTGTGAGGCCATGTGTAACTAAAGAAAATTCCCACAGCAAGAGGTAGGAGTTGGATGTGAAAGAGGTTTCAGGCAGTGGCGAAGAGTTGTAAAACTTCAAACATCCCACGGCCTCCGTTGTCTTATTACTGAGAAGTCTTGTGGTGGAGGCAAAGATAAGTGACGTCTCCCAAATACATTCACAGCCGCTCTCCAAAGAAAATCCAGCAGAGAACAGAAAGTAGGGCTTAAAATTTTCCAATACTATGAATTTATGGTATCATACTGCCCGGTTTCTTTTTATGTTTTAGTAGCTTCTAATTTAGTGTTTTATATAATAAAATTGATAAAAACTTAACAGTTTTCTTCTTTCTATTTAAGTTCAGCCGTATTTCATGAAACAAATTTATTTATATAAAACTAAAACCTCTCAACTTTTTTGGATATATCATCATCACATATGATCATTACTCTTAGGTCTTATTCACACCAATGTAATGGGGAAAGGGATATGCGGCCATACCACTTGTGTCTATGGTGCCCGGTCACGGTGCGGTGAGCTTTTTACCATAGGGTAGGATCACAATAGGTGGTTAAATGTGCCAGGGTCACACTTGCATGAAACCCTCTCCCAAACCTGCTAACACTGGATGAAGTCATAAAGGCCTTAGCCAGAATGTAAGCCATAGTTTGACATGGACTTAGTTGAAAAGCTACTCAGTTTAGGAGTAGTTTGCGCCTTGGACCATTCGTCATCCAAACACCACCATTTTTAATCTATTCTTGCCCAGTAAAAAAATTGTTGCAGGGGCTTCATAGGTTTCTAAAAAATTAATTGGTATTTAACACTCCCCTCCCCTGCTCTACTTCCCGCTGTACTTGACTTCCAGGTGTCTCCAGACACCACAGGAAACACTAGGAGAGGCTGTCCAACCAATTATTGGCTATTTCTTTACTGACCCCATTTAGGGCTCAATTATATTTTTTGTCCTTTACAGGACAACTCCAACTCCAATAACTTGAATTTTTACTAATTTGTAATTGTAAAAGCAAATTTGTTTGTGAAATTAGAGGTTCTTTACTTCTAAGCAAGCATGAGCACAAAGGTTGTCACCTTAGTACTTGTCCGATGTAGGCCCTTTAATTGCAGCAAGTGTAGAGTCATTGGGGCACATTTACTTACCTGTCAGAGGATATCACAGAAAGTTCATTGTTCCGACGATAATGCACTGTGCCGCGATTCACCAAGATCGTTCGCCCAATATCGTGCATGTGTCGCTTCCCCGCTCAGGTCCACCGGAGTTCACCTTCTTCTTCCTGGTGCATGTAAGTGTTTGATCTTGCGACACAATTTTAAAGTTAAATGCCGCGCTCAATCCGAATCCGTCGGATCGTCCGATGGCATGCCCCCCTATTTCTGTTGCATGAAACCCAGCGCAGCTGCTCTAAAATCCGATCGCTGCGACACGATCCCCAGTTAAATACCTGTCACAGTGGCGCAAATCCCGAAAACTTCGAAAAACCCCACGAAAGTGCGGCCAAATACCCTTAGTAAATAAACCCCATAGAAGAGGGAAAGTATGACACTAAGGCTTATTTTACAAGGTGCAGTACATACCTAAAGTACAGAAAAAAATGTGCACCAAATAGTTCCAAACACTTTTAAACTCATTTGTGGCACAAAGCCACCAAAAATTATTAGCAAATGCAAGGTAACCACTTTTGGATCAATGACATAAGACTGCATTGAGACCACCATGATGTATAATTTCATTATAGTGACTAGGCGCCATTTACACGCTGCATAAAAACTTTTTGACCTCTGCAATGAAAATCCACTAACCTTATAATGTTATAGACAAAATATCAAATTTGTCAAATTTAACCTACAGTTTATATATTGTACATGTAGAAGGGTATATTGGAGTGTACAATTATTAAGTTATTAAAAATTATTATTTTGTAATTCATTTAGGAGTCGGAAGAAATTGTACATTTTTACAAAAATACCTCTCCTAATCACCACTTATAATGTTGTTCATCCTATTTATATTCCATTTGATATAAAAACAAATTAATCCTTTATTTATTCTTGTTTAACTAGCTTGATGTGATTTTTTAATATGTAGAAGCATGGAAAAGTGTTGTTCATTTGCAAATTGGAGACTATTATACAACATAAAGAAGCTTTGGGTTGTAAAACAAGTTCGAAAGTGCAACTGCTGCTTATGTGTGGATCCAGTTTACAGCCTACAGCTGGTCTATGGCTGCACTGTGTGGTGTTCCTGCAGTAATCCTTAGCCTATAAAACTTACAATGGTCTAATTGAGCTCTCGAGACCCGGAGAGGTACTGCATGATCAGAATGAAAGTCCTTTACTGCAACTGTTTCATTTCGAATGATTCGTACATGTTGTGTGCTATCCAATCATTGCCATACGTCCAGGAATAGATTGTAAGTAATTACGACTATGGCCAATGTTAAGCAACTGGACCAAAATTGTAAAATTGATAACAATAGAACTTCAGGTTTAGTCAACATGTCACTTGTCCGAGTTATCTCTATGAGTTTATTTGCCTCTATGCATAAGCAATCTCCAAGTCGTAAATGGAGTGTATATACACAATGGGGCACATTTACTTACCCAGTCCAGTCGCAATCCCGCGGTGCATTGTCTGACAAGGATTCGGGTCTGCCGGGATTCACTAAGGTCGTGCCCCTGATATGCAGCAGGTGTCGCTGCTGCGCCGAGGTCCGCCGGAGTTCACCTTCTTCTTCCCGGTGCTTGTTTTTTGTTGTAACTTGAGAAGTAATGCAATTCTAAGAATATTTGAATCTATTTTCAGTACCTCTGTGTGCCAAATATGTTTGTATGCAGGTGTTTTTGTATGTGCTACAATTTTCCCCAATGAACACTATAAAATTGTTTATAGCGAGCTGTCTACCGAGTCCAAATACTGATTTTATCTGCTTAACATATGGGAAGGATGATCAGTGTTTCATAAGACTTGTACAGTATCCACAAGGAAGATAAAGAGAATTGAATAACTAGGTGCTAAATCATTGCCTGGTGAGTTAAATGCAACATTTACTATAAATATCTGTCATTTACAAGCCTTTTAGTCCTATGTTTAGCACCAAATGTAAACCATCATAAAACAATCCCTATAAGGCACAATGTAAGGCTGATATTTCCTTTTGTATTTTCATTTATATAGAAATAGTTTTTTTTTTAAAGTAGTACCATATATTGTAAATGTCTGTGTACAATACAAATTGAATAAAAGATGAAACATTCAACCATCATTTTCTGTACAGTTTTATACTAGGATAGACTTCAGAGTGCATATATTTGACTCTTTCAATAAGGCATAAATACCTCACATATAGTAAGGCTAACTATTACTTTTCATAAACCCAGACCCTGAAGTCACAAGAAACCCCAAATTCTTCATCGAAATGCACACAGTATAATAGATTTGGGGCATCTTGCTTTTAATGTTTTCCTCATTTTGGGCTTACAGTATGCAGAGCTTGCATAATTTAAGACTCAACAAAGCCATTCCACAGGGTCTAGACATGTTTAAAAAGCATGAAGCAGTATCTGTACTTTTTGGCGCAGATCAACAATTTATTTGTCTTAAATATTTTATGCTAAAGAAACCCGCAGAAACCTGCAAATAAGACCTTGTTAATTAAGGGTCATAGAATCTCTTTATCTACTTACATTGAAACCATTGCAAATTGCCTAAATATTTAACAGACATTTCAAATATTTTTTCTAAATTAATAGTTTAGGTGAATATTAGAAACCCTATAATATTTTTTTTTCAGAGGAAAATTTGGCTCCTGTTATCAGTCCTCTCCTGCCTTCTGAACTACGTTCACTGCTCAGACCAGTCTTCATGGAGAAGTTGTAAAGAGTGTATGGACAAAGACGTTGTGGGCAGATAACAGTAAGATATGTCTCATCACAGATTCACATCCATACTAAAAACTTCAGAAATTTTCCTATAAAAGAAATCTGCCATTTGCTTGCTGTTCTCCGATGTGCCTGCGTGTCCACTACTTGGCTCCAGCTTCTCTCTTCATAGTCTTCTATGAATAAACATCTTAACAGTAAACTGAGCAGGTTAGGAGGCAGGAGGCTGCTAACAAGAGGGGGCATTTTCCTCTGAAAAGATACCTTACATATATATTAAAACCTGAACTTAATAAACTGAAAAGTTTACTAGACAACATTTACACTTTAATGTATATTTAAAAATCCTAAAATATTAGAAATAGATAGGAAACATAACACAAGAGAGTTAACCTCTTGGAGGAATTACAGAGAGGATATTTTGGACTTAAAACTCTTTAGGCTTTCCTTGATCTGCAGTATCACTTATTGCCATGGACAGTTTTTAGTATTGTAGCTCCTTTACATTCACTTGAATTGAGGTGAGATGCACTACTAGACCAGCACAGCGAATGGACAAAATGGTACTCTGTTAATGCTCGATCACAGGGGACATCATTTAGTCACAGGTGTCTGGCAATAGTCTCCCCTCTCCCACCAACAATAACTGCATGTTTAGCCGAACCAACTGTTCAGGGGAGTCAGAAGGAATATTGAAGATGTATGGTTTTCCTCAGTGACCAATTTTAAGACACTGGTCTATAACCTCCCCGATTTATTCTGCTGCAGAATTCCTGGATTTACTTTACAATATTATTGCATTAAGGGGAAAAGCCAGATGTATTTTTTAAGGGATGCAATAGGGAGGAAATGGTCCTGGAATGACATCTCCCTGTGTACACCTGTGAATATCACTTAGTCAATGATCAGTAGAGTTTATTTTCAATGGAAAAATGTGAAAAGACAGCCAACCCTGAATGACATAATGACAACCATGGCATGTGTAATGAGGTCATTTTGAACCTAAACTTTACATCATTTCTGCATTGGTCTGGGTAACCTATAAATTCTACCTCAACACTGTGAACAGAAAGTAAAATATTCTAAATACTGAAAAAGCTTTTTGTTAAAACAAAATCAAAACTCAAAATAAAAAAATCGACAAAATGGTTGTTCATGTAGATGAACGTGCGTTGTTTCCGGAACTGCAGGCCTTTGTGAGTGACACTTATATGCCTATAACAATAGAAAAAGTCCAAAAACTGCAGCAGGAGTTTGCCTTGCTCCTTAATTTGAGGCCTGTAAAGTATTCTTATGCACATGGCAATAGAATCCACAGTCAACTTGTTGGCATGAGCCCACAGAAGAAAATAGGGGTGTGTGCTAGCCACAGAAACAATGGCTATTTTCATCTGCATGAGGTCAAAGAGTGTAAAAAGTGGATGTAAAAAAGTATAAAAAGTAAATGTAAAGACAGTCACACCTGGCTTTAAATGGTCTCTGATGTTTCAACAAACTTTGCATGAATCAAAACTAGGAATGGAGCTTAGGTTACATAAAAGCTCTATCAAAGAGGAGGGAATGAGTGAGGAGAGCTAGGTCTTATAACAGTCACATCACTCATAACTGTTCTGCAGACGAAAAAAATCATTAACATAATAGAGTTTTGTTATGCTTATCTTAAACGTATTAGCAACCAAGTTAAAGACGACTTTAAATACAAGATGACAGTATTATAAGAGTACATACCAATGCTATACATTCAGTTACTGGGAAAACTTGGAAAGTTAGATTTAGATATATATGATGTAGCTAAGCAATTATGGGCTTGAAGATGTAGTTTGAACTTATTGCCAAAATGTCACTGAAAAATACAACATTCAGCATGTTACCAGCCTAAAATGGGAACAATAAATTTGATCCAACTTCACAACAAATGTAAATTGATTTGGCTCAAGTATATGTCTGGGAATCAATAAAAGCATGAACATGGGGAAGGAGTCACTCAAATGGTGAGTTAACTCAGGTTTAAAGAGATTAGACTAAAGAATACACAGGTAGTTCTCACCAGAAATGGTCATCCCCATCCAAGGTGCAATACCTGGGCTGAAGGACTTGTAAAGGTAATATAATGAATGCACTTTCCACAGGTTTCCCATACAACATAATTCACATACAACAGGCTCACAGAGAATCTTCTCTTATTAAATTAACCGCTTCTTTCTTTATAATATTAAGTACAACTAGAAATCACCTATCTACTCGGATTGGCTCCCTCTACTATATTGGTATAAAGCATAGTAATACTGGGGGCCAGCTTATCTACGAATATGTACAGCTCACACATATAGCACAGACATATTTTAAAAATACAGTTCTTACGTTTTCAGTTTTTTTTTTCTTTTAAACATATCTTAATATTTGGAAACATGCAGCCTAAATTAAAATAAAAAATAGACTTTTTTAAAAATGTAATTACAAATATTGAAAAAAGCCACGGATTAAACTAGAGTCTCTTGACACAGTAGATTTCTTGGGACGGAGACTGCTAGCCTCCAGCTGGTTCTCTTTGGGTTGAAAGCATGAACTAGACCGCAATGAATGGCAAGCCAAGCTTTCATATAAGGCACTTGCAGTTCTTTACAGTGTACAAGGGGAAGGGGATATTCACTTGCATTTAACGTCAGTTTGACAAAGCAGATGTGTAATGGTGGCTTGGTCAGATCTTGAAGGAGTCATGATGTAACGGTGATTGGTTGTCTTCAGTTGTTGTAGCCTGCATTTGAGAAAAATTAGAGCAATGTTGTGGTTACATATATGCAAAGGGAAACCTATAACTAGGCGTTAAACCCCTAAACCGCCAGCATTTCCATTTGATTCCGGTAGCTCCTGATGCAAGCACATTGTGCCTCATAAGCCAACTACAAGAAACATTCCTTCATTTTTATTAAAGACCGACACAAGATTGTAAGCAGGGGTGGATAAGGCACAAGACACATATATAGAATTTCTCAGTTTTAATTATAATATGACACAAAATAGATTCCAGGTGAAGGAGAATAATAAAGGCTAAAAGTGAAAAGCTGGTATATTTTGGATTTTTGTGGATTTTCTGTGTTCCTGTAACATCACTAGGTATTTATATATGTCATTTGCAGGAGTAATACTGTTATATAATATCAGACAACTGTCTATTCTTAGAATTGGTTGCTACAGTATTTCCCTGTAATATATGTCATTTCTCCATTCACCATTTCCTGAAATGAATAGGCTGTCATCAAAAATTAATTAGAAATTCACAAGTGCTTAACCTTCTGTAACACAGTGCCAAGACACCAAAAAAAAAAACTAATAGCAAAGTATAAACCACAAAAGGAGTCTAATTGCCTCATATAAAAAATTCTCTGTTCTTTTTCACAACAATGGTCACAGTAAATGTAATACAGGCGATCCCCTACTTAATGCTATACTATAATCCCAGATTGGAATAATCAGCTGTAAGGTGTCTGTAATGAAGCTTTATTGATAATCCTTGGTCCCATTACAGCAAAAAATGTTTAAACTCCAATTGTCACAATTTTTTTTTTCTGGATCTACAATTATAAAATATACTGTTTCGACTTTTACAGATTCAACTTAAGAACAAACCTCTGGACCCTATCTTGTACGTAACCCGGGACTGCCTCATACAAAAAATACAAATAATCCCCCAACTACACTGCCCTGAAATCCGTATCACAAAAGTAATGACTAATACCCAATGACCTAATGACCAATATCCATGCACAATAAATAACCCAAGATGCTCACAGAGTGAAACTATTGTAATATGTTATGAACTAAATCATAGTACAATCTTTATCTGTAGGCATGTTTAAATATAAGGACACAGCAGGGGAATTCACAGAACCCCGACGCACATTTAACACTCTCAGCTTCGTCAGGAGGACATTTACATTATTACCATTTTGGACTTTATGACCTTCTGATCATTGTTTAGTTTGTTTTCTAAAATGGCAAAAAAGTGGTGATTTTTGGATTTTTAGATGGATTTTTAGATGCAAGTATACCTAATATGTTTAAGATTTCATTTGTTTATTTTTGTATCAGTTCTAAGAAAAGAGGGTGATTTGAACTTTTAGTTTTTTAAAAATAATTTTTAAAAATCTTTTACTTTTTTATTTTTCGACAATATTTTTAGAGTATATGGGGATTTTGTGTGTAAATATGTATTAGTGCATAATTGTATATATGAGTAAAGAAATGTGTGCATATAATGTATACATTTATGTATGTGGGTGCAAGTAGAAAAGTGAGTGTATGAGTTTAGAAGTTTATATGTGTATAACCCCTTAAGGAGGCAGCATTTTTTCGTTAATTTTTTACTCCCCGTCTTCAAAAATCTACAGCTTCTTCATTTTTCCACAAATAAGCTGTATGAGGGCTTATTTTCTGTGTAACAAATTTTATTTTTTCGGTAACATTATTTATAATGTTCCATGCCGTGTACTGGGAAACTGGAAAAAAAAATCAAGATGTGGTGAAATTGACGAAAAACGCAGTTGCGTCACTTTCTTGTGGGCTCAGTTTTTACAACTTTCAATGTGCACTCCAAATGATACTTCTACTTAATTGTTTGGTTTGGTACAATCAGAGTGATACCAAATTTATACAAGTTTTATTGTGTTCATCGCCGGTAATAACCGTTTTTATATTTTGCTATAGTTTGTTTAGTTTTATATCAGTTCTAAGGAAAGGGGTGTGTTTTAATATTTAGGTTTTGTTCTTTTTTTTTTATTATTATTATTTTCTAGAGGATCTAGGGTTTTTTAACCCTAGATGGTCTGATCGTTCCTACCATATACTCCTGTGTTGCAGAATATGGAGTTTCTACATTAGATTCATTATATTGTGCCACTGGTTCACTGTAAGGAAACTGCAGAAACCAGACAGCCTTGGGTCTGACGGAGACCCGAGGCTGTCATGGCAACCAATCGCCGCTCTCCGATGATGTCAAGGGGAGCAGCGATTTCAACATAGATGGCGGCACCCATGAAGTCAAAAGGTTAATACCCTTGCTAGCACCAATCGCGGGTATCAGCAGTAGGTGTTTGCTGCAATATGCAGCGAACCCAACCTCTATATGATGAGGGCCCCCCCTGTGAGCCCTCTTCCTACACCTATGTACGGCGTAGAGCGTGAAGGAGATATAAGTGTTTAAATGTGTAAAATCTTATAAACATGCCTGTACAAAAATGTACATTTTTTTAAGGGGAAGAGGAGCCCCATGCAAAAATCTACTATAGGGCCTCTCCTAGTTACGCCCCTGAGTATGAGAAATCAAACCTTGCAGGGTTAAAACACCTTAGAGGGTCTGAAATAATAATAAATTTTTTTTTTACGAAAAGTAGTATTATTCACATTTAGTAGACTTGTCCTTCATGTCACATCAGCAACAAGAATGATATACACTAAAAGTAACCCAGAAATAAAGTTGCAGGCATAGTATGTCTATTTTGTCAATAGTCTTTGTTGAAATAAGGATCTGAACCTTTAAACTGGGATATGTCCTAACCTGCAGCTCTGTTATAAGTTGTCAAGAGTCTCTTTGGAGCCCAATTTCTTAAACTAAATCAAGTGAATCATTAAGTAAATAGTGTGAAACTCAGTATTTCTGTACTCTGAGAGGCAAATTCTCGTGGTACTTAAGAGCATCTTGCTTCACTCTGTCAGGATTTTAAGAGTATATTGTGTTTTAAAACAAAATATAAATCTGTCAACAATCTCTGGTAAGGACATTACAGATATGCTTTGTTAGTCCAAAATGGCCTAGTATCAGGGATGTACTTAGGAGAGGCTGGGCCCCATAGCTGACATATTTGTACTCACACATGTTTATACAATCACACAGCTTTCCACACTTAAACACACACACATACATACAGTTCTACACACTTACGCACACATTTATGCACTTACATTTGTACACTTATACATACAGTATATACACATCTTATATACACAGCATATACACATCAAACATAGACACATAGGGGGATATTTATCATACGCTGGCGCTCGTGCGCTGCAGCCCCGCAACTGCATGTTCGCAGCGGGATACATCAAGAGGCTTCCGCCTCTTGATGTATCGGGGCGGGAGGGTGCAAAGCATTTATTCTACACCAGGCAGGGCCTGACGTAGAAAGAAACACAGCTGGCTACTTTTCACGTATGAAAAGTCGCCGGCAGCAGGAAGTGCGCAGGCGCGGGGACAATAACACCCTGCACAGGCCCACTCCCGTCCGGCCGCACCCTCCGCTCGGCCGGCCGCGCCCCCCCCCCTTCACGCCCCACTGGCATGAAGGTGGCGGATTGGGGCAAATAATCGCAAAACCTAGCAATAAGCTAGCATTTGGGATTATTTTAGGGCCTCTGCGCCACTGGCATAGCGCAGAGGTCCTGATAAATATGCCCCATAGGCTGGCTCGAACGCTGGCATATGAGAGGCCCGTCACTGCATATGAGAGGCCCCTCAGTTGCAGCGGGATAAATCAAGAGGCGCAGGCGTAGAAATAAACGCAGCCGGCAACTTTTCATATGAAGGAGGTGGAGAGGGTAAAATAGTCACAAGTGCTAGTAATAAGCTATCGTGGTGCAGAGGTCCTGATAAATATGCCCCATATAGTATACAGATGGTCCCCTACTTAAGAACACTTGACTTACAGACGACCACTAGTTACAAACAGACCTCTGGATGTTGGTAATTTATTGTACTTTAGTCCTAGGCTACAATGATCAGCTGTAACAGTTATCACAGGTGTCTGTAATGAAGCTTTATTGTTAATCCCGATTCTTACGACAATCCAACATTTTTAAAATCCAATTGTCACAGAGACCAAAAATTTTTTATCTGGGGTTACAATGATAAAATATACACTTCAGACTTGCATACAAATTCAACTTACATACAAACCTACAGACCCTATCTTGTACGTAACCTGCCGTGAATATGTAAATCATATTATCTCACTTACAATATATACACACACTATATACACATATACACACAGCATATACACATATACACACAGTATATACACACCATGTATGCACAGATCCAGCATATACACACATACCCAGTACTATATACAGTCATAAAGCAAACACAAACATACATACAGTGTATACAGTGCCTTGCGAAAGTATTTGGCCCCCATGAACTTTTCTACCCTTTGTCACATTTCAGGCTTCAAACATAAAGATAAATTGTAACTTTTTGGTGAAGTATCAACAAGTGGGACACAATTGTGAAGTGGAACGAAATTTATTAGATATTTTAGACTTTTGTAAAAAATAATAAACTGAATAGTGGGGGGTGCAATATTAGTCAGCCTCCTTAAGTTAATACTTTGTAGCGCCACCTTTTGCGGTGAGTTGCTTGGGTATTTCTCTATCAGTTTTGCACATCTAGAAACTGAAATTCTTGCCCATTCTTCCTTTTAAAACAGCTCAAGCTCAGTGAGGTTGGATGGAGAGTGTTTGTGAGCTGCAGTTTTTAGCTCTTTACACAATTGGATTCAGGTCTGGACTGTGACTTGGCCACTCTATAACCTGGATATGTTTATTTGTGAACCATCACATTGTAGATTTTGCTTTACGTTTGGGATCATTGTCTTGTTGGAAGATAAATCTCAGTCTCAGGTCTTCGGCAGACTCCAACAGGTTTTCTTCCAGAATGGTCCTGTATTTGGCTTGGCTCCAGCCTTCTTCTCATCAATTATAACCATTTTCCCTAACCCTTCGGAAGAAAAGCAGGTTCAAACCATGATGCTGCCACCACCATGTGTGACAGTGGGGATGGTGTGTTCAGGGTGATGAACACATGATGGCATTGTGGCCATAAAGTTTGATTTTGTTTTCATCTGACCAGAACACTTTCTTCCACATGCTTGGTGTCTCCCAGGTGGCTTGTGGCAAACTTTAAACAAGACTTTTAATGGATCTCTTTGAGAAATGGCTTTCTTCTTGCCACTTTTCCATAATGGCCAGATTTGTGCAGCGCACGACTGATTGTTGTTCTATGCATAGTCTTACTTTTGCAAGGCACTGTATACAGGCAGTCCCCTACTTAAGAACACCCGACTTACATACGACCCCTAGTTACAAACGGACCTCTGGATGTTAGTAATTTCCTGTACTTTAGCCTTAGGCTATAATAAATATCTGTAACAGTTATCACAGGTGTCTGTAATGAAGCTTTATTGTTATTCCGGGTTCTTATGACAACCCAACATTTTTAAAATCCATTTGTCACAAAGACACAAAAAAATTTGGCTTGGGCTACAATTGTAAAACATACAGTTCCGACTTACATACAAATTCAACTTAAGAACAAACCTACAGACCCTATCTTGTACATAACCCGGGGACTGCCTGTATACCATATACAGAAGTACCACATATACATACACATACAGAATATACACACCATATAGATACACATACAGCATATACACATCAAATATATACATCTATACATTTATGCAAACATATGTATATATTCACTCACTTATCCCAGGAGCTGCTGATCACATGGGGGAAGTAGTCGGCAAGTATAGACAATAAATTCCTAATCCTGCCATCCTACACTGATATATACATATTATGCTGTACAATGCGCAGCTTAATTTGTATATAATGGTGCACATTCTCCATTCTTTAGTGTGGCAGGTTGACACTGCGGGCCCCATTGAAGCTGCAGCTGAGTAGTATATTACAGGCATCTAACAATATTGTGGCTAAAAAGAAAGCTTGTACTATGCCTGTGTGCCCTGCTATCTTCTATTGACTGGACCCTACATTACGTAAGGGGTAAGCGGACAAAGCAAATTACAGTGTGAACATAGGATCCCATGTATACTTTGTTCTGTTTTCAGTTGTCAATCCAAAAACAGACATGCAACCATATTTATCTATAGCTCACATAAATAAAACATTCCATATAACATAAAATATAAGATTTTAGAAGGTTCTTTATATATTAGACTAGATTCATGCAATTAAAGTGTTTTTCCTGGGGTTTCTATATGGTTAATTTGGTGATGTCAGAATCAGAATACTTAATATATCCAATAATATAGAGAGGAAACAAATAAACGCATCCGATAAATGTGGGCTGAACTAATCATCCAGCAATATGTAACAAAGCTAAAATAATTTTTTATGTGTGGAAAAATATCTATAAATTACTAAACTACATATGAGACAAAGTATCTATAGTTCACTTCTATGTTCTTCTGTTTATAAAAGCTTTATATTCAGTGTATAGGCACACCCTAAAATATATATCTTTAATACTCTTGTTTGAAGTCTCATTTCTCAAGTCAAGTAATGTATACAGATGTATGGAGGACATATGGAAATCATGACTCATTTCCAGTGGACTCCCAAGGGGGTCTGTAACTTACCAGCACACTCTTGTTTTGATGAAAAGCCTGAGACTCCAGTGGCCAACAATGAATGTTACATCAATACCCACAAGCCAGACTATAGCCACCATCACACACCTGGTACCTGTAATATAAAATATTCAATTTAGTAATTTGAATAAAATCTATTCAGTTACCACTGAAAATAAAACTCTTGGAATGACTAATATCCCATAATCCTTAGCTCATAAAAGAAGTCCTTGAACAGATAAGGCATTTGGTGCTTTCGCCAAAATCTCTAACATTTCAAGTATTCCTGGTTTGGTCACTTTTAATAATCCTAAAATAACAGGATATTGGCTGAGAGTGTATTTATTAAATATCCTGGTGTTCTATGTGTCAATATTATTAGTATGCAGTTCTGGTCAGTTGCCAGGCGTACAGTGTGTTCTAAGTAGGCTCTAATTTTTCCTCTCCTCAGAATATATCTGTATGCAGGAAGCTACATTTTGGTTGACATGTTTAAACAACAGTGAAATATAGCTTAAATGACTACAAATATTTATAAGATATCCATATGATAGTTTCTCACTAAGATCAGTGAGTGTCCAATGCTTATTTTGTAATTTTGTTATTCATAAAAAAAATAGATTTTATTATAATGGAAAAATGTGTGTGGAAGATTCTATAACCATAATCTTTAGCAATTTACACAACAGGGGATGTAAATTTGGCTTTGGAACATTCTCTAAAGAATTGATTAAATTTACAGCATGTCAGTTATGTCCCAGATTTTCACTACTTGTTGCAACCCATAAAATTCAGTGGTCCATAGTTAAAACACATGGAGCCGCTACTTATCTATAGGTCAATGATACATGGACTGTCATTAGCAGAATTTTAAACCTTTCTTTTCGAAGAAAGATAATCACAGTCACAGTGCCTGGATATATGAGTCAGTGTCCCTGGTTATCATGGATTTTGATGGTAGATTTTCTTTAACAAACTGATGAATATGCCTTATTTTTTCTCAGACTATATTTTTACTAATAACAATCTAACATGTGATAATTTCACTCATTCATAGTGTTAGACTGGTAAAGGCGCAGCCATGTGCGGCGACATGTGCGGTGTCGCCGCTGATTATATCATATTGTGTGCTGGCTGAGCACAGGGACCATCGGGAGCGCTGGAAGGTGAGTATGAAAGTTTATTTTTTTAAGTGTTGGGCAAACTGGGGACTGGCTGGCTAAATACAACACTCGGCTGGCTATATACTACACTAGGCTGGCTATATAGTAAAGAGGACTGGCTGGCTATATACTAAAGGGAGCTGGCTGGCTATATACTAAAGGGGACAGGCTGGCTGTTTACTACAGGGGGCTGGCTATATACCAAAGGGGGTTGGCTATAAAATACAGTGGACTTGCTGGCTATAAAGTACAGGGGGCTTGCTGGCTATAAACTAAAGGGGATTGGCTACATACTACAGGGGACTGGCTGGCTATATACCACTGGGGTCTGGCTGGCTATATACCACTGGGGGTTTGCTGGCTATATACCACTAAGGACTGGCTGGCTATATACTGCTGGGGACTGGCTGGCTATATACTGGGAGCCTGTGACCAATGCATTTCACACCCTTGGCTTATACTTAAGTCAATAGGTTTTCCCAGTTTTTGGTGGTAAAATTTGGGGTCTCGGCTTAAACTTGGGTTGACTTATACTCGAGTATATATGGTATATAAATAAATTATTTGCTGTCGATACTGCATCTTTTAAAGTGACAATCTAACTCCTTTCAAACTATGGAAATGGGCCCCCAATTTCATGATCAGGCAAGTTCCCCTATTAAAAAATACTGGGGCACAAAGGGGTGTGGTTTCATATAGAAGGGTGTTTCTTTTTACATTATTTTCCTGGTGTAAATAAAAGCAACTAATCTGAAGTCAGGCACTACTGTCATAAACGAAGCTGATATATTTAGCATTTGTAACTTTAGTTTTCTGTTTTTCTTGTTCTGGTTCTGGACAGGTAAAATCTGGTTCATGACGCGAACTACTGTAGACATGCCAATATTATGCAAATGCAAGTATTATGTGACACCCATGCACAAAAACCTGAGGCTAATTTCTTTCAGCAGTTAATTTCTTCCTATCCCTTTTCATGGACTATTATGGCCTAGCTGTCCTGTCAGTAACTTGACTGGCTCTTGACTTGAACTTAGGTCGTCTTAGCTCTGTTAGCCAATGTATGTTGAATATTCACTTTACTTAATATGTGTATGAAGTTCAGTGAGAACTCACGTGGGCCAGAGACCCATCAGTACATTCTCCTTTGAGCCGACCTTAGTCTCAATGAAACATAAATAAGGTGCACGAGATAGAAAATTAAAATTTTGCAAATCCTGACAAAATTGACAGAAGGGTGTTGGGATAAAGTTTTTCTTTTTTCTATTATATTTGCATCATTTTTGGTGCGTCCAGTAAAGTTCACAGCAAGGGACTGAGTTGGCCAGCTCTGTGCAGCGCTGCATAATCTGTGTGTGCTATATAAATAAAGGAATTATTATTATTTTTCAGTACTGCACCTGATATATCTTTAGAATCCAGATGTGGACATATAAAAAGTTACATATTTTTGCATTGTATTAAACAATGTAAACAAATGTAAGTGTAACTTTATCAGTTGTTCGCTGAGGGCCATGGCTTAGTGGAAAGGGTATTGTCTTAAACTATATGACTAATTTACTACAGCTTGCACCAAAATCTTGGATTAATAATAGCTCAAACGTATGCTACGACTTTCTGGTGCATAAGGTTGAACTGCCATGGTCCTAATGTACAACTACCATAGTCCTTAATAATTTACGTGCTCACTCCAGAACATAGGCTAGAAAGGCTGATGTAGCAAAGTAAATTCCTCCTCTTTAAATTAATGGGTACATTTATATTTCCTGGCATTCCTTTGAGAAAATGTTGACCATACACATGTGATACATTCATGTATATTGCACTCAACAATCTAACATACAAAGAAGGAAGAATGAACCCACGGATCATGGTAATGTAAAAGACAGATCCTAAAACAAATGTAAATGACCTAAGAGTGGAAGGTATGTGACCCCACTCATTTCAGAGCAATGACATCACATGAATGTATCACTTCTGTGCTGCTTATCCTCTTCTGGAATGTATTAAGGGATTATGTTGTATCTGAAAAGTAAAAAAGCTACACAAAAAAAAAAAAACACAACCCAATTTTTAACTCCTTCATTGCTGAATATTAGGCAAGAGATAGTCGAAGTAATCTAAAAGGTAACATGAGATTTTAGACTAAAACAAGGCAGAGTATTTTAACTGGATCACTAATTGTACTATCAATGATTTCTTATATGTCACAGATTGATATTAGAAGATAATGTTGGTGAGGTTTGTGATCTTCAACTATTTTTATAGTGCTCAAAGCTCTTTAGCAGGCCATATACATTAAATTAAAGTACAATAATTACAGAATTAAAGTAATTACAGAAGTCTTCTCACTCTCCCTAAATGGCCA
Organism: Engystomops pustulosus; assembly: GCA_019512145.1. NCBI lineage: Eukaryota > Metazoa > Chordata > Amphibia > Anura > Leptodactylidae > Engystomops > Engystomops pustulosus. Next base: position 18,353,328 of record CM033643.1, read on the forward strand.
ATGGGAAGGTAGAATTTGTGTATTCTCAATTTTGTATATATTTTATCTTTTGATGATACATGAGATAAACTTCTACCACAGAGGCACTACAGCATCACTTCATACAAAGCTGTTGCCAATTGGACCACAGTAAAGAAAAATTCCTTTCTGATGCCAACATATAACTTAGAATTTTCCTGGATTAACATCAACTGTTTGAAAAATATTTTGTTCCCGTAACCTTTGATATTTTTGCTCTCTAGAAAGGTATATATGCCCCTCCTTTAACACTTAAACATTATCAGCTATTAACAAATTTGGCAGCAGTGCGTTCTATAGTCTCACAGCTCTTATGTTGATAATCCATCTCATGCAATGTTAATTTGATGCTACGCTCTACTCCTCAAGGGTTGTAAGATGTACACTTATTTTATGTTAATTACCGAACATACTAGTAGGTTTGGTTTGATTATTTTGGATTGTTTTGTAATGAACGGATAGTGCGGTTTAGTGATCAGTACTGCTGAAAATGTCGTATTATGCAGTGGTTATATTTGATAACAGTAGGGACAACCTCTAGAAATTGGGACTTATATTTTGTTTGGTGTTTTAAGTGCCATATAGAGAGAGCTCCCTCCATATAGGGCTGGTGTCAGCTGTATTACACAGCTGACACCTGCCACTAACTGTCATAATTGGTGCTGGTACCAATCACAGCAGCTAATCTGTTATCAGTGATGCCATCTTAAAATCTTTGGACAGTGCTGATCGGTTGTCATGGCAGCCTGAAGTTTCTTAGAGACTCTTAGACCTGTGGTGAGGCCTAATCTCAAATAGTTATATATCAGCAGTATGTACACAAGTACTGCAATACAGTATGAGCAATCAAAACCCCTAGGATTTAAGTACCCTTGGGACCCTGAAATAATAGTAAAAAGAATAAATAAAATTCCAAAAATAAAAAATGTAAAAGTTTAAATGACCTACAACACATAAAAATACTTAAACAAAAAACATAAACAAATTATCCCATACTGTGAACACTGTAATAGAAAATAGTGTCCATGTATCCTAATTGCCATTTTTTCATCTAGAAATGTTTCAATTATAAGTGATGAAAAAGGTCATATAGGTCCCAAATTGATGTAAATTAAAATGTTGGCTTGTCCTGCAAAAAATACACCTTCTACAGCTCCATGCACTGAAATATGAAAAGCTATGGGTGTCAGAAAATGGCAGATTTTTTTTTGTACAAAAAAATGTAAATAAAAAAAATCTTATATAAACATGGTATCTTCATGATTGTACTAACAATAAAGGGGAGATGTTATTTGGAGCGCACAGTGAAAGCCGCGAAAGCAGAGCCAACAAGAAAATGCTGCAAATGTGTTTTTTTTTTTCAATTTTACCCCATTTGGATTTTCACAGTATGTAGCATGAAAAGCTCCCATACTGCTCTGTAAACAGAAAAATAAAAAAACTATTATGGCTCTAGGAAGGAGGAAAGTAAAAAGGAGGATATGCAAAAATGAAATAGGGTCATGCTCTTTGTGTCTTAGCGGAGGTTGTTTTTAGTAGTTTATTTAAAGGTTATATTTTAATTGTGTTTATTCCGTATTGTTATTTCGGTTTTCATCTTGGGTAAGTTCAAAAACTTGAAGGCTCCGACTGTGGACCAATGCTGTAGATGGTTTGTAATTTTTTGGGATTGTGTTACAGTACTATGATGTATTCTGATACTATTATTTCAATCTGATATAATCTTCAATATGATTTAAATGGGTTTTATTGCTAGCTGACTAGTTAGATTTTTTTTTTACATTTTAAACCTGGTTTTAAGATGCATAAAAGGAATACAGTGGAACACACACACATATATTACATGATTCTACAAATGCATATTTTTGTTCCTTAGACAATTTAAATGTCACGGGTGAATGGTGAGAGGATAAGGAATGTAGGAAGAACATGCCTTGCGGATAATAACAGATTGAAATTAAAGTAAATATTTATTGGTCTACCACCGGCAGAGGGGTTTTTTATCTTTGTAGTCAGCCACCTGTCAAATATGTTTTGGGTTATACAAGGGTCTCAAATTCCTTAGTCTATATTTTGCTATTAATTAGTAGCTTAGTGCAGAGACAGCTTGGTTATGTTACTTGCCTAATGATTTCATTCATTCGCTTGACAGACAAGCATGCAGCACGAATGTTGCCTTTTCTCATCTTTTTGCTATGTTCTTCTATAAAACATGTCTGACAATACCACCTATTAAGGATGTGTTTTTGAAGAAAATTACTGAACATTCAGTACATGTTCTTTTCTTGAGTTTATGTTGAGGAAATATTCTCAGAAAAGAAATTCCCTTTTTAGATTTGTCATTTCTTGTGTAAGTTATAAACACTTTGACTCTAATCTAGATGTTTCCATCGGATAATTTCCTGTGCTGGGAGACACCAGGAAAGGAGTGCAGTAGGTGTGGTGGAGGTTCAGTGGGTGGTGTTTTTTTATATTTTGTTAAAAGTCCCCATGTAGAATCCATTAACACCTATTTCTACTGAACTGGAAAGCCCTTTAAAGAAGACCTGTCACCAGATTCTGACCACCCTGACTAAGAATGTCTGCTGATAAAGGGTTACAATTCCTCCCCATATCATCTAAAATCAGCTGCCAGTGAGGCACTGTACCTTACAGTCGTTTTTCTGATATGCAAATTTGCTTTTGTGACTCATGTATGGTATCTGTGACTCTTCTCTCTCTCAGGTTGGCAGTGAACCACACCCCCTTATTCTGACTGATAGCTCTGGGTCTCTTCAAATCACTGCTCTGCCTTGTACTTAGGGACCGTCTGCTAACATCCAACTACAGACATAGAAAACTCTATTTACTTATAGGAAATATTGCATCATTTTTTTACACGGTGCCTTGTGTTACATTCATGTCATGTGGCCAGCGTGACATCATCGCAGATCCTTTAGCCTTCTCACAAAAGCAAACTATACATCATGTATGTGATTACATGAAAGAAAAAGAAAGTCAGATATATACATGGGGTACAGTTTTCTATTGTTAAGAGGCTAAAGAACCTAAAATAAAGTAGTTGGCCAGTGTAAGGCCTCATGCACATATTGGGGCAGATTTACTTACCCGGCCCATTCGTGATCCCGATTTCCGTCGCGTGCATGCCGGCGCCGATGCACCACAATCCGATCGCGTGCGCCAAAAACCCGGGGCAATACAGGGAAAATTGGCACAAATTGGAAATATTCGGGTAACACGTCGGGAAAACGCGAATCGGGCCCTTAGTAAATTACCCCCATTGTGTATGTTTGCAGTGAGCTAGTCAATTTTTTTTCCAATGGGCTTATACCCACAGCTGAGCAGTAATTTTCTATCTACTGCGAATTGAGTAGTGTACACATGTAACGTTGCTTGCGGCCCACAAAGCACACATGTTCATGTGCAATTCTCTTTAACTACATGTGTAATAATAACCTACTCAATATATTGTGTATATATATATATATAGTATGTATAGCATAGTATAGTATATAGCGCAAAAAATGTGCTGAAAAAAACTAACCCGGCTTATGTATTCACCTTTCCAATGCCCCCCAGAGGTCCTCTTCTTTCTTATGATGCTCTGGCTCCCTACACGCTGCAATTGCACACATTATGATGTCAGCCACTATGATGTTGGCAAGTGGCTGACGTTATGGTGTGTGCGCCGGCAGCGAACAGGTAGATGAAGCTGGAGCACCGTAAGAAAGAAGAGGACCTGCGGGGGGCTTTGAAAAGGTGAGTACAGAGTTTGGTTTTAATAGGCTGGGCATACTTTGTTGGCTATATACTAGGGGGCATGGGTTGCTGGCTATATACTAGGGGCAATGGGCTGGCTGGCTATATACTAGAAGGATGGGCTGGCTGGCTATATACTTGGTGTAGGCTGTAACCAATACATTTCCCACCCTAGGCTTATACTCTGTCAAAAGGTTTTCCCAGTTTTTGTGTTAAAATTAGGTACCTAGGGTGTATATGGTACTTCTTCAACTTCAGCTGAATTATTATTCAGCTGCACTCATATTACAATACAGGCTCAACTGTGCTAACTTCTTTTCTGTGAATTTTTGTATTTCTTAATTTCCGAATTGCCCAATCTCTAGTGTAAAATATAAATTATTTTTTGAAAGAGTAATGTGTTCCCTTGGGGGACAAGGGATAAAAGAACTGATCAACTGGTCACTTTAACACTATGCTACATCTACCATCAGGATGAAGGATTGTAAACCAAGCACACTGACATACTGGTGTATGCCCCCTCTGGCAGGATCTGCTCTTCTTTTAGCTTCATATTTCATATTTCCTTTAACTGTATCACCTGTCAAATCCAATGTCCTAATCTAAACATTTACCAACTGGCTATTGCTATTGTTTGTGCAAACAGCAACTATTGGTAAAAAAACATATTAGGTATTGACCCACAATGATGATATTACAGCTAGTGATGAAGAATTACCAATACCTATAAGCATCAATCTTTAACAAACACTGAGGATGACTTAGTGCAGAGAGTTGAGAAGTCTAGGGGGCAGATTTATTATTAGGCAGGATCTTACTCAAGATTTTAAGAGTGACTTAGGAGCTCTTTAGATCTATTTTGCATGTCAGGTTTATCATAGTGGCTCAGATAGCTTGATAAATGTGGTACGTGGCATTTTTAAGTAAAAAAAAACTGATGTGACTGCAATGTTTTCTTTTTTAAACACCAAATTCTTACTGCATTATTTGATTTTTGCCACTATATCTAGTGACATCTTGCACAAGCTACTGACAAGTATTATTGTATTAATGACAAGGGGCTGAGTGATAGTAATCTAAGAACTCTTAAACACAAGGTCAAGTACACCATGTCTACAATGTAAAGGAGATCTTGGGATCATAATCCCATAATATTTCTTTTCTTATACATGTTATGAGAGAAAATAAAGTAACATTAGTTATGGAGAATGTTTATACAGAAGATAAGAGGAGAGAAAGATTAGGTCATCTGCTTACATATGATGTCACAAAATAAAAGAGATCAAACGCAAAGCTGATTCTAATGTCAAAAAATATATCTTACATGTCCACATTGCAAAGTCAACATTTACCCAAAAAGTTAAATCTAACAACTAAGATATTTTCAAATGAGATGAAGGCATTCCTAATTCCTTATACAAGATGTTTTGTGCTGTATTTCATTGGGAATGTCCTGTATATTTAAATCTTGAATAGTAACTAAATAATTAACTATTTCTAAGAAATAAATACAAGTGAAAGCAGCTGATGCAAATCATGGCTACATTGCTGTGGTTCCAGAACAATGGAACCGAACAATAACACTACTGATGAGACTGACTTCTTGTAACATTGCCATCCCATTATAGCCCACACTGGAATTTAGGGAGAAATTTTGAAAAACTTAATTTTTCACATGTTTGTAATGACAGGGAATTCCTGTCTAGGGAATTATTTATTTTACTTGTGACAATTGTACTCAATAAAACACCATACGCTTTAGGTATATGTATAGTAATAGTACTCACACATTACTCAGCAGAACTGGCGGGATTTCCAGCCCTGAGAAGTAGCATCTGAAGGAGGGAGCCAACGGACCTGAAAAGAGAAAAGAATCGAGAGCCATAATCAACACCATTAAAAGAAGAACATTTCACCAAATGAATTATTTCTATTTACTTCGTGTGCATCCAAACTATCTACTATCCGGCTCTGTACCATAGCAATTTCTACAAATTGTCAAATTTGGAGGCAGGAAGAGGGGAAGATCTCACCCAAACCCATCAGGGACCTAGTAGTATCATGGTTTGATACTGTAACTGGATGCATTATGTTAAATTATGTGAATATTAGATAGGTATATAGTTAGCCTAAAATCGGTCAATTTTAATAATCTACTTTTTTAAAGTGGTGCCCACTAGGACATACCATAACTTAATAATTAGTAAGGAGCCAAACCCTGGGTGGCCCTAGCTGATCTCTTTGATAAACTGTGAATAACTATAAGCTTTTTACCATGCTAAATCACTATCCTGTAACTGAAAAAACATTATTGATCTGTACAAATGGTATACAAGATTACAACTACTTCAATATTTAAATACCAAAAATTTATGTATTGAATACACATATAATATAACAGAAGAAACAAAAATGGCCATCAAAATGTAAAAACACACACACTTAATGTGATGATGGTAACCCTTGCAGACATTCAAATGACAAAAAATATCAGGCAGGGCATAACGCAGTTATTATCAAAGTCAAAGGCCCCTCAAACAACAATATAACAGTTCACCATTACCCACCCAAACACTGCATAACTCAACAGGAAAACTGTAACCTAGTAAAAGCCAGTTTCACGTCAGCTCATCCTTTGAGGTAGCCTAAAGTCTAAAATGCCTTACACTTATTGAGGGGTTAACACAGTTTTTAGTCACTTTTCCATCCAGTACAGAAAGAGGGAGTGGCCTAGTGAAAAGGAAGCGTGGCTTCAATGCAAAGAGTTGGTGTGCTGAAATGTGGTGCAGTGAACTGGGCCAACTGGTGTAAAGTTAGACTCACCAGTCTTCAACTACAGCAGATTTATCATCAAACATCAGTCAAAGCAATAAATGAATATCCAGGGAGAATAAAAACTGTGATGTTATTTACTAATTGTATTCTACCTTTTCCAGTTGCTCGACTCATTATTTTAAAATGAAAAAAAAAAACAAACAAAAGATTTACAAATCCACATAGTAGTTTTAAAATCTTGTAGACTTTGAAGATTTTGCAATCCGCAGCAGGTTTTCATACACAAAACTGTGCGGAAAATTCCCTGCATTCCTCTAAGACACTGGAACTTCTAAGTAAGATTTTTCCCTTGATACTTTTAAGGAAGAACTAGCTAGAGACCCTGATCCCAATGGTCCAATTAATGACCTGTTTTTTTTTCTCTTACATATTGATTTCCTTACGTTGAAGACTCATTTATAATAGGTAAAACTAAATTATTTGCTTCAATGAATTTTCTATTACCTCCTCCTCAGCCATAGCATTAAGTTGAATTGGCATCTTAAGGATTATTGCAGGGAGTACTGGGGTTGGAATCAGGGGAGTAACTAGGAGAGGCTGGGCTCCATCATAAACTACTGATTGGGGACCTCATTACCCCTACATATAGTGTACATATCTGTACACTTACACATATTTATACAATCACACACATTTATACACTTATACACAAAATGATATACTTTTATACACACACAAATATAGTTCTACACTCATACACACACATTTATATGCAATAAATGTGCATATCCTCCATTTTTTGTGTATGGCTGGGCCCCCCTGACACTGCAGGCCCCAAAGCAGCTGCTATGGTTACTTCCCCCTGTAGTTGCGCCCCTGAGCTCTCCTTTTCTCCATGGATAAAAGCAATTGAATGGGTTGCATTATAGTGTTATATCTTTAGTCAAGTTTCAAGGCTATTTAATGGGTCGAACTTTGATTTAGCAGAATAATGAAAATATTTTTTTCTTTTGTTCAGGAAACATGATGTACATATATTTCTATCCTAGGATGTGTTCTCCTGCACAATATGGATTCTGGGAATGGACACAAATAACGTAACTTAAACATTATGTGGCAAGCAAAGTTGTTTTAAAAAGACAGTATAGAATTTATTGTACATAAGTACATGAATGCCAGGAATTTCCTGCATTTCATATCTATATCATGGGTGCCTTTCATAAAACATTGTATAGAAAGTTAACTTTTCTTTGAATCCATTAATATTTAACCCTAGTTTCCTAGGAAAGGTCACAGGTAGGTCAGCGCCGCATGGATCAGTGGTCACATAACTGAAGCTTTCCTACAAAAGAACATTGTTGCACTATTACATCCATCAAGAACAGCTCCACCTAATGCAGTCTTAATTCTAGTGAGTGGAAAAACAACATTAAACTTTGTCAGTATGTCACCTGACCTGGCTGATGGTAATATATTTTTAGGGAGGGCCTTATTGCTCATATGCTGAGGAGTTTCTTTCAAGAAATCAAATTGAAGTAATTTACTTTCTTCAATGTTCTTTCATCCTGTTCACTGAACTGTATAATTCTTAGGAGGAATGCTGACACAAGCTTCGCAGGCCACTGAAGGACATCTTCATCATTCATGTGTTGTCAGGTGCACCAAGAAGCCTTTATGATGCAGGATGTCTATGATCAATTAGTACAAATCTACTGCTAAATATGCTAGGTATCTGATGAAAAACATAAGGGCTATAAGTATTGCATGTAGGAAATCTGGAAAAACGACTGATGTAACTTGAGTGGATTGTGAAAGACTCTCCTCTATGCTATAGTTACTTTACTTGCCATAAAAAGAATTCTATCACTGCCCCACAAATATGTTAACTTGCTGTGAAAAAAAACACTTAGGATATTTTTATTATTTCTTTATGGAACACCAATAATTTAATTGTATTGTACATCTTAGAAGGAAGTAAAACATTGCATAAAAACAAGTACAAGATGACTAAACCGCTCATGAGGGCTTAACATTTATAAGAATTCCTAATATGGTGTGTCCTTTTATAAAAACTGTGTGAGAGCAGAACTGTTCTAGTTATTAATGACAACCAATCAGAACTCAGCTTTCATTTTATAAACTGCTGTGGTAAAATTAAATATGATTGGTTGCCATGAGCAACTTGAATAGTTTGTTCTCAGACGGTTTTGATAAATTATGTCTGGTTTTGTAGAATGTTTTAGTACTGACCTTCCCATCAATTGCTTTAGGTTCAAGCATATAACAACATTTACTGGTGTTTTATGGTCCTGATGAAGTGAAAAAAATGTCATCTCACCAGGAGTTCCAACCATCGCTAAATGACTGAAAACTCTGTAAAAAATTGTGCTGCCACCATCATTTCATGCAGATGGAAGAATTTTTATGGTTTATTATAGTTTTCCAATTTATCCATTGGCTGACAAGTCTCAGACATATAGCTGTGTATAAGCACATACAAGCATACATCATTCACTGGAAAAAAAAACTGTTTATCAACAGATGTACTTCATTTTGTGTGAAGAACCTGGGTGGTGTACTTCTATTTTGTGGTATGTGTAGAAAACTGTAGTCTGGAGCCTTTTGGATTTAGATTAGTTTGACCTATACAAGGAAAAAAGTATGTGAACAGGGCCCCACAGTCATGACAATAAAATCCATACCATCCACAATAGGCTTTATTTCGTGAGTATATGAGTTATAAAACCAGCTGGATATTCAATTGATGACTTGAAAATTTGGTGTTATAATCCATCTTATGACACCCCAGCTATCACAGGATCCCCCTGCAAATGCCCCCCATGTATATGGAAAGCTGGTTCATGTACACACCTGTAATCCATTCACTTATATGGGACTTCATGGACAGCTATGTCCCACAGTCCCCTATAAGTGAATGTAACATATTCATATGAGGCATTTTAGGGTACTTGAAGGCCTATATAACCCATTTAAAGGGGCTGTCCAATTGATATGGTTTGTGTACTTGATTTGGTTTGTGTATATTGTTCCAATATACTTTCTGTATCAATTCTGCATGGTTTTCTAGATCTCTGCTTGCTGTCATTCTATAGGAGGCTTCACTGTTTATTTCATATGGATAGAAATCTGTTGATGGTCATGTGATGTTATACAGGTGCATGGCTCATTATATCACACAGCTCTATTACTCTGCGTTATAACTAACTGTGTGATATCACGTGACCACAGACTGGTTTTTATATATAGTAAGTGAACAATGAAGCTTCCTGTTGAATGACAGCAAGCAGAGATCTAGAAAACAGTGTGGAATATATATATATAGAGGAAAGTATAATAGAAAATTGCATACATAAAATTGCATATATTGCATATATTTTCAATAGACAAAGAATATCAATTATTTGCTGAAAGTGGACAACCCCTTTAAGAATCTCATGGTAACAATGGGTTAATCGATACACAATTACTTTGGCATTGATAATTTTAGTGAAAGTAGATTGTTGAATAGAAATTTGTTTTCTTGAAGAGTCGCATCAACTGAGACTGTCTAAGAAAATTCTAATTGAATCCTAAATAATTTAGTCACGGTCCTTGGTGTGTAAATTGAGTAAAATTTAGGACTAAATTACTGCATTGCTCATGTTTCCTACTATTATTGACTACATATGGTATCCAGGGAGAAAAGCCATTTCCATGTACTCTGTTAAGTCATACCGTATGTACACAATCGACCCAGCTTCAATGACAACCTCTATATGGGTCTTTGTAGAGGGATGTTGCAAAGAGTATTCCTGCCACTTTTGGTCTAAAGCTCAGAACTTATAAGCCTACAAAAAGCTACAGCAGCAATCACACGTTAAAGGAGGGGATAGAGAAGTCAGTTTCTTGAACAGAATGCCTTTAGTCTAGGATAGGACTTTCCAGATGCCACCTAACTTTAAAGTTCTGTTAAAAACTAATCGAATTAACATGGCAGTAGAATATGGGGATAAAAGATAATTTTAGGTTTCATAAATAATATTGTGTTGCCAGAATACATATTACTGCTAATCTGAATACAGAAATAAAGTGGTTTATGTAACATACAGAGATAAGCTTCCTGTGATGGCTCAGTAGAGTGAATACTGGAATTCCGTTTTTTTAACATGTTTTCGTAGTTGGAAAAATGTTAGAAGGTGGTCACGCTGACTCCATTATTAATCATTAGAATTATTAAGTAGCTAATAGCAACTTCCTTAAATACACATACACACATACCGCTCACTTAGCAGAACCTGAAATATCTCATACTGTAGTCAAATACTACAACTCCTTCTGAAGGTTTTAATTAGGACAAGATTCCAAATAACATATAGTAGCCACTCCGGGCAGAGGAAGCAGCATAGTCCTAATTCCCAAAGTTGCCTTATCTATCTAGATAGACCAGAATTCTGAATGCCAACAGTAGATTTAGAATAAATATAAACGCCCATCATCATTTCAAGTATATCATATATTTAAACAAAACCACATACAAAGATAAAGACAATAGGAGGACACAGGGTTAGTAAAGAGAGAGTTGGAACTTCATGTGGTCAGTGTAATAGGCTTGCCTTAAGAGGTGGGTTTTGATAGCATGTATGAAACATTGGAGGTTGGGTATTAGTCTGATAGTCCGAGTAGGGCATTCCTGAGAATTGGTGCAGCACGGGAGAAGTCCAGGAGATGTACGTGTGAGGTTTGAATTAAGGTACAGATTAATCCAACAGCAGTCGCAGATTGAAGAGGATTTAGGATTGAGCGTTGGGGAACCCCGAAAGTGAGATGAAGATGTGAAGAGAGAGACCCAGAAAAGAAGACATTGAAAGTGTGGTCATAGAGATAGGAAGAAAACCAAGAGAGTACAGTTTTCTTTATGCCAATATAGAGCAAAGCATACTGAGGAGGAGCTGGTGGTCCACAGTATCAAAAGCTGCCTAGAGATCCAGAAGAATGAGGAAAAAATAGTCACTTTTAGATTTAGTGGTGAGGAGATCATTGGAAAGAGCTGATTTAGTGGAGTGCATAGAGCGGAAACCAGATTGTAGGGGGTCAAGGAGGGAGTCTGCTGAGAGATAGCGGATTAGTTGAGAATAGACCAGGCGTTCCAGGAGTTTGGAGATGAAAGGGAGATTAGAGACTGGTCGGTAGTCAGTAGCACTGGATTGGTCCAGGAAAGGTTTCTTTAGTAATGGGGTAACAAATGCAAGCTTCAGGGAACAACAAAGAAGAGAGAAGATTTTAGATTTTAGTGAGGTGAGAAGTGACTGCTGAGGAGAGGAACTGTAGAAGATGTGAGGGGATGGGGTCACTGATGCAGGTAGTGGGGTGAGCAGAGGAAAGGAGCCTGGACACTTATTCCTCTATAACTGGCTTAAAGGAAGAAAGCAAACAGGGGGAAGTATTGGAGGGAAGGCGATTAATGGAGTGAGTGGATTGAGAAATTATTTCCTGGCGAATGCAATTAATTTTATCTTTAAAGTAGGTGGCCAGATCTTCAGCCCCAAGGCCTGTGACGGATGGCTGCACCTTTGGTGTTAGTAAGGAGTAAGTATTGAAGAGCCTTTTGGGATTGTTAGAGAGGGAAGATATTAGAATAGTGAAAGAGACCTGTTCAGCAATGCAGGTCACAGCATAAAGCAAAATATAAACAAAACACCTGACCGTCTCAGCACTAGGCCACTTTGTAGGCCTCTTTGGATTGCAGACAGAGTAAAAGCAATTTGTACCTTCAATTGGCTCATTTGTCAGCAGATTCAGCCTCCCAACCGTTCTGAATCCAGCAAGACTGTCCTGGTTTTCGGGTACTGTCCCGTCCGGCAGGAGGTATGTTCCGGGATAGTAATCCTCTGAACACTGAAAGAACTTATTATAGTGATAGTGCAGGGAGCTGCCGGCTCTCTTCACTATAACTGTCCCTCTGCTAATGCTGTATGGGGCCAAGTGATGATGGCATCCTTGCCTCACTACATACAGCAGGAGAGAAGAGAGGAGCTGCTGTGAGGGAATGAGGAAAGGTCAGTACATGTGTTTATTATTTTACTGTGGGAGCTCAATAAGAGGAGGGACTGCTGGAGCAGCACAATATGAAGGGGAAATGCTGAGGGGGTTGGGCGGGGGGCACTATAAGAGGGGGTACTGCTGGGTGGCACAATAAGAGGGGGAACTGCTGGGGGGGCACAATAAGAGGGGGAGCTGCTGGGGGGGAATTATAAGAAGGGGAACTGCTGAGGGGGCACGATAAGAGGGGGAATTGAGTGGCAAAATAAGAGGGGGGCTAATGGATATAGCAAAATAGGAGGGAGAGCTGCTGGAGGAAAAAAGAGGGGGAGATGCTGAGACTGTACAATAACACAGGGGATAAGACACAATAAGATGGGGAGCTGCTTGGGGGTAAAGTAAGAGGAGGGTAAAATAAATGGGTTGAGCAACTGGGAGGGCACAATATGAGGGGAAAATGGTGGGCACCACATTATGAGGGGGAGCTGCTGTGGAGGCTTCAATACTGTAAGGGGAACTGGGGGCAAAATATCAGAGGGGCTACAATGTGACAGGGAGTTGAGGAGATGTAGGCACTAAGGGGGAAATTATACAATGTGAGGGTGGAGTAAAGGGTGGAACAAAAAATTCTGTGGCACATATAGCTTTTGTCCCTCTTTCTTTCCTACAAAAGTTGAGAGGTATGCAGAGAGACCCTTGAATGTATTCACTAATAAGCAATTCAGACCTGATTTTTTTTAGCGTTGTTAAAACCATTTTTCATGTATATATAAAAACTTTCAAGGGATACACACACTATTTCTGACTTTACCGGCCACTGCCTTACATATGAAACAAGGCTGATTTCCTACATTAATGTATGAATCACCAGTTACATACTGGATAAACATACATTTCACACACAAAAAACCTGCCTGCTTCAGGAAAGACACTATGTAATCTAATGGCAAGCTGCCCAAGCCTAGAATAACACTATTAGTCATGCAGTCAAAGGTTAGACACTTGAGGGGACATCGAAACCCCCAGTGCAATGTTTAGTAGTAATTCCGAATATTGTGGGATTGTTGATTATCTCAAGAGCGATATATTTCAGCAAATATGTAATGGCAGCTCAGGCTTATACATATGAGGTCTTGTAGATCGGACCATAATATTATAATAAGTATGGCAGTTAAGGTCACAAAATTGGCTGTGCTCATTTGATGAAATCATTTCTATATCTTGTGCTAAGCCAACAGGGATCTGCAATCATCTTGTTCCCTTTCTGGAATATTCAATTACGTACAACATTTAAACATGGTGACACGCCCCGGAGAAGACAGACTGCACATTTATAAATCAGCCCATATGTACATTAATATAATATCTCATCGGCCACATAATGAAGCTTTGACAGCATGACACATTGTGTAGGTTAAGATTAAGCGTTCTTTTCTGTCAGTTAAGTAAAGTTTACCAAATGTTATGCATTATTGAATTTTGGCTCAGTCTTGCATCATTGATTCATATTTCTAAAAATCTACATTTTCTGTCTATGGATACATCATGTCTATGAATGATGGAGTTGGACTGATCTTGATTTCATTATATCAATTACCAAGTCAAGCTTCAAACCGTCATGGTCTGTTGAAAGTTGTGCATTACAGGACGTGTCAGTGATGAACTATTCCATTAGTCTCTGGCACAGCAAGAAAGAATGCAGTCTATACTGGCCTTAATAAAAGCTGATGTGTATATGACATATATACATATATAGATTAAATAGATTAGATATATTGCTATAGAGAATTAAGAACTGATTTCCAACATCTCCCGTACCAAAAAATGTAGACAAGGTCTAATCAGTACAGTATATTTTTCTATGTGGGCTTCATCACGCCAAGGTAACAGAGTAGAAAATTAAAGGGAATCTGACAGCAGTTTTGACCGAATATAAAGCTGCAGACAATGTTAGGTAGCAGTCTTGCAGAGCCATACTTTTGTGTGTGTTGTTTGTACCAGCAGGATTGTAAAGACATGCTAATATATTCCAGGATTGTAGCTGGATTCGGAGCACTGTGATATTCCAACAGAAGCCTGATACTGTAGCAGGGAGGGGCTGTGCAGCAGTAAACTGAAGAAATCTCACACAACAGTGGCTGCCCACTGATCAACTATTGATGGGCTTCCCTGGTCAAGCCCTTTGATAAGCCACCAACTCATAATCCCAGAGGGCATATTAATTGGTGCCAATAAAAAGAACAGCTTCAGGAAGGTGAGGAGTTAAAAATCAGAAATACAAAAATGAAAAAGGGATGACCACTCTAAGATTTAAAAGGTTTTACCCACATTTTACCATATCCTGGGGAGCGGTGAGGGGTCTGATGCTGATCACTGAGACCCCACAGATCATCCTGTGGGTATGGCCTAACTTGTTTCATGGAAACACTCAATTAATGCTGAATTCAAAAGTGATAAAACATTTTGATGAAATATTAATATATCTTGTATTTGTACCAGCTACACTTGGGTGTGTTGTACTAGAGATTTTAGCTACTTGTTTTCTTTTCAAATGCAAAATAAAATCTTCATCCATCAGAAATTCTTTTTCTCATATGCTGCAAAGAAAATAGTGCCATTTTCAGAGGATAGCATATTATAGATGACATGTAAATTTTTAACATGCCCAGCTGCTGCCTAAGGTGCCTCCTTTACCCATTAATTCCAGAAAATTAATAATATTGTTTATTTAATAAACAAAACTTTTTTCCAAAATATCTTTTGTAACAATCCCTCGGCTTCTCAGCTTGCGGTTATTCAGCAGAAGCTTCATTGATCTATCTACAAACAGTGGACATCTGTCAGTGGTCATGTGATGTCACACAGGTGCATGGCTCGTTACAATGTGTGTTGTAACGAGCCGTGCACTTGTGTGACAGCACACGACTATGGACAGATTTCTATTCCCCTATGAATAGACAGTGAAGCTTCCTATTGAATCACAGCAAGCAGAGATTTTTGCTGAAACTGGAAAACCCCTTAAACACGTATGTAGACTTGTCAGAACCAAGTGTGTATGTATATAGGGGGTTTGCTGGTTTCATTTTGCTGTCACCTAAATGATATTTGGTGCATAGCTACAGAAGGCTACTAAAGTCTTACTTGTGCATAAGCGCTATTCTCTAATACCTCATCTAATACCTTTTCAGTTGCAATAGATGAAATGTGTAAGTTTTGTAAATTTTCATAGTTAATTATAACTGTAAGTTGAAGCATCAATGAACGGTTCTCATCTTACTTAGTCATAAACTTTTATAACCACTGCCTATCACGAGGGATATCACCTATCGAGAGATTGATGTTAGATTTCTATTGAACAAGTATCTACCCCTTCTCCAAACAAATTCTAGATTAATTTGGTGTTAAATGGAAGAGAATGAGTGGAATGATCTAGTATTTACTCTAGATTTACAAATCAGAAGTGTAGGGTTCCCGCAACATAAAGAGAGTCTGTGGATGAGTGAGCACGAGAGAGGCATCATTGGTTTCCATGTGGTGAGCCAGTTAGCTGGTAGAACAGTAGTTAGTGTAGTGTGGAGTGCACTGTGCTACCAGGAAAGGGCAGGTGATATACAGAGTGAGGATGTGGCTGATTGCTATCAATTACCTGGGCATGCAGTGAAGCGGGATAGGTAAAAGCAGGAGGAGGTAGAGCAGGTGCTAGTTCCGCTGGGTAGAGGGGATACGGCGCCCAAACTTCAGGGCTACCCGGGTAAAGTGCAGGCACTGTGAGTTCATCTGTAAGAAAAGAATAAGGACACCAGGTTAGTAATAACAATACAGGAGGACCATAGTGAGAGCTGCTGAAGAGGACTTCTGTATGTTTTAGGTTTATATCTTTATATATCACATATAAACACTACTAAAACAATGAGTTAGTATGTAGAGTAAACCTTTTACATTTGTGATGGTGACTCAAAATTAAGGGAGGTTGGTTGCAACTTTATGAACCTTACTGTGAAACCCAGTGTATAAGTATTAAATAGGTTATCTGGGATTATGGGAGCTGATAGTTCATCAATCCTATTGTTCCATATGACTGTTTGTACTCTGTAATGTAATATTATATTTGTATATGTCCCCTACGATTTGTAAACCACTATTGAATTTGATGGCACTATATAAATAAAGATTATTATTATTATTATTATGATATTATAGTAGATCAGAAGGGGTCTGACACCCAACTCCTGCACCAATCAGCTGTTTGACAATGTCTCAAAATAAGGTATGGAGCTGGAAGAAGGTGACTTCGTGGCCCTGTTATCATGCTCCCAATGAAAGTGAATAGGTGCTGCCGTAGTTACAGTTTTTAGCCTCTACAGGGACACAGAGCCACCTGCACTGAATTTACACAGTTGATCAATGACAAGGTCGGCCCACCACCACGTAACTATTGATAGCCTAACAAATAAAAAATAGTTGTTATGAATGGTTCATGTCCATGAAGTCATAGAAACTGCAATAAAATGTATGGTTGATCAAAAGTAAGTACACACATGTGCCAAATATCATCATTAATACTAGTAAATGTCACTTTCCAACACTTTCAATATATTAATTGCTGTAAAATGAAATAAGCATCAGATAATCATAATAACTGGAACATGTACGGTAAGTCAGATCATGTGATCAGTCTTTGCAATAAACTGTTGTGTGTGTGTTTTTTAAATCTAATATGTATTTATGTTTATGTCTGAGAATATTCTGGGTGGTTGAACTGTCATAGAGGGCGTTGATACTGTGTGGAGCTAAAGCCCTGACATGCTCTCCAAATACCCCAAAAACACACATTTGCATATTTCTAAAGTTATCTTTTAGCATGGAAGGAACAGCTGGGAAATAACAAAAGTTGGATTGCATGTGTGGGCATATCCCTACGTAACATAGCAGTTAGTTTGGGTAGGTAAATAATGGTGACGGACTCCACCATAATAATGGGACATTTATTAATGCGAAATGCTGTAAGTATAACAATTTTATAAATTAATATAAATAATATAAATACTGATAGAAACCCATTAGCAGTAGTTGAACCTGTATAATGTTTAAAGGGATATTGCGAGAATATGAACCTCTGATACAAAAACCCATAATGCTATAAATAGATGAATAAAACCAAACTCAATGTCATTATTCACAAAATGGACCTTAAATTGTTTGATTTTATAATTCACAAAATGTTAATACAGTAGGTGGAGTTATCACCAAGATGGCCGCCATTGAAAACCCCCATGATCCCATGATCCGTCAATTCTCAGTAACAGCTCCTCCCTCTTATGCTCTGCTCTCAGTGATGATGTAACAGACTGTTCTAATCTGTTACCATAGTAATGATGTAACTGCCATCACTGCACATTACCTCACTGAGATGACTTCACACCACAACACGGACCATACTAGATGCACTGCAACCAACTGATTACAGCTAAATATATTGATGCTCAAATATTGATGTGGCATATGACCAGCGTCCATCTTCTGTCCTGTGTCTACTCCACGTAGAGAAAATCAACAAACTGAATAAAATGCGAGTAGCATTTTAATTCTTCATTACAGTGCATGTCAACAGAATTTTGAACCTCCAATTGTCACTCGGGCAAAAAAAAATTTTGGCTGGATCTACAATTATAAAACATGTAACCTAGGGACCGCCTGTAATTACATATTAGCTTATAATTTATATACACTTGTGTATACATTATGCTGATTCCTGGAGTACCCCTTTTAATATAATAATCTGTGCTTCTTTTGCTTCAAGAGCATTTTCAGTTATGTCATGTACAGTGTGGGACAATAATAAGACGTAAAGAGACACAAAATTATTTGGGAAATGTTGTGCTAGGTCCCAGTTTGAGCATTAGCATGTGAAAAGTTCACAGTGGTTAAGTGTCAGCTTCTATTCTGGCCTACAGATGTGTTTTGTCACGCTTTACGGAGAGTGGGCTAATGTCACAATCATTGAAGATGTGTAATTCTCACAGATTGTCTTGTCTGAAACAGAGCTCAAAGTTTCTCAGGCATATTTTTCCACAATCTGAAAAATAATCATAAGGACACATGTACACCCACAGGCCATTTCTGCAGTTCCCAGATTTTGTATTGAGCGAACTGTTGACTCTGAGTATGTTCCCAGAACACCCTGGGGACCATATTCCCAAGTCAATATGAGTAGGTTAAAGGAAAAACTTCCTGGAAGTTTAGTTTCCTGTTTCTAGCAGTGACATTAAGGCATTAAGATTACATAGGATTGTAGGCACAAAGTAGCTATCTAACTAATAGAGAACACATTTGTCCCCTGGGGGATGTATATGTATTATATTGTAGCTTCCATTCACATGAATAAGTATGAGTATTAGTGCCCTATAGCATCCAAAATCACCCATTGGGGGTTTTTCATTTATATTTGCACCTTTTTTTGGCGCATTTGAATATTTGCAACAAAAATTTGCAACTTTTTCCCCTGTTGAGTTCGCTGTCACTTTTTTTCTCACTGTTGCACCTAATATATCTTTATAATCCTGATGTGGACATATGAAAATGTCACAAAAAACATCCACAAAACAATAAAGATAAATGACTCCCATTGACTGTTATAATATCAATCAAGAAATGTAATCCGTACATTTCCCGATACGGTGGGCACAGGGGAAAAGAGGAGGGGGTGAGCACTGCTCACCCCGTCCCTCTCCATAGTGATATATGGTGCACAGTGCTGTATTCCGGCGAAAGATAGGACATGTCCTATCTTCCTCCCGGCTATGGAACAGTGCGCTGTTCCCGTAGGACACCGTGCATCCATTGCCGAGTATGGGGGACGTATATACGCTGTATATCAGTTGGCCGTATATACGTGAATGTAGCTTTAGAGTACAATAACATGCAGACATTCGCACCTAAAACACAAAAACAGCTATATAATGATCTTCTGTTTCAATTTTGAGAAAATTAAAATAGCAAATGTATTCATATTTAAAAAGCTTTAAAAAATATAATTATATAAATGTGTCTGTAAGTAAAAGAAACATAATTTATATATTTTGGCTTCATGTAAACCCAATCATATGGAAGAGATAATTAGTAATGATGCTACTAGACTATAACCGAGTTAGAATTACATATGCTATAAAAATATGCGCAAATTAAAAGTGTATGGCATTTTGGCACAACTCAGAGGTTAAAATACCCCTGGGTTCATTCTTAAAGAAAAATCAATATTAGAATGGAGATAAAAACTGTAGACATTGGATGGGAACAAATAGAGGGGACTAAACAGAAAACGTCTTGTTCTAATTATACACGGAGAGAAGAAGATGAATGATATCAAAGTCAACCGTCATCTTCTGCCTTAACTTGACAATTTACGGCTCTCATGGCTTTTAAAAGCATTACACATACCAGAGTATATTTAAGGTTCATTTGCAGTTTAGTTTTAACAGATGCTTTTGAGCTGAGTCATTAGTTACATTTCAGAGGAAAGACAAGATCACTCTTATCTGCAGAAAATAAAATCTTAAAGAAAGCATGAAAAGGAAGAAAAACTAGGAAATCAGTCTCTCAATACATGGGGGCAGAACTATCAATCTATTTACCACAGACATCTGTTGTAATTTGCGCCAATAAAAACCTGTCTAAAATGCAGCACAATTATTAAGGGTTTCAGACTGTTACATGTGCAATAAAAGAGGTGTGACCTAAGTTGGGCCAAACGTTTAGCAAAACCTGGCCTAAAATAAACCAACTAATAGGAGGTGTAAAGTTAGACTAGGCAGTCATAAATAGGTTGTCTGGAAATCAAAATTGTGTTATATATTGCTGTGGAAGTGGTATAAAAATGATAAACCTCTTATACCTCTCTCCACACTGTCATCCTGCTGCATATATTGAAGCTTATGGTGCCGTCCCGACCATAACTGTGCTTGCTATTGCCTAAAACTCCTGCTGTAGCAGGCATGTGGCTGTGGTCGGGACAGCACCGCTGATCTATATGCACAGACAAGGCAGTGACGGATTGCACAACAGCTGAACGGGTGCGCTGGAGAAAGTGAGTAGTAGAGGGTTACTATTTTTACAGCCACCCTCCACAGGTAAGGACAGTAGACCAGAAGTTACTTAGGCTCGGACAGGACCACCAGAGGTGGGTCATTGTGCCACTGCTAGAGCCACATCGCCAGCAGGCATCAGGGACCTTGGAATACCATGTGTGCAGCAGCGAGCGCACTCCATACCACATGGATAAGATCTTGTAGCTAGTGATTGGTGATGATTGGTGGCAATCACAGATCTGTGAGAAAGGGAGAAGCATTTTCATCACTGAGTTGGTGAGAAGATCTTACCGGCTCAGTTTACCAAGCCCTACAGTAGTGAGGAAAAGCTGCAGACTGTACAGTAACAAACAGCTTATAGATGAAAGATATAGCATGAGGTGTGGGAGTAGAGGCTAAGCATGCTTGCTTGAAGTCTCATAGGGTGAGTGATAGAAATGCTTGAGTTGGTTGTACCAAAGGAGGAGATGTGTAGAGGTGAGTGTCTCATTAGTAATCAGGATCTGTAGGGGTTGAATAGTGGAGCCCGCGAGCACCTGAGGGAATCTGAGTGGTTTATTACGGGGTCGACCGGGAATAATTGAGTGTTAGCTTTTTATAATGTAGCCAGTTTTATTCAAATAGATTTTTATTGAGATTTACTCAAATATATACTAGTGCCAGATTTCTTAAGAATAAAAAATTCTGTACAAAAATATATTGATCCTATATTATTCCTATACATGAAGAGTTTTGGACGTTGAGCATTTCAAAATTATATCAGTGCCAATCAAACCATACAGGTGTAGATACAGGTAATACTAAAATATGCATGTGGATAATCGCAGGATTGCTGCTGAGTCATGCCGGCTTTCTGTGAGTAAGGCAAAAGTAGATGGGGTGTTGATCTATAGATTTATTACGATGTTGGGAAGAACTCAGTTCCTCACTATGGGCTAATTGGCATCAACCTTATGCAAATGAGCCTGATGGGCCCCAGGCTTAAATAACTCCTATGGAGCCTGAAGCTCCTCAGACTCATTTGCATAATTTTCAAAGCCTTTAAAAAAAAAAAAACAAGGCTTAAGAAGCTAAAAGAAGAGTAGATCCTGCCAGAGGTGACTACATACCAGTATGTCAGTGTGCTTGGTTTCCAATTCTTCATCCTGGTGGTATATGTTCTTTAAGTTCAGGTCTTGTTTTTAAAAAAATGGTGGTTTCACTGGATACTTGAAAACCCCTAGGGGCAGGGCTGGGATAGAAAAAACATTCATACTTAACCCACTTCAGCTGCTGGTTCCCACTTCACTCTGTTTCTTCTGGCTTTTGGACTTGTGGCAGGCCAGAAGTTCTTGGGGATAGTACCCGCTAATCAGAGGCCTTCCTGGACAATAGGATGCTATATCTGAAGCAGGTCCATGATGCCTTTGCTATGCCACCTGGAATTTAGCTCTGAGACCTCATATTTCTCTTAAAGGAAACCTACCACTAGGAATCTCCTATCAGAAGTAGATGTGATGGTAGATTCCTCCTGCCGGCCTCTGCCAAATCTGTAATTTAATATTCCTGGAACCTAACCTAACTTGTTAAAAACATTATTTTAGTCATATGTAAATTAACTGCAGAGGCTACTGGGGCGTGTACTAGCCTTAGCTCCGAGTGCCTGGCCAGGATAGTACACGCCCCAGTAGCCTCTGCAGTACTATTATGTGCCCTGGGCTGTAAATAAATGGTGGTCTCCCCAATGGTCTAGAGTTTTTAGATGATCTAATATTTAGTGCATAAATATGTAATATAACAACACATGCAAAGAAATGCTGCAGAATTGTGAGCTAATGTGTTATCAACACTTATATCTGTAAATATTATATCAACACTGTAAATCTGGTGACAGACGATGTCTTTGATTAAAGTATCTCTCCTTTTCTTCTTCTACCTCGACGCTATGTCAGCTTCTTTCAGTCACAACTCGTATCTTCAGGTTTAGCAACACAAGCATTTTAGTTTCCTCACTCTATCTCCCCCTCACTTTCATATACCAAACTTAATACTGTTCTTCTGCTTCTCTTAGATCACTATTATGCTTCAACAATTTCCAATATAATATCAGTGCCCAACCGTAGCCAATATACTAAAAGAGCTCCCACAGTAGCCAATACAATAAAGACACACCCACAGTAGTTGATATAGTCACAGTGCCCACACATTAGCTAAAATAGTAACAGTGCCCACACAGCAGACAGTATGTTCACAGTACCCCAAAGGTAGCTAACATAGTAACATTAGCCCCACAGTAACCAATATTGTCAGAGGAGTCCCAAAGATGTCAATATAGTAATGGTACGCCCAAAGTAAGCAATATAATAATGTTCTCATACTAACTAACATAGTATGAGTGCTTCTACAGCATCCAATATAGTAACAATGCTTCCATTTTATCCTATAGTAACAGTACCCCCACAGTAGCCAATAGTCAGATTATACTTCTATAGCCCAAATTTACAATTTCCCCCGGTAGGTCATAATCACAGAGCCCCCAATAGCAATCAGTCACAGAGCGCTTTCTGTAGCCAGTAGTCACTGGGTTTTTTCTGTAATGAAGAATCACAGGGACCCTGTGTAGCAATAAGTCACAGAACATCATGTAGCCAATAGTCACAGGGCCCCAATTTGGCCAGTAATCACAAGGCCCCTATTTACAGCACTCCTAGTAAGCCAGTAGTCACATGGCGTAAAGTTAGCCAATAGTCACAGACCATCCTGTAGCCAATAGTCACAGGGCCCCTATTTAGCAAATAATCACAAGCCTCCTATTTACCTGGTAGTCACAGGGCCCCTTGTTAGCCAGAGGTCACAGGGCCGCTAGTTAGTCAGTAGTCACAGGGCCCCTTGTTAGCCAGCAATCACAGCGCCACTAGTGAAGTGAGCATTGGTCATCTCTACACATCAGTGGGGGTCATTTACTAAGGGCTTGAACCGCTTTTCGTCGTTGGGTTTCCTGAAAATGACCGTTTTGCGCCAAATTGCTGCGGGTTTTTGGCGCACGCGATCGGATTGTGGCACATCGGCGCCGGCATGCATGCGACGGAAATTGGAGGGCTCGGACGTCGGAAAACCTGATGGATTCAGAAACACCACCGTATTTTTTTTAAAAATGTGTCGCTTGACACGCACTTACCTGCACCCAGGATAGCTTGGTGAACCTGGTGGACATCGGGCGCACTGCCTTAGTGAATCGGATGCCGGATGCGAATCAGCGTCGGAGAACCCGCCGCTGGATCGCGAATGGACCGGGTAAGTAAATCTGCCCCAGCGTCTCTCTAGCTTTTGAAACTGGCTGTTGTAGTGATAATAGGACAATATAATTAATAATTACCTACCCTTACAATGCAGTAAGTTCTATGAGTGACAATGCAGTCTAGCTGCCGTATCCGATGCGACCGTTGAATAAGGGAGGCACCGTTTCTGATAAAACCAAACAAAGAACCTTGTCTCGATTGCCATACAACATTTTCTAACAATGAAGTAAGAGATGATAATGACCATCACCATCATTCCAATGACTTTATATTGTTCTACCACATACACACATCTTACACATCATTCACTGATATTACTAACATTTTTCAAGTGCTTTTGCTGCCAGGTAAGAGTGAGGAACAAATTCAGATCTCAGAACATTTGAAGTTCGCTTTTAAGAAAATCAGACGATTCTTGTTTTGACAGATGTTATGCACAAAATGACTTTTATAGCTACTGATGGGTAAGAGTGAGAGAAGTGGATCAAGTCAAGAGAACGTTTGAGACGTCAAATTGTTGTGACTTCCCCGAATGCGTGTTGTGATCTGTTGTCATCACACCTGTTATTATTCGGGAGATGAATTATCCGAAATAGATGTATGAAATGTATAATCACATTCAGACGTCTGTGAAAAATAGTAACCATTGGTGGGAAAATCCTCAATTATTGGAGAGGGTGACATCGTAATGCTTTGAACATCGAACGTTCCATGTAAAGCATTAGTACGGAATTTAGATGGTTGTGTAGAAATTATAAGCTTGTTGTAAATCTAGATTATATTGTATGTGAAGAGCTGAATACCAAGACCCATCAACTGCCTTTCAACATATCCCAAAACTTGCATGGAACCCGACATTTCACTATATAATCTTAATTGTAATATCAACCACAATAAGTCGGGGAAGTCTTCTCAACATCAAGTTCCACCAGGAACCCATGGCTCCCTAGCTTCTAAAAAACTACAAATCTATGTATATCCCAAAAGTTTCAGGATGTATAAGCAGGTGAAGCGTTGTAGATTACTGTTGTGTTCCACGTGCCGGTGTCCTCTCTCGGGCTACCGCACCTTGCTTCCTGACCACGAGTGCTCTGTCACCATGTCTGCCTTTTTGGACTACTTGCCTTTGAAGAATCTGATCCCAACAAATCTGAACCTGTACCTGGTCTGGTTATGGTGTCTCCACAAAAAGATGCCAGAGCAAAAAGGTTCCCCAGCAAGCCCCCTGAAGAAGCCTGAGGAGCAAAACGTGAATTGGGGTTCCTGACTGGACAACTAACACAATGGATAAGATCTTGTCCTTTATGATACAAATAATAATAATCTTTATTTCAATAACTCCAACAAATTCCACAGCGCTTTACAAATCATAGGGGACATATACAAATATAATATTACATTACAGAGTACAAACAGTCATATGGACCAATAGGAGTGAAGAGTGACATATTTATAAGATTTAGGCACATGCAATGAAATCGTCTGAATAGCCGATTACCTCTATTTGGCACTTGCATTTTTGGTTTATCAGCACTTTATTGTAACATGCTATTTAATTTTTCAAGGCAGAAAACAATTGTGTGTTAGCATGATCCTAGTGTCAGACTAAAAGCATATAATTGTCCGGGATCCTTCATTTTGAAAACTTTGATATGTATGTTTTGCTGGTTTTTATGATTGTCTCAGTAAAAATATGAATTACTTTTAATTCAGAACCAAGTGTACCATGTTTTTCTGGGGTTTGATGCTGTTGTTTATGAGTAGGCTTATATTATAATAAGCAGGAAGGATTTTTTTATTTGGCTTAACCTGTTAAAATACTCAAAGGCCCAGATTTATTAAAAATCTGTAATCAGTTGCCTGTATAGTGTGCAGGATGTCCATTCTTCATTAATCTGGTGCTCTCTGTACTGCCCCCGACAGAGTGCTCCACCTATTTTTTGGTGCACAATTTTTTGGTGCACATGGGGCATGCGACTTATGTCAGATTTTGCATGATAAATGAGGCACAAGGTCCAACTGAGAACTAGAAAGTGCAGAAATTTGTGTCGCATGATGAATAGTGCAGCCCTGACACAAAGGGCACCACATTTGTGGTACAGACGTTTCTTAAATACCTGTGTTACCAGTTCTGCACTGAAAAGAACGTGCAAAGTCTGACAGAAAACTGGCGCAGGCACCTTAGTAAATGTGGGCCAATAACTTGAGTTTCGATAAGTCCAAACAATGATGTTGTAAGTCTAGAGTACAGAATAAATGATGGTGCTATCAGTCATTATTTACGACATGAACCATTCGATGAGGGGTAAAAAGAAAATTAAAGTTGAATGCAGTTAGGGAATGTTATAGGCTTGCCTAAAGAGATGGGTTTTAAGAGCATGTTGGAAGCTTTGGAGGGTGGGTAATAGTCTGATACACTGGGGAGGTAGAGAAGACGTGGAGACGTGAGTGGGAGGTTCGAATTAATGAATAATCTAATATCACTAGCAGATCGAAGAGCAAAGGTTGGGCGATAGTCTAAGATGAGAGAAGAGAGGTAGGGAGGTGTAGCATTATGCAGAGCTTTGTGGATGAGGGTGATTATTTTAAACTGAATTTGGAAGGAGACGGACAACCAGTGCAGTGACTGGCACAGACTTGAAGAATCTGTGTAGCGTTTGGTTTGAAAGACGAGCCTGGATGCAGCAGAAGTATGGATTGTGGAGGAGAGAGTTTAGAGTGAGTAGAAGACGGATTAGTAGGGAGTTACAGTAGTCTAGATGAGTGTGAATCAGAACAATTAGCATTTTAAAGTTTTGTATTGTAAGAACTGGTCGGATTCTAGAAATGTTTTAAGGTGCATGTGGCTAGAGCGAGCAACAGATTGAATAAGCGTACAAAGAAGAGGTCCGAGTCCAGCAGTTTAGTTGGTTAAAACCTGATGACAGGTTCTCTCTTAATAATCCATATATCATTTTGTTTGTCTACAGGTTGTTTCTGGTATAGTAACTCATTCTCACCTAAGCAAAAGAGGCTGAACTGCAATATCTCTCCACTTAAAAACTTCTTCCTGTTCAACCCTTGCAATTTGTCAGGGCGACATCATCAGGCTAACTCCTACAATCAATTGTTATTAAAAAAAAAGTCAAAATAGTTGTTTATAGCCATTGGTCTCTATTTGGTCGGCCATACTATAGTCTTCGAGCTGCGTGCTTTTTCATGCCTTGTAACCTGAAACTTAGCTTTACATAAAAAAGCACACCTAATACAATTTCAGCTGTGACATATGGTGCGATAGTTTTCACACATGCTTGATGTATTGCAGAATCCCGATCTAGGCTGCACAATGACTGCTCAGTGCTTTCATTTACTGAGGGGCCTGTTTTTAATGTTTTTTTTTTCTTTTACAACAAATTCACTAAGAAGTACTTTAGAATGGTTCATATTAGCACATCTGTTACATCCTGCTTTTTAATCTTTTTTTTCGTTCTCCCTTTTTTCCTCTCCTCGTCTTTATATGGTGATCAATAGTAATTGGAAACTGCGGACGTGACAATACAATCCTTCTCTATGTAAATAGTATGGGAAGGGGGGGCAAAAAAAAGCATAAAAACCTGCCAAAATTATCCTACACTTGGCATCGGTAGCAGTAATAATTGAAACCTAGAACTTATTATATGCATTGCTGTCAAAGAATATTAAAAAGGTTTTTGGGGGGAAAAAAAATTTGATGTATTTTTACGAGCCATCAATCTCTTCTCACAATCAAAATATCATGCTTCGATTAAGTATTAATGAGACATTGTTAGCATTAAGTCAATGACACAGATGCCCTTGACATTTGTAAGTCGGGAGAAAACGGGATTTTAAAGTGCCATTTCATTTGGCAATCAAATTACCCATTTATTAATAAATTATTGAGTTGTATAATTTACCCACCCCCATTGCATTAATTATTATAAGTGTGAAGATTACATAGCAAATGAACTCATTGGCAAAAGCTAACACTATAGCCTTACTTAAGTTTTTCGCTTCCATTGGAAACATATGGTACTGTTTAAGTACGGCCATGTTTGACACTTTTGGCACTGGGAATAACGTCTCACAATTATAGAAAGTCTGGAATGGGGGATTTGCTTTTACAGCAGAATTCATAAAAAAAAAAAAAAAGGGAAAAAAAAAAGTTTTGTCAAATTTATTGGCTGCAGTAAGCCCTCCAGAATGTAGACGTCTGGTCTAGCAGGGGCTCAATAGGATTCTATTCACTGCTAGGGCAAGAAAATGGACAATTTATAAAGCATGTGCACGGAATAATTTCGCTTGAGAGAGACATTGACACTTCGCGTAGCTCAGCGAGACGAGATCTGCCACGAGACGCAATCTCCGATGATTGGTAGCGAAAAAAACAACCTGATAATTGTCAGTATATTGAATTATTATAGCAGGGCTTCCAAGTTGCCAATGCTATTTTCTCCCTCGTCTTCTAATCTGTCCTCGCAAATGAGGAAATGAAACCAGATAGCAATTTCATCTTAGTCTTGTAAGTGAAGGAAGTACAGTACAGTCTTCAGTAAAAAGCTACTGTATATTAATATTTGATGAGCCTCAATACCCTAGGTATTATTGCACGGTATGAAAACAAAAAGTGAATTGCTTTACTCTAAATTATCCATGAAGCTATAATAAAGCTTCAACTCTGTGACTCTACTCTACAGAGAACAGTTCTTACTGTATCCATTGGTCCTGTATACACACTGCCCATAAACCAGCACTAACTGCGATCACTATCATACCGGCCTAGAACGTCTGTGAAAGCTGGATTCAAGGTTGCTTCGGCATAAAGAATGGTGACCATGAATTGAAAACCCTGATGAAGCTGTGAACTGGGCCTTAGGTGTCTTAGTGCATCTTTTATTAAAAATATGAAAATAGGTTTTCCAGGGTCATGAAAAGCCTATTTGCATATTTTCCAGAACTGCCTAGTGGAGCATCAATGGCTATAAGTCTCCATACATCTGCAAGGCGGCCTTAGCTGGCAAAGTCTCTGTAAGGAGAACTCTTATTCCCTGACCCTCTTTTATTAAAGAAACATTAAAAAACATTTCGATGTTAGAATTGTGTCTTCAACATGTCAGATAGACTTCAGTGATGAGCCCATATCATTAAGTCTGTATAGTTGTTTTATATCCTTTGTGGTGGAGAACAATTATCACAACTCAATTGTAAAAGCCCATCACCTGACCTGGAGAAGACACCATTCTGTTGTTGAAAAGTTTTGCCATGTTCCACTGATCCACTGAGACACCCAGTTCACAGATCCATTGGGAATATTCGTTAAGCTCTCTGAGCAGAAAACCATCCTGGCATAGACATGGACAGATCAATAATGACATGTCTACTCCCAGGACACAACATGATGCCACCATCTGAGTGTGCAAGCCAATGCCATTCATATGATAATCACGACATCTGTTCCCTCGAAAGCAGGGATACAGCTGTGAGAGCATGTTTCAAGTACAATTTGCTCCAAATCTGTAAATGTTATTATGTGAGGTGACAAGCTTTGTCACTTGTTATTTAATTTATGCGGTCCTAAATATTGCTTCATATGTATGAGTGCTTTACATGTGTAGGCATAGCTTAACGAATGTCTCCAGCACTGAAGGATTTATGCATGGATGTGACCAGAATACATGTGTGATCGCAGCTCTGGGGATTACTAAAATGGAATGTATTTTCAGGGTCTCCAGTTTCAGGTCCAATGTGTTTTGGATGAGAGGTGGCTGTCACACTGATGGTTGAAGGGAGAGGAGTGACAACTGCTCTGGGTACTTTTTGAACTAAAGTAAAACAAACTTCTAACTACTTTGAGCTAAATTCACACGAAAGTATGGGGGGCGTATATATGGCCGATGTATATACTGCAATGGTCTCATGTGCCCTACGAGAGTGGCATGATGCTGCACACGTGCGGCACCATACCGTTCCATAGCCTGCAGAAAGTTAGGACATGTCCTATCTTTCTACGGAATATGGCGCCATGGGCTGTGTATTCCTATGGAGATGGGCGTGGGGTGAGCAGCGCTCCCCCCTCTTCTCCCCCGGTGCCTATGTATGCGTAGTACGTCGGGCATACATCGTGTGCATGTAGCCTTAGTGAATAAAAGCAAAGGAGAAATTTGAAGCTTAATGCACATTGTGTAACAGGCCTCCCAACTATAATGTATTTTTATTGGGGTCTCCTAATATTGGGAATATGTTCCTGTATGTAGGCCCTAAAGCCAGTGCCGGTCTTGGACAAAGTGGGGTCCTGGGCAAAACTAAAAGTGGGGCCCCAAAATAAAACTATTTTATTAATAGTCACAATTAGTAAGAGGCCCTGCACACTGTTAACACTCTGTAGTTACACCCAGTAGTAGGTAAGTATCTGTAATATGGGACTATAGGAGAATGTTGTAGGAGCCAGACAGAAGATAAGTAGATGAATGAAAGGAAATAAATATGAAAGATTAAATATATTTCTAGATAGATGATTTCTAGATGTAGAAATATAAAGTAGATTATATAATGTAAATAAAAGATAAGACATGTTGAAATTGTTGAACAACGTCGAGGGATCACTAGTTGAGATCTGATGAGGAGGATTGTTGAAAGATTAGTTTTCCTTTTAGTACTAATAGGCTCAACAAAACTTTAGAAATTAGTTTTTGTTTTCTGTGCCCCTATCCCTCTTCAGCTACAAGCACAAATAACCTATTAGAGAATGATGTGTAAATAGAGAGGAGACCTAAATTATTACCCACATCTGTTAACAAACAGAGGTAGATAGGGGCAGAGAAGGTCAAATTATGTTTCATCTCTTGGCCCTTGCTGTTACAGGTTGCATGCGCAGAACCATGAAAAACATCCTCTCTCTCTGGAGGGGCATATCCATGAATTAGAAAAATAGTCCATTGATTTCAGGGGTACATTTATGATGGATATTTTTTACCATTATACTGTTAGTTGGTTTGTTTTAGCAGTCTGATCACATATGAGTAAAGCTGCCCAAATTAGATTTCGGCAGAACAACCGATCATCATATATGTATGGGGGCATATACTGTATGCTGAGCCGTCGTAAACCATTGGTCATTTCTGAACAGTCTGGTAAAAACAGTTTATCCTTCTCTCCTCAATAGAAACTGGGGGGTATTTGACCATTAAAGATAATGGGGCTTATTTACGGCTGCACTCTCATCGGATATTCCGACGTTTTCGGGTTCGCTCAGCTGGGACAGGTATTTAAAAGGGGATTGTGTTGCACACGATCGGATTGTGGTGCAGGTG
The DNA here is from genome assembly GCA_019512145.1 of Engystomops pustulosus. Classification (NCBI taxonomy): domain Eukaryota; kingdom Metazoa; phylum Chordata; class Amphibia; order Anura; family Leptodactylidae; genus Engystomops; species Engystomops pustulosus. The sequence goes on from CM033643.1 coordinate 18,384,588, forward strand.
CGCTGCTTTCCTGCGACAGAATTTGGGGGGCGGGCCGGCAGACAATCCGACGGATTCAGCTCTGGATTTATCTTTAAAATTGTGTTGCAAGACAATGCACTTACATGCACCTGGAAGAAGAAGGTGAACTCCGGCGGACCTGAGCGGGGAAGCGACACATGCAGTGAATCGCGGCGGAGTTCATTATCATCGGACATTCTGGATAGGGCATCGCGCCTGGGACAGGAAGTAAATGTGCCCCAATGAATTGCTATGTTAAAAATTATTGACCATTTGTCCTGTAAAAGCAACTGAAATGATAATTCTACCAACTTGGTCATACTGCAAATATATCCTAATCATCAGTGATACTAGTACATTTTTCACTAAAATCACTGGGGGAAAACGGTCTAAAAATATCATTGGAGTCTTGGCTTGTTGGCTGTGAGGTATAGTTTTAATAACCTAAGGTAGCACCTCCATCATCCATCTTATGTCTTAAGAGCAAAATGAGGTTTTCTTTGAATCCTTACAACTACTGTAATACCTACTGTATCATTAGGAATTAGTGGGCCCCGTGATCATTCAGATTCGTTTTTTTGAACTTTTCATGACATATTTTGTTCTACATGATCATAAAAATAAATTGGCCTGTGTTTGGGGGGAGGGTTTGTCCCTGTTACATTGTTTTGTAATGAATCTAAATTGATCAAAAAATAGATGTCCATTTGTATCAATTTGCGCTATGTTAAAGGGTACAATTAACAACATTTGGGTCTTTGAGCTCCTGTGTAATGCTTCCAAAATAGAGTGACAACTGGGTGTTACCAATTTTCTTGCCATAAGCTTTTCATTACACTAATTGATACCAGAAGCAGTGATTGCACAGTGTCAGATGATGTAGGGACACACACTTTTTGACAAGAAGGTTGGTAACACCTGGATGTTAATTTTTTCACAGCCTTAATACACCTGTACAAGGAATATGCTTGGGCAATTGGCTAAAACATGAAGCCATGGAAACCACAAATATGGGGCACATTTACTTACCCCGTCTGCAGAGTTCCCCGAAAGTGTATTGTCTGAGTGGAATGCACTCTGCCGCGATTCACTAAGATTGCGCACCCAATATCCTGCATGTGTTGCTTCCCCGCTCAGTTCCGACAGAGTTCACCTTCTTCTTCCTGGTGCATGCAAATCGCCCGCTCGGTCTGAATCAGTCAGATCGTCCAACGGCACGTCCCCCGATTTCTGTTGGTAGAAAGCCATCGCAGCTGCGCCAGAATCCGATTGTGTGAGACACAATCCCCAGTTAAATATGTGTCATAGCTGTGCAAATCCCGAAAACGTTGGAAAAACTGATGAAAGTACGGCCACGGAACCTTAGTAGATAAGCCCCTATGTGTATGAACCCATAGAAATAAATGGGGATGTGTTTGTGTGCTCGAGGCCTAAGTTTGAAAAACATTTGATACAAATATACTAACTAGATTGTAAAATGGAGAAATTTTGCAGAGGTGACAATTTAGGATGTAGATTGTACTTGCAGTTTTTCGATACTTGTCAATCGATACTGCAGGTTTTTACAGTTTTCAACTTTTGAAAGTCATGGGTGGCAATAACAAATTGGTTTCTAGCTTAATTTAAAAATGACGCAATTACGAAAGACCTGCTTTTTGGTTCTCATTGATGAAGGTCAGTGGTTGGTGGGTTTGGCATCTGATTAATACAAAAACTGCTAGGGACCACCACTGGAGTGATGGGCGATTGAGGTAGGACGAGTATGAGATTGTTTTTTTATTTCATTCCATTCCCATTATAGAATTTTTTTGGCATATCTCAGATAACCCCTTAAACAAGCCATAATCCTTTGGCCTCTTTTGACATCACTTTAGCATTAGTTTGCGTTCTTAAGTGTGAACCTTGCATTAGATACAGCATTTTCAATTTAATGTTCTCAAGGAACCAAGAGAAGAACTTGGCCTCGGGGAATACGCAGATGTAGTAGAGTCTGAAAATACCACACTACAGCCCTGCTAAGGATTACATCGAGAATCCATGCTGACCGTATTTAAGAATATGATGTTCTGTTCTCCAAACTAAACCACATTTCATGTATATTTGATACATTCGATTCATCTCCTGCAGGGGCACATACTGTCAAACTTACCATACTTCTTTTTCGATTTAGTCCCTCAGCACCAATCTAATAGTTCAGAACAGTTTTTTCTTGCATATTTATTTTACATCATTGATTCCTTTTTAATTCCTGTCTTAATTTCCCATAAAACCTGCCCTTTGCATATCATTTTCCCTTGAATGTGAGTTTGAACAAACCTTAATTCTCCATAGTAATCTAAAATGCACTCCTAAATTCCCTTTTATTCCTCACATATATGATTTCTTTTCACATTCACAGCATAATTAACAGTCACCTCGGAGAAGCCTTGGAAGAAGAGACTAATCCCAAATACACAATGTTTATAGAGAATTAATGTTTGATGAAGTGCCATAGATTTTATGAACACTCTGAAAATGTTAAGGGAGGATAATTAAACTTTCCGAAAAGGCATAAATAGGTAAGTGAGGGTTGTCCGACCGTTTCTTCATTCGGATTTTCATAGTGGATTTAATTATAAAACTAAACAACGTAAACAATACATTCCCAGTAGATGTATAAAGGTTCACAATTTCTAGAGATGAACAAATCACTATCAATTAGTTTACAAGGAGGATCAGTTTGTTTGTCGAAGTTAAAGCTACAGACTCTATGTGCGGCTCTATGGTGATTTAAAAGAAATATTTTGGAGATAACCTACAAGAAATTTAGTCCGGGAGATAGATCATTGTAATAGAGCTTACAGAAGGAATATAGATGATGTTTGGTGTATATAGACATATAAAGCCCTTCACAACCTGTATACTGATATACAAAAGAGAACAAAATCTGTAGATGTACTGCATTCTTGTAACATATGCATGTTTTGGCTTCTACGAATCACTAGTTTCATCTTTATCCATAGAAAGCATGGAACTGTTGTTGGGACTATCTATTTAAGTTGCTCAAGTCCCTTCTGTCCACCTCCACTGTGAACCCTGCAGAGTTCTGAGCTTGTTAACCAACGCTTGCTGGAGCTGTGATTAACAGCTACTATGCTGAGATTATTCCCTTGGCTGAGCTGGGTGTGTTTCATCTTGCTTCTGAGATGGGTTTTCAGGTGTGAGTTGATTGATAGACAGCCAAGCTAGTCAGCTGTGAGGGTGGCGTCCAGGTTGGTATTAAATATCCAATCCTCAGTTCACTCAGAGCTGGTTGTACTTTCTCCTGTGATTGCAGTACTAGCGTCTGTGTTTTGATGAAATGAAAAGTGTACCTGATTCTAGATCCCGCCTAATCCAGAACCTTCAATTCTAGTCTGTTTCTTAACTCCTATCATATGTGTGTACGTCATTTCTTTTGCATCTGTACATTTGTCCGTCTGTCTCTCTGTTCATTTTTTTCAGTTCTAAGTAAATACTCAAACTAGGGATTGTCAACCAGCACTAGGGTTTGAAAAGCTATTAGGTAAGGGAAATGTGGTTGTGGGTGCGTTCAGGGCCTGCATTCCTTTCTATCCTTGACATTTACTTCCTGTTGTCTCCTGCCAAACAGGAAGTGCTTGCAGATGTCCACCTAGCCAATCAGTTTTCACCTCAACTACATTTGCTGTGTGGCTAAAAATACCTGGATGTTAAGAGTGGCGGAGACCCAAGCAATCTCTGATCTTAAGTGAAAGGGAAGTTGAATAATGTTCTGTTACGTTTGTGGTAGTCATGTTTAGCTATTTTTAACTATTTTTTATTGATTGAAAATGAATTTTTCATGCGCACCAAACAGTGGCTATGCTATTGCATCTCACAATTTATGTAGCCTTTTTCTTCTAAACACTATATATAAATTCCGTCACTCCAAAGAAGTGATTTAGGCAACTAGTAGGGATGCAGTTCCAAACCATAGTAGCTAGAATAACTCCCTAGATCAAAGTTACATTTACAAAATTGTTGTTTGCATAACTTGAGTTGTTGAGTGTTACCCGGTAGTCTAAACTGGGCTTTAGTGGCTGGCTGACCTGGTGCCTGTCACACCCCTCAGTCTGCACTCGGCTTCTGTCTTGTAAGAGTTGACACTGTGGACCTGTGATTGCTTGTCTCTTCCACCTGTGGCAGGGCTTAGTCTTCCTATAAGTGTCCAGCTAAGACTTCACTCCTTGCTGGTCAAACTGCTATCTAGCCGTGTTCACACTAGCTCTTCTCTTCCATTTTCAACCTCTTGGTTTCTGATTTCCTGCCTGTACTTCTCTATTTGGATTAAGACTTGGTCATAGTTTATTCTCGTTGTTGCCAACTCGGATTGTCTACTCTGCCTAATTGTGTTTTTGTCTGTGTGTCTTGTTACATGTTCACACTTTACTTAAGGAGGGGGGGGGGGACATGGCCCAGTTATTAGCCTCCGTTTAGTGGGACCCAATAAGTAGGCAGGTGACAATGTCTACATTTGTGTCCTGCCATTACAGAGGGTCAGTAAACACAATATAGAAGGAACAAACAACAGCAGAGTAAGAACGCTAGAAAACAAATTTGACGATCAAGGGGTGAGCTTTGTGCAGGAAGAATCCTGCCCCAGGTGGTAGGGGCAGGTATTCACAGTAACATGGTGTTAACTCCTGCTGGTCCAGAGTCTGGCTGCAGAGAGATGGGTATGGCAAATACAATTCCCTGCCAGTCACCAGAACATAGTTCACTGCCGGGCAAGTACATGACAGAAACAGCCAGTGTAACCTTAGCCTAATATCATGTTCCGGGAAAGACGTAGACACAGACGTAACAGTAGTTTCTTAAGGATATAACATAGTTGTCTAAGGTGGTAATTCCCCTTTAAGTCTAAAATAATTAAATCACTATAGTAAGTTGGTTGGAAAATGACAACAAGTAATAAGCTTTACAATAAAGTTAAAATATATATGAAGATTGTATATTGGGATGTGTTCAATACCAATTACAATCTGTGTAGTTCATACAATTATCCATTTTAATTATAATTCTACTCCTACACGAAGCGGAGTAACTAATGAGAATGGGGGAAGTCGAGGGAGAAGCTAAAATTGCTCTGACTTTACATAATGTTTGCATTATCATAAAATGTCTACGCAGGAAATAATGATATAATATATTTTTTATACAGTAATTGGAATTTCAACCTTTTTTTTTTTTTGTAAGTCATTTTGGATTTCCTTCTACAGCACCTGTCATTGACTAGAAAGAGCTGTTAGGCGAACCTGGGTAGAATACTTTACTGGGACTGATTTTCAGAGGCAGCAGATGGCACTAAAATTAGATTGTAATCTCTGTGGGCCGAGACGCACGGTGCATGAGAAATTGTGTGCGTAGCTTTGGGTATGCTGGTAGCATTATATAAGAGCTTAAATGTTATTATCATCCTCCACGTAGAGGAAAACAATATGCGCACATCTAACAAAGACATTGTTCTTGTCGGGGAGAAATGATGTAGAAAGTATTTACTTCTGAATGAATGAAAGAGTCGTCGTGTCTAAACAAAGCCGCTTCACCTAAAGCTGTCCAGAAGAAGAGGAGGACGAGCATGTGAACTCCCGTAATACACAGGATATACGAGACACTTAGCAAGTGTACATCAAGACACAATACAACCTACTAAGGCTCTGAGTATATACACTCATTTATGTGAAACCTATAAAGTTAGTGGATAGTAAGTCTAGGTTAGCTTTTCCCAGTGTGGTAAGTGTATATAAAGGAGTATTTCAAGTTTATGGTGTATACTCATAACACATGAGTCTAGTGAATACAGAATACCACACTCACGACAGGGCTTATAATCGGTACCATGTGCGCCAATGCACTCTAAGTAAGTTATGCCACCCATCAAGATTCAAGCCGTTGCCCAACTCTTTGGTCTCTATAAATTTTGTAGTAAAAATTAGGTGGTTAGAAAGTAATAAAACTGAATACTAAAACTGGGGAAATACACACGTGCCCAAGCTAATCATTCTGCAAATTTCATTAAGGGGGCGACAATTTCTTATGATACAAATTCAAGACGTTGTTCAGATATGTAAGAAAATGTTAAGTTGTAATTCATATTGAAACCACTTGTTGACCCCACACATAGACACCAAGGGGGATATTTATCATACGCTGGTGCTCGTGCGCCAGCGTATGATCGCCCCGCCGCTCCAAATTCGCAACCCGATACATCAAGAGACTTCTGCCTCTTGATGTATAGGGCTGGCAGCAGCGCAGCGTTTATCTTACGCCAGGCACGTATGAAAAGTCGCCGGCAGCAGCGAGTGCGCAGGTGCGGGGACAGTAACGCCCCGCACCGGCCCACTCCCGTCCGGCCGCGCCCCCCGCTCGGCCGGCCGCGCCCCCCCCCCCTTCACGCTCCTTCACGCCCCACTGGCGGTGCGCAGAGGTCCTGATAAATATGCCCCCTAATGTCATGTTAGTGTCTTGTAGAGCTTCTGTGTCATCTAACTGGTTGGCCTTTGGCACACTACATAGTATGGCGCTCTCAATTTCCATCAGCTCCATGAACAGGGCAGCCTGGCATGTCTTACTGCTCCGCTAAATTCGGGGAGCAACAAGGAGTCCAACAGGGGTACATCGGACCCCTCGTTCAAGTGATCAGTGGGGTTCCCGTCACTGAAGTTTCCACTGATCAGCAAGTTAGGCTTTATACTGTGTATAGGGTCTAGCTTGTTTTATGGGAAATCCCCTTTAAGGAGTTGCTCCTATAAATATTTAGCAGGCATCTGATTGGTCACCTAATATTATACATGAATTTATTGTCCATTCACCTTGGACTATCTATATAAGATGGCAGCTGATGTCTGGTTCAAAAAACATTTTTTTTATTTATTAAATTATTTTCTACTGTTACCTGGCTGGACCACACAAGCTCTTATACCTCTTGTCACCTATGTCACCCCATTAGCCTCATAGACTGTAAATTCATGTGTGACCCCTTCACCATTATAGACTGTAATCTCTTGTGTCATCCCCTCATCCTCATAGACTGTAAGCTCTTGTGTCACCCCCTCATCCTCATAGACTGTAAGCTCTTGTGTCACCCCTCAACCTCATAGACTTGAGCTCTTGTGTCACCCCCTCATCCTCATAGACTTTAACTCTTGTGTCACCACCCTCAATCCTCATAGACTGTAAGCTTTTGTGGCAACCCCCACCCCGCCTCATTCTCATATACTGTAACTCTTTTAATATATTCATTCCCTCATCTCTAGACCTTACTCTTGTGTCCCACCCCCCTCATCCTCATAGACTGTAACTCTTCTGCCCCCCCTCCTATTTTCACAACTGTAAGATCTTTGTGTCACTCTCACTCCGTTAGCCTCATAGACTGTAAACTTTTGTGTCCCCCCCCCTTCATCCTCATAAACTGTAAGGTCTTTGTTCACCACCCCCGCTCATCCTCATAGAAAAACTGTAAGCTCTTGTTGTCAACCACCCCCCCTCATCCTCATAACTGTTACGCTCTTGTGTCACCCCCCCCCTCATCCTCATAGACCTGTAAGCTCTTGTGTCACCCCCTCTTCTCATAGACTGTAGCTCTTATGTCACCCCCTCATCGCTCATAGACTGCAAGCTCTTTTGTCATCCCTCCTCATCCTCACAATTCGAAAGCTCTTGTGTCCCCCCCTTCATCCTCATAGCTGTAGCTTTGTGTCATCCCCCTCATCCTCATAGACTGTAAGCTCTTGTGTCCACCACCCCCCAAATCCTCGATAGACTGAAGCTCTGTGCACCCCCTCCCTCATAGACCATAAACTCTTCTACCTGTCCCTACCTTCCTTCCCCCCCCCCCTCATTTTCATAGCCTGTAGCTCTTCTGTCACCCCCTTATCCGCATAGACTGTGAGCTCGTTGTGTCAGCCCCCTTCATCCTTAGACTTAAGGTCTTGTGTCAATCCCTCATCCTCATAGACTGTAAGCTCTTGGTTCACCCCTCATCCTCATAGATTGTAAGGTCTTGTGTGTCAATCCCTCATCCTCCATAGACTGTCAGCTCTTGTGTCACCCCCCCCCTCAATCCTCCTAGACTGTACCCTTGTGCCCCCCCTCATCCTCATAGACTGTAAGCTCTTGTGTCCACCCCCTCATAACTGTTAAGCTCTGTGTCCACCCCCTCAATCCTCATAGTCTGTAAGCGCTTTGCGCACTCCCTCTCATCCTCATAAACTATAATCTCTTATGTCACCCCCACCCTCATCCTCATAGACTTACGCTCTTGTGTCCCACCCTCATTCTCTAGACTGTAAGCTCTTGGATCAGGGCCCTCTCACTCTTTTTGTTCCATATGACTGTTTTTTCTGCATAAAGTAATGGATTTTTGCATCTGCCCCCTGTGATTTGAAAGCGCTTATGGAATGTGATGGCCGGCTATATAAAAAAGATTATTGTTGTTTGTGTCAATGGCCTCAGTAGAAGCAATTTTTTCCTAATGATCTCTCCTAATATTCACAATTAGCTATCATGCCATCAACTATCAACTCCTTCATCTATAACATAGATGGCCGGTTCCTTTGTGTTTGACCATCATTTTAGCAATAAGAAGAGTCACTATGATATTTTAGCCAGTCTCTAATCTTACACACAGTATATACGATCACTATATTTGGTACATTACAACATTGGTTTGAATAAAAAGTTTATAAGGGTTTTCAAGGCCATTTTGCAATGCAAAAGGTATTCCGATCCCCTTTTGATTGAGGAAAATGGATTCTGCCTCAGGGGGGTTCATCTCTGGGCAGGATAATAGTTTGCACTAGATCTAGAATTAGTTTCAACAACCTCATTTGTGGTACTATGTGAACGCATATTAATGCAGAATATAGTTGGGATTTGCCGTGGTTCAATGAAACTGAACTTAACCTACTTTACAGTGTAAAAAATGGTTTAAAAATTTAAGACCCTTATTTTTACTATTTCGAGGTTGGAGGACCCGTGGTGGTCTCTTTTGCTGGGCTTCAAAGAATCATAAACGTTTCCATGGCCTAAAATGACTAAATAACTAATTGTGAAGCACTCTAAATCTGACCATGGATTAAATTTAACAACAATGCAATACTTGCAGTCCTCTTGGGTCCACTGAGTTTTTGGTTTTTTTTTTCATTGCCTAAAGACATGGCCAGCCCTGCATGGTGCCAGATGTACATTGAAACATGGTGGTGCGCCATTGGCTATTGGCAGAATGGACACTGCCCCCAGTTTTCCACTTCCGGCCATGTACCAGTGCTCATGATGCTGTGACTCGTCCCTCTTGCGTCTAGGTTCCCGGTCTTGCAAATCGGTGGTTTACCTAGTCCTGCGACATGGAGCTTCTGTCACAAATATCGTTTGGTTCTATGTGGGATGGCAGGGATGAGAGTCTAACAATGGGTGCTGCAGGGTAGGAATAAAAAAGAGGAGCCGCATAGAGGCCGCAGACAATCCTAACGGGATGCAAAGCCAGTGCCCACCAGTCCTGAACAGGACAGGAGACGGATAGACCTATGCTATGGCAACTTTGCTTAGTCTCTGGGCCCTTAAGCACAGGGAGCTACCCGCTATGGAAACTGTGAGTGTGCCCCTTTCTGGATGAGTGCCAGTGTATTGGGGGGACCTTTTTGGCTGGCAGAATGATGCCGTTTCTAGACATGAGGCCTGTGGCTAGCGCTGCCGTGCCTAGGAAAGCCACTTGCGTGATTTTGTGACACTGGGTGCACATGCTAGTTGTTGCAGACTGTGCAGCCAGATTCCTCAAGTGTTTCTTCTGGGGTTAGCTCCCTCCTCAATCTCCAGATATGCTGATTTCGCGCAGTGCCTTAGTGATGGTTTGGACCATTGCTGGCTAGAGATGCAGAAGCAACACAATTCTGGGTGATTGGGCAGCTGGGGTATGCAGACAGGACAGGTTCCCCGTAAATCATGTGCTGGGAAGCGGTGAGCTGTAGCAGTGCTAGACATGTGCTGCATGCCTCTCCTCTGATGTGCCGCTCTGTGTCTGTGGATCCAAAACATTGGAATACCGCAAGAATGAGTGCAGACAAAATATACAATTTGTTCCATAATTACTGTCCCCAATTACACCATCCAAGGTACGGGTTGAGTTTTGGGGGCAGAAGAGCCCTGATTGAGAACACGACCCCAGAAAGAGCACATATGTTCTCGTATGATTTAAAATAAAATCTAAGAGTAACTGTCAATTGTTTTCCCACAAATAAATAAGCTCTTGGGATGTAAAACCACTTTGCCTATTATCTTTGTTCCCTAAATTCTGCGTTTCTTTGCTATCCCCTTCAGATATCTAGAGCTGCAATGGCTGCTTCATTTCCTTGTGCTGCAACTCTGTAGTCCGTAGTATAAACAAATCTACAAATTCTTTGATTTTCGGGAGGGAAGCCTGCTGCTCCCTGCTCACGGGTGGGTCATATGAACAGAGCTCTCTGGTTATGAATAGATCGGATGTGTACAAGACTCGTGGATAATATGTCGCCTTCAAAGAAATCAGGTACAAGATCCCCCCTTTTCCTATCAGTCCTCATCCAGTAATGCAATTCTACAGACTTTCTCTGTCTCCTCTCTGGCGCCTCATACTGCTCCCATTCCCCACTTATTACTTTCCCCCCTGCTCCTCCTCCGTTTGATGTAAGCTGCCAGCGCCACCAAATACATCCTATATGTGCTGTACATGTCCCCTGCTCTTCCCCCTGTCAACCATATACGTCCTGTATGTGCACTGTGCAGCACTATGTGGGCATCATCTCTGATTTTTTTCAAAGGGGGAATCACATATTATAAATTTGGTAAAATTCATTATAACTTAATACCGTTACTCTTTAAAATTTTGGCTACCTGTTTGATGCCAAGGGCCACCACTGCCCTGTGTACTTACTTCACCAGTCATCTGTTCTCCATCTTCCTAGGCAATTTTTTGTGGCACAGATTCCCTGGGAGGTTGAGAGCTTGTATATCTCCATTCACGTATTGAAAGGGCCATTGCTTCAAATGGTGTCCCTGTCTAATACTGGGTATAAAGGGCACTTCTTTGAACGTTGTGATCCATGCTACTAATTAACCTGGCACAGGTGTTAAATTACATAATATTTGACTTAAGTGTTTCTTGCTAATTTTATCAATACATCTTTGATTTGCCTCCTGGTGTACAGGCAGTCGTGATTATCTCTTGCCTAACCTTCCATTGCTGGGCCATCAGCATCTCCTGACTCTCCGCGTAACAATTGCCCGCATTAATCGGAGGAATCTTTGAGAGTTAAAGCTGTCACTGAACACGTCAGAGGTCAAAGGATGAAAACCAGATGGATGCCCCTGAAAATAACGCCCGGGATGGTTGTTCATTTGTCATGCAATGCTTCTTAGCACCAAATTTGAAATGCTTGAATACTTTTTAAACCCTCCGAAACATACCATAATATACTGTAGTATAAGCCTAGGTGGCCCTAATTTACCACAAAAATTGGAAAACATACTGACTCAAGTATAAGCCTAGGGTGAGAAATGCAGTTGATAACTCTCAATAAATGTTCAGTTGTCTTCTAGTCACAATCAAGGTCCAAGTAGTCCCCCTATATAATGAAAGGCGCACAGCAGCCCCTCCATTAATTTACATTTCCAGCAAGCCCCCCATTTTACAAATGTCCATCAGTAACCCATTATAAAATGTCCATTGTCAGAGTAATCCCAATTAAAAAATGTCTCATAGGCATAGCACTCCCATAAATAAAATTTCAGTGCCCCCCATGAATAAAATACTCAAGAAAGGACTACATTAATCAAAATGTCCATTGACTGTATACATTCAATAAATATACATGGTAGAGCACCCGAATTAATAAAATTTCGCAGAGCAGAGCCCCCATTAATAAAATGTCTCGATCCGATCCCCCTCCATTAAGAAATGTTCCAGCCAGGCCTATTCCCTCATTAAGTAAATCTTCAGAGCATGCCTCGCTGCAATAATCAATGTCCAGAGCCATAGCCCTCACATTAATAAAAATGCTCAGAAGCACAGCCCCCTAATTAATAAAATGTCCAGACAAGCCCCCATAAGGTCCCCAGGGCCCCTACTCAAAAATAATGTAGTACTCACCCTCTGTGGTCACACAACGGTGTGCTGTTCCCTTGCTCATAAGCCCTGCGCTGCCAATTCATGCGATATACGAGCGACTTATCGTTGACATCAGCCGGCAGTAGACAGCTGCATCTTCGCCTGCGTGCCGGGACCTGAAGATCTTCGTGGGGAGGAGAGGATAGACGACAAATATTAATGGTCTTTTCCCAGGGGCACCATCAAATGGGATGGTGTTCTATGGAACTATAATGAGCTTATTTTTGTTTCTTTGGGTTTGAACAGTCACATATGTGGGGCCTCATTTACTAAGGGTGCCGAACGCCGCTCTTTCCCGCGGTTTCCGAATTTTCTTCTTTTGCCATACATGCCCCGGGCTTTTGGCGGCACGCAATCCGCATGTGGTGCAATCGGCTTGCAAGCGAGAGAAATGGGGGGGGCGTGGCCGTTGGACAACACGACAATTTGGTCCAAGATCAAACACTAACATGCACGGAAGAGAGCAGGTGAACTCCGGCGGACCCGGGCAGAAGCGTGCAGTGCAGGAATCTCGACCATGATCTTAGGAATTCGCCGGACGCAAATCCTGGTCGTAGACACGCCCAGCACGGGAATCGTAAAGTAAGTAAATTCCCCATATCTGTTATATTGAGGTTTTGACCCGTTTGAGACAAAAAATATGAATGTTCCACTTCCAAGCTTCCTTCATTTTTCCTGTCATAAAATTAGGTCAGACATTAAATTATGGTGTGCAAAGTTACAGAAATTTAAAGTCAAAGTAATAATTACTATATACTTGAAAGTACATAACTCGAAGATGCCGAACAAAATCCTATTAGTGACAACTGAAGCTTTTTTAGAACATCTAGAAGACCTCTGCCCTCCACCTAACCTATTATCAATTGTCTATTTCCTTTTGTTGAAGTTTCTAGAAGACGTTCTCCTCACAGCATTGCACAAGCCCTTGACAAGTAGCAAAAATACATAGAACCCAAATTTACAACGTAAAAACTGAAACAAGAAGCACGGAAAATGTGAGTTAGTGCACAGAATGTCATTTTTGTTTGGTCAACATATAAAAGTTTAGTGGGTTGGAGCTTAAGGAAAATATAGCAAGCTTTCTTTTAACTTTAATGAATATAACTGTTCGTTCTGCAAACCTCTCCTTGTTCCCACACACCTTTTTTCCCACCGCTGAATGTTTTCTTTGCTGCAGCAACTGCCAATTTTTAACATCGCTCGAAGACCAGATTCAGAGACAGAGTTCCTCTCAGGACTGTGGGAATATTTACCATTATTACAGAAAACAGAAGAACGCAGGCAGATAAGAAGGTTAATAATGTACAGAGAGAAGTAGCTAAATGTTCTTTTTTCATCTTCCTCAGCTTGTTCGGGGGGAAATTAAATGTCACATCATCATTCCCCTCTGCCTGCAGTGCTCGGTATTCCGTTTTTCTGTGTATAAAGTTCCTTTTGTTCCTTAATTTTCCGGTTTAAGCTTTTGTCCTCATTTTATTTCGATTCGGATGTTTTTGATTTATGTGCAGTCGCTTGGCTAGTATTTCCTATGGGTTATATATTGATCACTGTCGATGAGGAGGCATTTCTTATAATTTTGTGTGGTTTACTAGGGGACACTTTCAATGGACATGTTGAAATGCGACATATTGTCGCATCATTTAATTCAGTCACTCAGTAAGATTTGCTATGAGCTGAGCCCCTATGCGACGTGTGGACCTATCATCAGATATTCCTAATGGAAGCTAATGGTAAAAAAACGTGCACGCTGTGAGTGGTCCTTTCTTTCATTTTGGGTGCTCTAACATAACTAAGATCCCTACGTCCAGCACTTGTACCGCAATTGTCCTCCTATATGGTTGTGAGGTAGAGGCTGTATGTACCAGAACTCACTGGGATAGCCCCTACTATACAGGGACAGTTTGCAGATGTTTTACCAGCCAGACCTCCAAGTAAATGCCATTGTGCCTAGTTTACACCTGCTAACTAGCAAAATCGGGTTGTCGGATTGGTGCTCACAGAACTACAGGCTGCGGCATTGCATGGGGCATTGATAGAGTCATAACAGGAGGCGAAGCTCAGGCGTAGAGACTAAGCTCTCGTCATCCACCTGTCTGAATGTCTACCGAGGCAGACTCGTAGGCATGATCGGTCAGTTGGTTGCACAGTATACTGCAAGAATTATGTTTTAAGTATTATTGTATGAGCTATAGGACCTGCTAGTAGAGTAAAACTCAAGGGACGGTGATAAGCTAATCTTTTAAAAATATATTAAAAAAATGTAAAAAGTAAGGATACATAGAGAAACTAAAAATAATATAATAAAATTCAACATCCCCCTTAATGTTCTTTACTTTATAGTCACAATTTCATAGTTAACACAGGCTTCATGCAGTATCTCCACCTGGGGTACATATGATACAACCCTTAATCTCACATGTCCTAGTTTCCTGCAAATCATTGGGGCTCTGACACCTGTTTATAGTCCGAGCATATCTTCTGCCGGTAATTCATTAAACAGCATCGTCCGAATGGGCCGCTATTTTGCAAGCGGTTCACTCAACGATTGATGGGCCGCGCTTCTCGACTGGACTTCGACACGTTTGATGTGTCTCAGTACATTTGTGCGCCAGCCGCGGATTCTTACCTGCACCCGGCTTTGACGAACTTCAGGAATCGTGCACGATCCTGACTCAGGCGACAGGATTCACTCGCGACAGTCATAGGGATAAACATTGGGACGTATAATGCTGCCCAACAAACTTTAAAGCTTACCACGGGTGAAGTGCACATGGAATCGAGTGCGATCTTTCAGATTGCGATGTCCTCACATCTCCGGATGAATCTCAACTTCAATCAAAACTTTTTAACAGAATCTCAAATTTGGAAATGTGAATTTTGCTCATTCGTCCTGAATTGTCAAATCTGCCTAAACTCGTTCTAATCATATGTGTAAGCGATACAAATAGACATTAAAACTCATTCTCTACAGATAAGAGACATTTCAAAGAATCAAATTGAGAATTTGAATATTCTCTTTTTCAAAAACTATCAGCATTTACATCTGGATTTCCTCAATTATGTCCGCAGCACAGCATAACATTGTATGTTTGATGTTTTCATCTTGAAACGGTTGTGTTTTATGTTCCTTCACAGATCATATGTTGTATATACTTGACAAATCCTACATCAAAGAGACGTTAGAGGCACAGTAGTACATCTGCTGATGAGAGTAAGACAGCTTGACAAAGAATTATACAACAGCATTGCAAGCCTAAAGGATATATTAGGTATGAGATGAACTGTTTCATCCTAAACAACGATAGATTTTTATGTTTTTTTTTCACTACTACATCTTATAGAAATTATACGAAAAGCTCGAGATAGATTGTGAGTTGCAAAAGGTCTAAAATGTTGACACCAGTAGTAACGAGAACAGTTCAGAGATTCATTTGAATTGTCTGGCTTCAAGGCAGAACCGTAGGTAATGCATCGGTCTATGGACAAATCTTTCATCCGTATTTTCACTACTAAGCATACAACACTCGATGGACTAGATTAGCCAAGACCAGCCCTAAGACTAATCCCCTCATACAGCTGTCTTCCCAATTACCTGCTGCCTACCCTAAGCCTCTTGAGACAACTGGTTGACATTACCTCACCTTCCCGTTCATCAAAGGTGCAAACGCAGGAATAAACCTAGACAATATAAACAGAGAGTAATAGTTGTCAAGTGTGGGCGACATGAAGAGGAACAATATAGTATATATTGAAAGGCAATTGGTCTGAAAAATCAGTAAAAAATGGTCAAGGATACCCAAATACGAAAGGAAATAACTTATTGCACAAAGACAGAGTAGATCACAGGAAGATCAACAATCGCGGCACAGTATAGTACAAATTTATTAGTGTCTTTTTGTGTGTGCATACATTTAATTTCCTTTAAAGTGCTAAACAAGTTTTGTAATATTATGTTTGCTTTTTTTGCATTTCACCCCCCTTCCTTCCATCTTCTTTTGGTACAATCTACCAATGTTTATCAGTAGATAGAGCTGCTGGAATCACAGGGATTGTAAAGACTAAACTTTTTGCTAAAATAATTTATCAATAATTTGATAAATATGCAACTTGTTTAAGATCTATGTATTTGTGATGAGTTGACAAGAAGTCCTGATTTAGGCCTGGCTTTCCCCTCAAGCTCCGTCGATAAAACAATATCCAAAACCTATTCTGGGGTAGGGTTTGGCTGAACTTGACAAATTAGTACCTGACCGAGGTCCATCATCCTCTATATATCTATCTCTATGTCACGTGTCTACATGCGCCGCACACTTATGGATCACGGGAGGCCGGTTCCCGTCCCTCGCCGGATTTACCTTCCTGGCTCCTGATCTGCCACAGTCCTGTCCAGCCACTGTGGGGCTCTTGCTGACTAGTGCCGCACGAACCCCACGGCTGAGTGCGCCACGCGCCCGCTCGTCCAGATTAGGGTCAGCAGTCCCCAGATGTTCTGCTACCAGTCCTCTCACTTATAATCCGGCAACTCCCTTCACTCCCCGTCGGATGTCTTCAGATTGTTTCTCGGCATCTCTTTATGAGAACTTCCAAGTTTTCCACACCTCGATTCCCACAGTGGTTCTGCTGAGGAGGATGCCCACACAGCATTCCCAGACCTCCTGTTTCTCTTCTCTCCTGTTTCTTTTCTCAGCGTTTCCAATGCCTCCTGTTTCCTGTGTTCCTCGCACCCTCCTCTGTTTCCAGACGCCTCAAGTGTTTCCTGCTCAACGTCAACCCTGCGCGATAGTCTCCATTTGGGGACGGAACGCGTGGGTAGCCTCCCTTATCCAATCCACACTCCGACCGAACCCCTGACTGTGGACAGCATGGGACTGTTGGTCCCACAGCCTCCTGACCCTGTCTTACGACTTTTAAGTATGGACAACTCACATTACGCTCTTCTTGACTTACCTTTAGATACACTAGGGATAGCAACAGTGCTTTTAAGGACCATTGTGATATTTCACTACGGTATGATCTATAGTAGAGCTTGTATTGGGGGCCTACTAAGAATATTAGTGGTGTGGACCTATATATAACCAAGCAGGGGGTTCTATACCACCTCCTTTTTTGTCGGTGGAGGAAAGGTGTGTGGACGCCTTAACCTGGCAGTCCAACGATATGGTTTTTGCTATGTACTTTGTACATTTATTAAATGTTTTTCTTGCTCTATAATCATCCCAGGCTGGGAACATTGTTTGTTTGTATGGAATTAAAGGTTTACATCTTTCTTGTCATACGGCCCATCCTCTTTTCTTTCCAGTTTATATATTGCTATTATATGTGCCGATAGACATTGTATCAAGTTTAGTTTTCTAGGGTCCCCTACATATTTTCATGCAGGGTTTCCTGTCTTCAAATCGTTTTCATACACTCTTGGTGCCTCCCGTGTTTCAACATTCCCAGAAGCCTCCACAGCCACCGACTCGCCTCCAAGGAACTCTCTGTTTCCTCCCCCTGGTCCTGTCCAGCTCCTGTCGCGCTTGCCTGCCGTGATTTCCAAGTTCAGCCGTACAGGCCACTTTCCTGCTGTCCATCCCCAGGCCGGACTGTGTCCACCTCTCGTCATGCCTGACTGCCGAACCCCCAGAGGGCGAGCTAGTCTTACCTGTGGAATGACCTGGTGGCACCCCACAGCAAAACCATCCCCTCCTTCCCCCCCCCCTTTTTGGCGCGTGCTCCTGTGAGACAGGTGCCACTTAGAAAAAAAAACCCCCTACGGGTTCCCCTTTTGTCGGCTTGTACTCTCTCCCTCTCCCGCGTTGGTCCAGAGGTCCACGGTCCCAACTCCCTCCCTTCTGACTCTTCCCATAGAGACTCCTCCTTTCCTCCTGGGTCCCAAGTCCTTCTGTTTCTGTGTGCCCGTACAAATATCTTTCTTTGTATGTATATCTATCTATCTATTTATCTCCTCTGCATTCAGTATGAACGGCAGAAAAACTATAAATGGTTAAAGCTTAGATTTGAATCTATACCTTGCGAGCATATATGAAGAACTTTTACTTAAATGGCTGGAGATATAGCTGAAAATAACATGGTCCGGTCTACTATCCTTGTACTCATACTGATACTGATAAGTCAGTGTCTGTAAAATATCTGATGACCATAATTATTGTTAATAATTTATTTCTCTGTAAGTCATTAAGCATTAGAGATGAGGCGAGCACTAAAATGCTCGGGTGCTCGTTATTCCGAGGCGAAACTTTTCCAGATGCTTCGAGTGCTCGTCTCGAATCCGAGCCCCATTGAGTCAATGGGAGAACCCGAGCATTTTTTTAATAAAACTGAACAGTCAAAGAAAGAACTTGCGAAAAAAAAAATTTCCAGATTTTTGCAGATGTTTTACTTGTAAGACACATTTGAATAACACTATTCTTCACTTTGCAGGTGTCCAGCGGTGTCGCCCCCTCCCGCTAAGTTAGGAGAGGTGCACGAACCTCTGGAATGGGGAGAATATTGTTTATTTCAATGTGTTTCTGCACTTAAATGCGCCTGTGTTTCACTGTTTTAATGTTTTAATTCTATTCTTTCACATTGCAGGTGTGCCCGTGTCTCCCGATAGGGTTCGGAGATCGGCGACAGCTGCAAATTGAAGACTAGATTAAAACATTAAAAACATAATACAGGACCATTTAAATGGCAAACACATGAAAGAAAACAATATTCTTCACATCCAGATGTTCCGAACAGCTGCCTAATTAGCGGGAGACACCGCGAGACACCTGGAAAGTGAAGAATAGGTTTTTTTTATTTCAAGGTGTTCTTTACAAGTAAAAACATCTGCAACATGTGACTATTTGTTTTTTACATAAACTACTGTATTCATTTATTTTATTAATTTACTGCTCGATCCCAGTCCGGCGATATACTCGGCCGAGTAACGAGCCGGTCCGAGTATGCTAATACTCGACCAGCAGTATACTTCGGCGAGTATACTCGCCATACTCCTAAAGCATTTACTTTGGGTTCTGCTGTCCTGTAAAATCTATTTTGCATGAATTTCAGTTTGCAGACGGGTGTCCTGTACGGTCCTCAATGGCTCCTCAATAGCCGGACCCCCCTCCTCGAATCTCTACTCTTGTGACACTGATCTACAGGGTCTGCATTGTATAGCTTAACTTGTAGCCTTGGCCCAGGTTATTGCACGAAAGTAATCTGCAACTGAATGAGAACCATGAGAAAGAGAACCATGTTCTTACAAGTTTTCCATGTATTTATACGAATGAGAGGGTCAGCAGAATTATACACCTCCGAACTCCCATGGTTAGCAAAGAGTCCAATCCACATCACTCTCCACATACATGTAGCAAAATGGGCAATGGGTGATTTACGTTAAGATAAGGTCAATCTTATTTATGGTTTTATCTGTATTCAGTACCTAGCGTACGTTGGTATATCTGCCACTTAAACTCCATAATGCATATATGTCATATACTCACGCTTTGTTTTCATTGCAGCAAATATAATTATCAAAAAAGTATTTTTTTTGCTCATTAATGTGCCCTCTGCCGCCATTTGTACAGAAATAAAAACAGTAGAAAAAGTATATCTCTTTTGGGTGCTGATTTTTAAACAAGAAAACACAATACTCCCCTGTGAGTAAGTATCTTAGCCACTTTGCTCGGTGTGAGTAGAACAGTTTGGAGCTGTACACCAGAGTCTCTTTGGGAAATGCTACCATAGTTCTTCTTCTCACACGCGTGTTTTGAGATCCTCCTGCCGTTCCGTGCTGATCCTCTCCAGTTTCCTCTACCGTTGATGGTGACCTTTGGTGGAACCATTTAGTCAAGCGTTTAACGAGCATGCTCAATTGGGGTGTTAGGTCTGGGGCTCCTGGTGGGCCATCAGGAATGGCACAGAGTGTTTCTGAAGCCGCTAGCGTT
The DNA here is from genome assembly GCA_019512145.1 of Engystomops pustulosus. Lineage (NCBI taxonomy): Eukaryota > Metazoa > Chordata > Amphibia > Anura > Leptodactylidae > Engystomops > Engystomops pustulosus. The sequence continues at coordinate 18,404,685 of CM033643.1, forward strand.
CCTTATTTTACGTGTCGTGCTCTGTAACGTCATGTCTATGTTGGAGGTGAACCTTCGTTCAGCACTTTTGAGGTCACCGAGCACCTGGAGAGGTTTGTTTCATGCATCCAGGAGTACTCTTACTTGAACCGTTTTCATCTTTGCCTAATTTCAAGCCATCATCCACTGTCCCCTGCCAGCAGGTCTCAGTAGCTTAGTCCACCTCGAATCGGCCACCACGGTACCCCCCTGGCGCGATCGTGGTGAAATGGACACCCGTAGGTGTGAGATTTGCGAAGCGTGATGAGCCCATGGCCTGGGTTTTCTCTACCACGCACGCGGCTGTAATTAACACCAAACAATCATTCTATTTGTTCTTCCAGAGAATTTTTAATAGATTCTCAAACTCCCTTGATTGTTTTTTGGCTTACTCTTAGGCAGTCTCTATTCATTGTTGTCACATCTGATGAAGGCTTCTTTGTTTGGCACACCTCTGATAAGCCCTGTATGGTGCGGGCTGCAGTGAGAGTTGAACTTTGTGGAACTTTCTCCTCCCCTTTCCCTACTGTTGCTGCCTAGTATCGCTCTACACAGGGACGTCTTCTCCCTTATTTCCTTCGCTTCTTATGTTTGCGGCTGAGTCATGTCGGCACAGATTGCAAAGTTTTGTCTTTGGATTAATGGAGACTGCTCTTAGGAACTGAATGCTCGCAGAAATTGTTTTGTACCATGGCCAGATCTGACCCATCATACATCACTACTGACCAATAGATTGATGTCACAGCTTGTCTCCTCCCCCTCCTTACAATACCTCTATATAGATAACATTGACCCATCATTACATCATTACTGACAATAGATGAGGTCACAGCTTCTCTCCTCCCCCTCCCTGTACAATCCTCTATATATATAACACTGACCCATCTTACATCACTACTGACAATAGATGATGTCACACGCTTATCTATCTCCTTCCTCCCTTACAATGCCTCTATATAGATTAACACTGACCATCCTTAATCACACTGACAATAGATGATGTCACAGCTTATCTCTCCTCCCCCTCCCTGTCGACAATGCCTCCTATACAGAGAACACTGACCCATCATTACATCACTACTGACAATAGATGATGTCACAGCTTATTTACCACTCCCATATGAGCAGTGCCCACCTACAAAACTTTCTCTATATATAAACAGACCTACTACTACCTATTGCTATAAGGCTTCTGTAAAGTATATCACTAAATTCTGGTACAAGTGCTAAGGCAAGATGTTTGGTCATTACATCATGGAATAGAAGAAAAGAAGAAATCAGAAAATAAAAGCTGATTGGAAAAAGTAATATGTTTCGCTATCTGGGCTTAATAGGTCAAAAAGAAAATTGGCTCTTATCCTAAATCCGGCAAGTTCATTATTTGTAATGTTAGCAATTTCTCAGTAACGTTTTACACATCATTTAAAACAGACACAACATCAGAGTAAAAACCCATCACAATATTGGACACATAGAGCTTCTTGTTGGCATTGATAACAGGTTTCTGTGCCCACGAGTAGAGTCTAAGCCGCTCTACGGATCGCGGGAAGTGTTTAAATAGAGCGTTTAATCTAAGACAGAGGCTGCTGCTCATACAAGTGTGTCCTAGTCTCTCCTTGGCTCCACTGAAATCCTCATTTCATTTATCGGAGAGCTCTCATTTCATTTTCTCTCCTGCTTTGCATAATTGCCATTTTTGAAAAGCTCAGAAAATCGTAATTGGTCCGAATTATATCCAAATACGACTGATTGCTTAGCTGGAAGCAAATCGCTCCAAATATGGACATTTGGCATAATGAGGATATCTTGTAATAAGGATTATTGAATACATGTGAAAATTCTAGGGATTGATGTTCCCCAGAGCTTTTATGTAATCCATTTCTGGTGAGTAAAAACAACCACAAAGCCCACAAGGCGAGAGACCAAATGGCAGGGTCTTTTTAAAGCTGTGCCATGGCAGTGTCTCATCTGCTTTGTATTTGGATGGGTTACTTTCTATTTCTTGCTTGCTCGAAAAATCTATAGAAATATTATTCATTTTAAAACTTCATTATTAATTTTAGTTTTAGAATTCAGGCTTTGACTTAGGTTGGATTATACTTGGTTCAAAATCTTGATGCCCCCACCGTTCATATGGTTTTCTGTTTAAGTGTTATACAGGGTTATGGAAGATATGTACAGGAAGGATAGACAAGATCAGTGATCACTAATACTAAAGTCCCTTCTGAGCTATCCCTACCTAATGGTCTAGCCTACCCTAAGCAAAAAGTGACACCCGATTGACGTTCCCTCACAGGTGCAAAATTCAAACATAAGGACAAAGACAGGACAAAACAAACGCCAGAGAGAAGTCGACAAGATATGGGTCAGAACCAAGAGTATCCAAGATGCAGAATTCAAGATGAATGCCAGCTAGCTCCAGTAAAAAGGCCAGTAAAACCTTTTCTGAGATGTCAGAGCCCCTGTCCAGAAGATGATGGGATCAGTCCTCTGAAATCCACACAGGGCTGAAATGTGAGCGGGCAGAAATTTTGTCTATCACATTGGATTGACTGTTTGCAAACCAAATCAAAGTTCACATGAGGCAGATAAGTGGTGTGGAAATCAATTAAGCCTGCTAGGAAAAGGAGTAAACCAGTGTTCAGACTAGTAAGGATATCATGAAACATCCAGCCATACTTTATGAACAATGGATGACGCTGATGCCTGAACAGGAATAGAGGTAACAATAAGAGTAAATCATGGGTTGCGATTTGTATTTTTTACTTTTTCGGGGCACATATAATAAACTGATTATCTTTAAACTAAATTTACCACCAGGATAAAGGATTGTAAACAGTGGCGTAACTAGGAGAGGCAAGGCCCCATAGCAGGCTACTGCATGGGGCCCCCCTTCCCACTAATAAAAAATATACATATTTGTATACTCACACATGTGAGTTACAATCACACATTTATACACTAATGTGCACACATATAGAGCATATACACACACATACAGTGCCATATATAAATATACAACATACACACATACTGTATATACACATACAGCATATAAACATCATAGATACAGCATATATACATTACATATATGTTACATACATATTATGCTGTACAATGTGCAGCATAATATGTATATAATGGTGCAAATCGTCCATTCTTTGCTGTTAGGTTGGAAGATGGGGCCCCCTAAAACAGTGGGTCCCATAGCAGCTGCTATGGCTGCTACCACTGTAGTTACGCCCCTGATTGTAAACCAAGCACAATTAAATGCTGGTGTGTGCCTCCTATGGCAACTGCTCTTCTTTAAGCTTCCTTTTTCCTTGTTTTTAAGAAAAAAGGCAATAAAAGTTATCCAAATGAGCTTGAGGGGCTACAGCCTCCATTAACACATATGGAAGCCCCTCATGCTCATTTGCATAATTTTAAAAGCCTTTCTTTGAAAAACCAGGGCATAAGAAGCTAAAAGAAAGGTCCAGGCAGAGGAGGCACACACCAGTATGTCAGTGTGCTTGGTTTACAATCCTTCATCCTGGTGGTAGATGTCTTTTAATTATTCAGTTTTGTTGGAATCTATTAATGCCAGACTGGGACTTTAATGAAAAGTCCTCATTAATCTCATGAAAAAATACCAATTCCATCTGTATCACAGAAATGGTGCCTCTGCAATTTGAAGACTCCTTTATTTTTAATTATATGAGAAGACTTTTAAAAAGTCGCACATCATAAATCTGACTTGAACATCTGGATTGCCTTTATATATCTGCATTCCGAGGAAGCATTGAAAAGTGGACTAGGTCTGCGAAAGTCACAAACAAGGAGCATATATACCGTAAAATGGTTGATGCAACAATTACAAAACTTTTATACAACTGAAAACTTGCATGACCCTAATGATACGATTCCCTCTTACGTTCGAAACAATATTCAGATTAGTTATGATGGAAACTGTACTCATTTAAAGAGGTCATCCGACCATTGTTACTTATCTCCTAAGCAGACTATCTGTATCGACACTCTATTCGCATATAATGGGCAGCATAGGACACAATTTTAGCGGAGAAATGAAGCTCAATGATCTTACATGCAAAATATAGCAATAATAATACTACACCCGTCGTATTCTCAGGATTTAAACTGGGGCCTTAATGTTCTCTATGGTTCCAGATGTCCAGATTTTTTGATTTCACACATTTATTTCTTAGATTTTTCTTCTTTTTGACACTTAGTAATTTCTTCTTAACTGAAAAAGGTGACTCCACTCTTTGTATGCCAATTGGAGGCTTTGGTGCCCAAATATTGGCATTGCTACCGGTGGCCTTCTTGGATGCATTGCCATCTGTCTTTAGTTTTTAACTTTGGGCAAGGGCTTACTGGAATTGTTATCTAACGCTTTGTTCAAAATCCAAACTTCTCAAACAATCTCAAATGTGTAGAAGGTCTATTCCAACCATTGGCAAATTTTGGTGCTTTTCCGTTACTGAGGTTCGACGATGACCTCTGTGGCCCATACAACCACCTGTTCTTCTAATACTTTTTATAACGTTCCAAGAGTTTCTCCATGTTCTGTTCCGTTCACTCTGATGTTCCATTGGAGGGCATTACTACCTGGTTATTGGCACTTGTGACCTGGATTTTATTCTCTTGTTCCCGTCACTTGACATCTTGTCACGGTCTTGGCCCTGGTTTTTGGCACTGGGTCTACATACATCTCAGTCCTTGCTTTTGGCAATGTCTTGTATACCCGATTCTTGGCATGAGCTCTAGGCTCTGACTCTTAGCATGGTCCACTGTGAGGCTGAACCCAGTTCCATCTGTTTGGCTCAACTTTGTACCTCCATGTTTTTAGTCGCAGGTTGTCCTGGCTGCTACGTTGTTAAAATCTAAAGTCTTACAATTTAGTTTAAACCCTACACATCAGAGGATTACGTAAATCCCATGTGTTGAGCTAAACCTGAAAATCTTTCCTGTTTATTATAACACCTCTGTAAATTTGTCATCATACAACACTAGAGTTCCTCTTACAGAAATACCTTATAATAATATTCAGTAGTAAAGAGGTTTTCAGATTAGTTGATGGATATCTGATATGGATAGATATCTGATATCTGGCAGCCCAATAAAAGTTTATTTAAAGGGGTTTTCCTACGAACAAAAGTTAGACCCTATCCACGGTATAGGGCCTAACTTGCTGATCAGTAGGGGTGTAAGTGATGAGACCACACAAAACACAAAAACAAGGGTCCGCCGGACCCCTCTCCGCTCCTCAGACTAATGAAACAGATGGCTCCATTCTGCTCCATTAGTCTCTATGAAGCTGATGGAGATCGTTGAGCACCACACTCGGCAATTTCCGTCAGCTCCATAGAGATTAATGGTGCAGAATCTGACAGAGCGACGAGGGGTCCAACGGAGGTACGCGGGACCCCATTGGACCCCTCGTTTTCGTGATCTGTGGGGATCACAGCACTGAGACCCCCACTGATCAGCAAGTTAGGTCCTGTCCCATGGATAGGTCCTAACTTTTGCTTGTGGGAAAACCACTTTAAAGATAATGGGGCTCATGGAGCGCCATTTCCCCGACGATTTCCGCTTTGCACCGACTTGCCCTGAGATTTTGGCGCATCGGTGGTGGCTTGTTAAGATTTAACATTAAGAATTGTGCCGCAAGACACGCACTTATATGCACCGGGAAGAGGAAGGCGACACATTCAGGAAATTGGATGCGCGACCTTAGTGAATCGTGGCAGACCCGAATCCTCGTCAGACAATGCACCGCGAGGTCGTGGCAGGACCGGGTAAGTAAATCTGCCCCAATCTGTTTCTATCTGCAACGCCACAGCATGTTATAGAGGAGGAGGAGGTGATCAGATTAATACATAGTTTTGGTGAAGATATTGAATATAACTTGTCATTTGACTGAATAACGATCATGATAATGAAAGCAGTTGTCCCTGTGTTGTTGTCGCAGAAGGAAACTACAACCGATTTGGTCTCTCACGGATGTTATATCCTGAGGAGGAGCCAGCAATAGTTCTCCCAGTCAACCCCTTTAATGATTATGAGTCCAGTGGCTTATCAGTCAGTGACTTATCCAGCACACTATAGAGTAATATGGTCTGGTGTGTTAGCAAGCAGAAGGTACTCACCCTGATTATTTGGGCTAATAGACCCAACACTAGTGTAGATTGGAGGCTGTTATGTCTACCTGGGGCCATGGGGTTAAATATCACAGGCTGAAGCAAAGCAGTAGATTGGAGAAAATATGACTTCAGTCCATGCACGGCTCAGAAATGGTAGGATATGATGGTTTTGGAGCAGATGATCCCCTTGCTTGGGTCCAAATGATTCATAAACAAAAGTATACTAGGAGTATATGGGTATGAAGAAACATAGAAGATGTGAACTTTTCACTAAGACTGCCCACTGGACTCCTAAACTTTAGGAAGCATAGATTTACATGCCATGAATCATCTCCCCCTTCGCTATAAGTTGCAGGCTACAAGCACAAGATACAAATAGTATAAAAAGGGCAATCAAAAACAGCCAAAAAGATTACGTACCGACACGTACGATTGATGGAGGGGAACAAGGTAATATTGTCTGACTTGTCTTCTGTCGCTGGACGTGCACAAATCATATATCTGAGGATACTAGGAGGTTGTCCTTGTGGGAAATAGTGGTGACATTTAGTAGGGATAGGAAGAACAAAAATAACTCAGGTAAAATGTGGGGTCATCAAGGGGCAACTCCACCAACCCATAGGAGTTGTTGGAGGAACAAAAAAGCTGCATATGGAGGCAAGGAACCGATTCTGATAAGGCACTGAGGTAGAGGTGCACAAAAGTACATAATAATAAAGTAGAGGACCCTGACCTGAGCAGAGTTTGCTTACAGTTTGCATCAGTGTTGGTGAATCTCACTGGAGGCTCAATAATCTGCTGCCTGCAGATAGGACACTATGTACAATCTGCTCAGCTCCTCCCGCTCTATATCATGCCGCCTGCAGATTGGACACTATGTACAATCTGCTCAGCTCCTCCTGCTCTATAACATGCCGCCTGCAGATAGACACTATGTACAATCTGCTCAGCTCCTCCCGCTCTATAGATCATGGGGCGCCCCCCCTTGCAGATGGACACTATGTACAATCTGCTCACTCCTCCTGCTCTAAAAGCGCCGCCTGCAGATTGGACACTATGTCTACTCTCTCATCTCCGTCCGCCTATCACACATCTGCCTCTTACACGACACGATGACAATCTGCCAGCTCCCCTGCTCTATAACAGTTGCCTGCAGATATGCACACTGTAGTACATATCTGTCAGCTCCCCTGCTCTATACATTGCTTCCTGCAGAGAGACACTGTGTACAATCTGCTCAGCTCCTCTCTCTATAACATGGCTGCCCCAGATGAGGACACTGTTACATCTTCTCACTCCCCTCGTTCTAACATATCTGCCTGCATATCGGACACTGTGTAACATCTGCTCACGACCCCTGCTCTATAAATCGCCTGCAGATAGGACACTATGACAATCTCTCAGCTCCTCCGCCAAACGTGCTGCCTCCAGGATAGCGACACTTGTGACAATTTCCAGCCCCCTGTTCTATACACTACTGGCCGCATATGGACACTGTTACAATCTGTCTCACTACCCCTGCTCTTATACATGCTGCCTGCAGATAGGACACTAGGCCCAGATCTGCTCAGCTCCTCCTCCATAAACAGCTGCCTCCAGAATAGTCACACTGGTAAATCTGCGCAGGTTCCTACCCTGCTCTATAACATGCCACCTGCAGATAGGATACTATTGTGTCTCTCATCTTACATTCCCTTGAGGCCTTTCTATATGTTAAAGGAAATCTACTATCAAAAATTCATCAAGACTAATCAGGGACACTTACACATATATCCAGGCACAGTGACTATGGTAACCTTCTTATATTTGTTATCCATGGCCTCCTCCCTTCTAAAATCAACTTTTTTAAATTATGCTAATAAGCATGAAGGGCTATGGGCGTATTACAGGAGCCCTCTGTGCTCAGGATTCACAGGCTGCACTTCCTGTAAACTCAGCAGCAGTGAGCAGTGGGAGTGGGGAAGTGCTCCTTCAAATTGTAACAGTCTGTGAATCTGCAGCACAGACGGGTTTTGATAACACACACAAAGGGGCAAATTTACTTACCCGGCCCATTCGCGATCCAGCGGCGTGTTCTCTGCTCTGGATTCGGGTCCGGCCGGGATTTAAGAAGGTAGTTCCTCCGCCGTCCACCAGGTGGCGATGCTGCGCCGAAAGTCATCTCATCGCGCCGGAATGCACCACTCGGACCAGGTGAAGGTAAGCGCTCCCCAAGCGACACTTTTTCGGTTTTTAAATGCGGCGGTTTTTCCGAATACGTCGGGTTTTCGTTCGGCCACGCCCCCCGATTTCCGTCGCGCGCATGCCGGCGCCGATGCGCCACAATCCGATCGCGTGCGCCACAATCCCGGGGCAATTCAGGTACAACCGGCGCAAATCGGAAATATTCAGGTAACACGTTGGGAAAACGCGAATCGGGCCCTTAGTAAATGACCCCCAAAGTCTTTTTGACTTATTAGCATTATTTATAAAAAGGAGACGATGGATAGCAAATATAAGAAGATTACCACAGTCACCATGCCTGGATCTATGAGTAAGTGGCCCTGGTTTATCAAGTTTCATTTGATGTTAGATTTCTTTTAAAGGGGTTTGCCCATGAAAGAAAGTTCTCAAATTGTAATCCCTAGTGATGTTTATTCAATAAAGATCATTTTAACCCCTTATTTTGCAATTTTACTCAGTTTTATTGCTTTTTTAGCTCCTATCACTCAGTGATGGTCAGTGTAATATTCTAGAGTGTGGACGGGGACTCGCTAAGCGGACACTTCATGATTCCTCTATGCTATGAGAGGCTGTATGTTGACAATGTGCTTAAATTACCAGGGTACAGGTTTATCAGTTCCTGAACAGTCTACTAGTATCTGAGGATATATGCAAAGTTTTCCAGGATGGGAAATGGAAAATAACGCCTCTTTTATCTACCTTGTAAGGCAGCTCACTTGACAGCAAGCATGACCTACAAGAAGCCTTAAGACATGCTGTCAAGGGAGCTGCCTTATAAGGTAGCTAAAAGAGGTGTGGTTTTCCTTATTCCATCCTGGAAATGTTTGCATATTTTCCCAGAATCCCCCTAGTGGAACATCAATGGCTATAAGACTCCACACGCCCTACCTTAATTGGCTTCTCCATAAGGAGAACTCTTACTTCCCTATACTAGTATCTGACACATAGAAAAAGAGGGATGAGACAGATCAGAGTCATGAGATGGATATAAGACACAATGAAGCACTCTGCTCTGCTATGTCTCCCTCTCCCCTCAGATCCAGATCTTATCTTGTTTGTAGAGCTCCTCCTGCTGTGTCCTCTACTCACTGCAGAGAAAAGTTCAGAAACAAGCTTCTGTTAGAACACGAAGTGCCAGTGTCTGTAGTGCATTCTGCCTCCTGCCCTTCTCCTCTTGCCCCTGCAATGCAGGAGAAGCTAGAGGAATCTGCCCAACCATAGTCACGAGTTTAAGGTTGGATTCTGAGATAACCTAATTGTGTACACCAGGACTGATAGAGACAGGTTGGAATTATATCTGTAAAATGCTGCATTTTTGTTTATAACAGTGTATTAGATAATGAGGCACATTTACTTATACGGTCCAGCAAGTTCCCTGAAAGTGCATTGCCCAACGATAATGCACTGTGCCGTGATTCACTAAGATCCTGCGCCCGATATCCTGCATGTGTCGCTTCCCTGCTCAGGTCCGACAGAGTTCACCTTCTTCTTCCTGGTGCATGTAAGTGCTCGGTCTAGCACAATTTGAATCTTAAATCCTGCGCTCAGTCCGAATCCATCAGATTTCTGTCGCACGAAAGCCAGCATAGCCGCGCCACAATCCGATCGCTTCTGACACAATGGCGCAAATTTACTTACCTGGTCATGTCGCAATCCCCGATTCGGACGGTCAGACGAAGATGAAGTCCGGCACGGTTCACGTAGCTCGTGCACCTGAGTTACTGCATCCGTCACTTCCCTGCCGTGGTCCGCCGGAGTTCACCTTCTTCTTCTCGATGCTTGTAAGTGCGTGTCTTGCTACGCCAAAATTCAATCGCATACGCCAAAATCCCCTGTTAAATGCGGCACAAAACGGGAATCGTCGGGAAACCTGACAAAAACTCCCTCCGCGGACCCTTAGTAAATGAGCCCCAATTCCTTGTTAAATACCAATCAAAGCCGTGCAAAACCCGAAAACCGCTCAAAGTCTTAATAAAACCCTTAGTAAATAAGCCCCAATGTGTTACTTTGTTATCCTAAGTATATTTAAGAATCATGTTTTCGTGAGAGTGTCCCTTTAAGGGCTTACCTTGTGTGCCATGGTGTCTTCTCTCTCAAAATTAGGTTGTAATAATTGATGAAAAGGGCAACTTATGTGATGTATTATAAATGCTTAAAATCAATACATTTTTCCTTTAAGATAGCAGGTGGGTGTACGGCGATATATCATGAAATAATGGAATTTGCTGAGCCAGCTCTTGACGGATTCATTATATTGTAATATAGTAACACTGTGTTTTAATATCTGTATGCAGAGATCTGCTGCAACCAAGTAATATCCTATAGAACAAGTGATTGTTAATAAAATGGTAAGTAAATCTGCAGCAGTTTTTGGTGGAGCGTTAGACGGGGAGCGCGCGCTGCTTTTTATGTGTCATTGAACAATGGAGCAGACGCTGCATCTGACCATCTGTTCTTTCTGATGTTGGCACTTGTTCTTTGCAACAGTTCTTGGAAATATATTTAACTAACTTGGCACCAAAAAAATTAAATCTGGTTGTGCATCTGCATAGATGAAGGTGGGGGGGAGGAAAGATGATAAAAGCAACCTGCAATCTCCCATAAGCCCCTAAATGCTCCATATATCAGGGTATATTGCATGTTCTTTCTTGGAAAGGAAATGTACCTAAATAAACACTGAGGAATCCGCTGCCAAGACTTCATCATTATAATACGGCTATATCTGATTATACAGTAATTACTGCAAACACTGGCCTATAGCTCAGGCACATCACATCCTTCACAGCAAGACACAAAGGCTCCATCAGCCAATGGTTCTTTCTTAATTAGGACACGATTATCTTTAAGGGGAACGGCCGGTACTACTATTTTTATAACGGACAACCCTTTAACCAATCTCTTATAACAGTCTCTACTCTCTTTTATCCCATTGTGGCCATTACAGGGCAAGTGTAGTAATGTGTGCAACCAATCAAATGCAAGTAATGTCAGGGTTGTGGGTCAATGGACCCTCTGGACCACTATGGGAGATGGTATTAGCCGACACCTGGGACCGGAATCTAAGTGGCATTTGGTCTTCAACAGAGCCTGCTGCAAAGCGGGATGGTCTTGCTGCGGTGGGGTGCCACCAGATCGTTCCATAGGTGCAACTAGCCAGCAGTGCCAGCCAAGGTAGTAATGCAGGACAGAGTCCGAGCCCGGGGATGACAGCGGGAGAACAGTGCTGGAAGGAACACTGGAATTCATGACAGGAACACGGGAGCAGGCACACAAAACAGAAACGCAGGAACAGACTGGAACACGGGAACACTAAGGAGACATGGGAACACTAGGAACACAGGAGGGCTTTAACTTCACAGGAAATGGCTGAAGATCATGCAGAAATGATGGGAGCCACCGGATTATATAGCAGAGCAGGATTCGACCAGCGCCAATCACCAGGACACTGGCCCTTTAAATCCTGGAGAGCCGGCGTGCGTGCTCCCTAGTCGGGGTCGGAGCCGGAGCGTGGAGAGGTAAGTGCAGGCCTGGGGACGGGGCAGGGCCACACATGAGGGCACAGGTGTGCCCGCAATCTGAAACAAGGATCGCGGGGGCACCGATGACAGTACCCCCCCCCCCCCCCCTTAGGGCCCTCCTTCTTCTTAAGCCTCTTCCTCTTCTTTGAGACCCAAGACTTCTTTGGAGAAGACTATGATCCAGGATAATGAGATTATCATCAGACAGAATGCTCTTCCGAGGACTAGGTCTTACATACGTCTTGCCAGGTGGTAGCTGCTGAGGAACCGGCTCCTGTCCAGCAATGTTCGAAGAGGTCAACTGGTGGACTGGGGAGGTCTAGAGTTGGGGATCAGGATGTCACTCACGCTGCGTTGCTTCATCACCACCTGTCCAGACCTCTTTGGTGAAGTTGCAATCATGGAAGACCCAGGAGAAGAGATGAGGTGGATCGTGGTAGGACATAAAAGACTAGTCTTTCTTTGTGATGAGCTCCAACCTGGAGAAAAACTGTCTCAGTGCGGTACCGGGCCAGAACAGACAAGATTTGTCCATTAACAGAGGATAAAGATAGGGGATTCTTGAGAGGAACCACCGGAATGCAATGCCGGGAGACCGGCATCCACAAAATTCCCTGCAGAACCAGAGTCCAAGAAGGCTGAGACTGTAGGGAAACAGCGCTGCGAAGATCAGTCCGTTCCTGAGGTGACTCCTTGCTGGGGTCCATGGCCGGATCTTACCGTCAGGGTTGTGGTTCTGTGGACCCTCTGGACCCCCGGGGGAGATGGTACTAGTCGACACCTGGGACCGGAGTCTAAGTGGCACCTGGTCTTCACCAGAGCCCGCTGCAAAGCGGGATGGGCTTGCTGTGGAGGGGTGCCACCAGGTCGTTCCACAGGTGCGACTAGCCCGCGGTGGAAGCCAAGGTAGTAATGCAGGACATAGTCTGAGCACGAGGATGACAATGGGAGAACAGCGCTGGAAGAACACTGAAATTCATGGCAGGAACATGGGAGCGGGCACATGGAACAGGAATGCAGGAACAGGAAAATCCGGTGGGGAATGATGGGAGCCGCCGAATTATATAGCAGAGCCGGCGTTCATGCGCCCTAGGGAGCTGGGATGCCCTTGCGGCCTATTCAGGAACAGAGCGTGGAGAGGTAAGTGCGGGCCTGGGGACGGGGCAGCTCCACACAGGAGGGCACAGGTGTGCCCGCAATCCGAGACAAGGATGGCGGGGCACCCGTGACAACTACAACAATGTAGAATACAGAAGGTCACTGTCTACCAGAGTGAAGACTTCCAAGCAATATATGATTGAATTACAAATGGAACATGGATGGCAGAATACCTTAGTATTAAAGAATTGCATCAATCAATTATATAACTGAACACAATAAACATTAAAAACTATCTTAACAGAGAAAATTGCTTCCTTCTTAGCTTACTTTTTCTACCATCAAAATCCACCATGATAAACCAGGGACACTTACTCATAGATCCAGGCACCATGACTGTATCTTCTTATATTTGTTATCCATGGCCTCCTTCCTTCAAAAATCAACAATTAAAATGATGCAAATGAGCCAGAGGGGCAGGCATTACCAGAGCTACATCATGCTTTAGCATCACAGGCTGTTACACTGTTTCACCCTCCCCCTCTGGTCTCTCAGCACTTCCCCCTCCTTCTGCCTGATGTAATCTCACACAGTAGGATTCTTCACCTGCACAGTATAACAACCTGTGAAGCTACAGAATGGAGGGTTTCTGGAAACACCTATCAGAGCCCTTCTAGCTCACTCTTCTGTTTCAGGTTGGAGTTCGATTTACCACCACCACCATTTAACATCCACATTTGGCAACTCTTTAATTGCCCCTACAAAGCCTATGGGGGCATTTAAAAGCAGATGACACATGACGTCACTGGGAGCCATGATCCTTGTAAAAATGGTGATCAGGATCCCCTAGCCATTTAAATACTCTTGGCAAAATTTAATGTTGAGGTTTGAGCTCATGTCTTATTATTATGCCTTACATGAGTCAAGTTTAATACCTTAATATGTAAATTTTCTTAGGCGGCTACTGGGGCGTGGAATAGCCGGACATAAGGCTACACATTGCGGCTACTCCACGCCCAAATAGCCTCTTTTCTCCTCCTACCCTGACATCTTTGGCACGCAGCTCCTTGTAGCTGCGCGCCCTCGTCCGAGAAGCTGGAGTCCTGCACATGCGCAGTAGCTCCAGCTTCGGAGCAGTGGCCGCGCAGCCGCGGGCCGGCCGCTCTGCTCATGCACAGAATCCCGGCTTCCCGGATGATGGCGCGCAGCTACAATGAGCTGCGTGTTGAAGATGTCAGGGTATGAGGAGAAAAGAGGCTACTGGGGCGTGGAGTAGCTGCAACGTGTAGCCTCATGTCCGGCTACTCCATGCCCCCGTAGCCGCTTAAGGAAATTTACATATTAGGGTATTAAAGTTTTAAAAAGATAGCGGGGATGTGAGGATTAGCACTAAAAAGGGTTGTCCTCACGTCCCTCATCCACCTACCACCCGTTCTACCTTTATAGGTAGAATCGTGGTGGTAGGTTCCCTTTAAAGATATGAATCAGTGATCAGGTCAGAATTGTGGTTCTGTAACTTCAGAGCTTGAAATACAGACAATTAAAGAAATAGGCAGGAACTGGATCTTTTTCTGCAGTGAGCATTTACTACTGTCTCTTTCTCTAGTTCTGTTGCTCCCAGAACCACAATCCTGATCCAGTCTGAAAGATAAGATTCTTATATTCAATATGACATCAATATGACAAAATGTTTCTAGATACCATACAGCTGAAGATAGAGAAGTCTGACACTCCCCCTGCAACTTCCATAGTTGACTCTTCTCACACATGACTCTTCTCTGCTCATATTCATCTAACTACTGTGCAGAATTCTTTCTTTAACAGGCAAATAGTTTGAGATTTCACATAAAAGAAATTCAAGAAAGGACATTTCATATGGGACTTTTAGATTTATAGGGTAAAATCTGGTGACAGTGTCCATTTCATTCGGGTACAATGAGTCTGTGATTCAACAGAACTTTCTCTGCACTTCATGCTGCTCCCCCACCTTATCATGGGCAGTGTCAGCTCTGTGCAGATAAGCTATTAACCCTTAGCACAGACTATGGACTGCATGTAACTGCTTTACTTATGATTTCTTCCACTGTTCCTCCTTGTAATTGAAACTGCCAGGTTGGTCACCATATACATCCTGTATGTGCACTGTGCAGTGTTCAGTGGATTTACTTGTGGGAAACTGAATGGATTTAATGCTAAATTACTTTGAGAGAGAACACAAGGCATCATGGGATCTGTGAGTGAGCTAACTGGCCTCAGCTTGAGGGCATAGACTGACAGATATTAGTCTCCGCCCACTTCACCTCTGGTGAGAAAGATTTATGTCAAAAGACTTTCAGAGCAGAAAATGCCATAACTTTGGAAAGAAAAGGATGAGCAGCACAAAGTAGTCACCAGAGGGGGAATCACATATAATAATTTAGTAAAATTTGTCAAGTATTAGGGACAGTTTGAGAAGATTTGAGAACTATTTCCATTTCCCATCATGTCCTGAAGGTCCGAGCATTCTGATTCAACACCACAGCACTAACCAATCCACAGGTTAACATTGTGCAAAATTCCCATAAGGCCTTTACTACTAGGGCAGGTTTAGGGAGTCACATAAGTTTAGGGAAATATAATCTTGCACGGTTCTGAATGATGTCTCTGTTAGGATGTTTATTATGGTGTTTATGCCTTGGGTAGATCTACAATTTGCATTTTTCCAATACACATATGGTTCCAATACACATATGGTTTGAATACAATATATATTGGGAAGGAACATATTCGGTTGAATAAATACGATCTCCGACTGTGAGAAATTTTGAGAGATTTCATTTGCATGTAGAGTAGTGGAGATAGCAGTATGACTATTACATCTGGGGGTGTAATCTATCAGTACTCAGCATATTGCTATACACAGGCTGCTTATTGTTCATTACGTGTCAGAACACTTGTGTGGCCCTTGTTGTAGGGGCCCTTCGAACGTGTTTCAATCCATACAGTACAAACTAACTCTGTCCTTGCAAATCATTCCAGATGTGTAACACTAAGGTGTTGAAAAATGAATGATTCCCTTGGAGTTCATCAATCCCATGTGTTGCGAATGTATTGCACATGTAGATTAATGGCATTATGGACTGTGTCACATTCAATACATCATACGTAACATTAACAATATTTGCTTAAATAGAGCAAACTCAGTAAGTCGTTGGAAACTGTTGTAGAATGTGGTTATGTTGGCAGGAGCATTAGAAGCTCATCAATCTGAGTGGCGAGGAATATAACAGCAACATAGGAATAATACTTAAAAGTTCATCTCATTCGCACCGACCGTAGGAGCACGCGTGTGATCATATGTCACCTATTCACAGCTAATATCCTAAGCTGTTGATAACTGGCAATAAATTAGATTGTCTCAAGATTCTTATGGTAAATTTCATTCTGTCTGAAGTAATGCCGAGCGAAAAGGCTGCAGATAATATGAAACACGCTTAAAGAGAATGTCTACCTTAGGTTATAACTATCTGAATTATGTTTTTGTAGAATCTAGTGAGGCTTCCTCTCTGGGGGATGCCACACGTCCATATATTATATAGGAAGCCCTTTCCTTTTGATGGACATAGTGTAATTCTTCATTTCCCCAGAGGTGGCACTGCAGGAAAATGAAACACTTGCTGCCAGACTTTATCAAAGTTGGTCACTGATGGTCCCAAAAAAAGGTCACCCAATGGATCAGCTAAATGTCAAAAGACTGACACCATGGCACTCAAACTGTATGAAATAACCAAAATCTTTTTAATTTGAATGGGACTAAGCTGTAACAAAGCCGTGAGACACAGAAAAGTCAAAGTTCCCCTGTTTTTGTGAAGCAGCCCCTACAATATAGTATGTTCATCACCATATGTGTGAGGTGGTAAAAGGTCTGCTTTCTCTGTGTGGCGGTCTCATAAAGGGCCATCGTCACGTTTTGGTGGACAATTAGACAACACATCAGATACAGCTTCCAGTGGAACAGAAGGACAAAAGGTTGCTTGATCTTGATTTTTTAGTATGAATATAGGCTGGGAAAGTCGGCCTCAGGATGCTTCTAAAATTTTAGGTTTTAAGCCGGAGGTTTAGTGTTAGGTGTAGTGAGTGATAACGGAGATTGTCATTGCCAACTCAAACCCAGTACAACCAGGAATCTACTTAGCATTAGCATAACATAAGGGAATGCAGAGGGTACAGTCAAACCAGGGCCATGAAGCCCATGTTTCTCAGTTTACCAGTACTATCGACATTACTATATAAATGGGGGACCTGATACACAGAGGCGGATTAAGACTGCCTTGGGTCCGGGGTTGTATGAATATTACAGCCCCTACAAGTCTTGAATTCACTTCCTACATAGGGTACTAGAATCAGTTTCTTGGGGAATGGAAGATTCCCTTTCTGCCTGCTTTGGAGGACCTGTAAATGTCCTGAAGTAGCTCTTGTGTACATGTATATTGAGAGCAGGAACAGATGTAAAAGGATTTCAT
Source organism: Engystomops pustulosus (assembly GCA_019512145.1). Taxonomy (NCBI): domain Eukaryota; kingdom Metazoa; phylum Chordata; class Amphibia; order Anura; family Leptodactylidae; genus Engystomops; species Engystomops pustulosus. The sequence goes on from CM033643.1 coordinate 18,422,187, forward strand.
GGATGAAGGTCCTTTCTGAGTATACATACACACAGTCAGTACCGGACTGGGGATCCTTAAGCCCACCAGAGAAAATTACTCTTCCCCAGGAAATAGACTGAAGCAGCCTCCACATTGGGTTTACTGCTGTTTCTCTGGGGTTCAGTATTGGGTTGAACCAGGGCCCACTGGAGGATCCTCTGGTACTCTGGTGGTCCAGTCCGGCTCTGCATACAGTAACATTTGGTGGGTTGTTTGGTTGCCATGGGTCCACTAGAAGGTTTGGGCACCGGGCTACCACCCAAACTGTTTCTGGCACAGATTTTGCATTGGAGCCAACTTTATCGGTTTCCCCTGTGCCGATGCCAGCCTAGTTTACAGTATGAATATCAGCTCTGAAGCATAAACAACGTACAAATAATGAAGACTAGAAAGCAGTCTATATGCAGAGTATCGCTCTCTAGCCACGCTTCAGCGAAGAATTTGTTTCCACGTGTCGTCAACGAAAAGCTAATTTAATTTCGACATAAAAAGACAAAACATTAAATCCACTTAACATTTCATCACCTTATTTTCCATAAAAGAATTCTTCATCTAACATTAAGGCCAATAAATGGGGCTGACGGCTGCCTCACATATGGCCGGCTATGTGCAGTATAGCTCCAAATGCAATGTGAAATACTGCGAGCATGATAAGATGATATAAAACAGGTTCGACATCCACTGATGTAATTTAATAAAATTAGTGAATGTAAGAGGTTATTTGACTTTCATGAGTTTATATATTATGCAATGCAGTCATTACATAAGCAGCTCAGATGCCACGGAAACATATAACCTATTTATGAAGTGAATAACAAATTCAGCAAAGCAAAATCAAGTGCATTCGGAATCTCCTAAGTGCAATCTGAAGTAACGGCACAGAAGATGATGAATTAGGTTGTGTTTGGGTTACAAATAAATGTTCTGGGTATGAAATCTTCAATAAATAAAATTCAAGGGAAAATACACAAAGGCTTTTTGATACAATATGGATACATAATGGATGAGGCGAAATAGTAAAATAAATCGGAGCAGCTTATTATTGGCTACGGAAAAAAAATGTGCAGTAAGAAATAGGATTATTTAGGGAAGACTGTTAGGGGCAAAGTGGAAAAGGGAGTAATGGGCTCAATGTAACGGGTCCTTCACTCATTAATATCGTTATCATTTGTAAGGGATTGTGTGCTAGGATGCATGGCCCAAACTTAAAGGAAACCTACCCCCATGGATCTACCTATTAAGGTAGATCTGGTGGCAGGTTCCTCTAATATAGAGTAGTAAAGCCCTTTTTAGGGATAATTCTTTTCAGGACCAGAACTTTATAAATTTTAATTCCCCCCATATTTAATTTCCTAAAGAAGCTACTGGAGTAGTCGGAGCTGAGGCTACATGGCGCTGCTACTCCACGCCGCAGTAGCCTCTTGCGTTCCGCCTACCAAAGCATCTTCAGCGCGCAACTAAGAGGAGCTGCGCACACTCCTCTGCGAAGCTGGGTTCTGCGCATGTGCCGAACACAGGCCGCCGGCTGTGCAGTCTCTGAGGCTGGAGCTACTCCACATGTGCAGAACCCAGCTTCGCAGAGGTTTACGCCTCAGCATCGGCTACTCCACCCCCAATTAGCCTCTTTAGGAAATTTGCATATTGGGCGAATTAAAATTTATAAAAGTTCTGGGCCACAAAATAATTAGCCTAAAAGGGCTATACTACTATACATTAGAGTAACCTGCCACCAGATCTACCTTAATAGGTAGATCCGTGATGGTAGATTTCCTTTAAAGAAGTGTCCTGCATTACCTTTACTCATGGCTAAAGTTGTCCAGGAATACAGTGTTGCACAAACCTTTCAGGCAAGTGACGAAAAAATCCTGCACAGAAACAATTAGAAGGGATTATTACAATTAGAAGTGAGTATTTAGTATAAATAAACAAAATGTGAATGAAGAAAAGAGGAATCTAAATCACATTAACATTTGGAGGTAGCCCTTATCTGCCTTCTTAACAGCATCGATTCTTCAAAGTGCACTTGAACAAAGTTTTTAAAAGAGCTCAGCAGGGAGGTTGTTCCAAACATCTTAGGGAATAAAGGGTTAAAGTAACCCTCCCAAAATAAATACTACATAAAAATTATGATTAAAAAGCATTTCCCGTATCTCTAATTGGTTCTTTTTCATGGCTGCAATGTTAAAAAAATCAGTTTGTAAATTAATATACAAATCACCTAAACCTTAGTCCATCGTCTTGCATATTACATTTTACTTGCATTACCCTGCCTCCTTGTTCCTGATTGACAGATCTAACTGCTAGGACATGCTGCTGTGTGGAACAAGAGAGAGCTTTGTTATACTATTGGGCACTTCATGTCATGTGACCAGGGTGATGTCATGGAATGGAGTAGAAGTCCATGGAGGAATGTTGTGATTTCATGTGATCAGATACATACATGGGGTAGACATTGCAAATGTACTGGGTTCAGGACCTTAGATGACATCACCCTGGTCACATAACACATGACAAGAGCTGAATGCCGAGAAGAGACATGGACATGGGAAGGTGTAGATGGGAGGGATGGCTGAGCAGGACAACCCCCCTCTGCTACTCCAAGTAGATAAAATTCACAGTGCTTTCCCCAGTAACCACTGGTCACAGTGCTAGCCCCACAGTACCCCCAAAGCAGACAGTGGTAACAGTGCATTACCCCAGTAGCCACAATGTCTTTCTCCAGTAGACTGTAGTCCTACAGCAGCTTGTAGTCACAGTGCTTGCCACAAGGAGCCAGTAGCGATACTACTTGCCCCACAGTAGTCAATAGTAACAGTACTTGCCTAGTCAATAGTCATAATGCCTTCTCCCAGTAGCCAGTAGTCAAAGTTCTTGCACCCTTTAAACAGTAACCAGTAGTAGCCACAGTAGCCAATAGTCACAGTTCTTGCCCCACAGTAGCCAGCAGTCAAAGTTCTTGCTCCTGGTAGCCAGTAGTCACGAAGCCTTTCCCCAGTAACCAGTATTCACAATGACTTCCCCAGTAGCCAGTACACATAGTGCCTTTCACTAGTAACCAGTAGCCACAATGACTGCCTTGTAGCCTCTTTATGTTTGTGCTGAAATCAACAGCCGATAGGAATCAGTACATGGAGTATCTTCGATCCAGCAGGCTGACATATGCATAAGAGTTTCTTCTATATTTCCAGTTAACCCAAATACAGTAAATCACAGGGAAGTGCACATGTATGATAAGGCATATAACTCAGATATGGGACAGGAACCAAGTATTCACGATCAATCTAGTACCTAGGAGTTGGCTCCTACTGAACAGCGTATTATACACAGTACAGGGGGTCCCCTACTTAAGGACACCCGACTTACAGACAACCCATAGTTACAGACAGACCCCTCTGACCTCTGGTGAAGCTCTCTGAATGCTTTATCATAGCCCCAGGCTGCAATAATCAGCTGTAAGGTGTCTGAAATGAAGATTTATTGATAATCCTTGGTCCCATTACAGCAAAAAATGTTTAAACTCCAAATGTCACTGGGGCCAAAATTTTTTTTAGTCTGGATCTACAATTATAAAATATACAGTTTCGACTTACATACAAATTCAACTTAAGAACAAACCTCCGGACCCTATCTTGTACGTAACCCGGGGACTGCCTGTATAGAGAATCTTGGCCAATCCCTTTAAGAGTCGCTTCATCCATATGTACATAATTACAAAAACCATCATTGGAAAAACAAAGCTGAATTCTTAGAAAAAAATGTGTAAAAGATACTTTTTATACGCACCAAAGACTCCTTTTATTTTTTTCATGGGGTTTCAGTTTTTCACAAAAACCTTCATATTAAAGACTGTGACCAAAGCTCTTTTAATACATTCCTGCTTTGGTGTACTAACACAATTTAGGAGCCGTAATTACAGAACAATAGGGTCATATTTAATCGATATCTACAAAATGAGTTTTCTTAAAGTAGACAGCCCTTTATTGCCAAAACCGAATTTGCTGAATTTGACTTCAACGTCAAGTGCAAATTTTTTAGATATCTGAGGTCAAAGCAGTTCACAAATGTAATTTAATAATATGTTATGGCGGACAGAATGCACTAACACAATGAATTAAATATAAGATCGAGCCTTAATTAAATTCTAGATTTCCGTGGACACTCGGAATACATTAATAATTAGAATTATCCATAGACAGCAAACACATGGAAGTCCACATGGAATTACAATTATCTCGCAAAAGGGAACAACAAATACTTTTTCATTTTATTACCCCTTTATTACGGCATCATGTATTTTTAATATTTTATTTTATTATATACCATTACACTGATACAATTGAACTTGAATGAGGAGCGAGGGAGGAGGGAGTTCTTGCTCAGATAATAGTTTATTGAGTAAAATGCGAAAGTTCTGGAATGTATAAGTGATAACATAACTGATAGAAAATTACATTCATGAGGCAGGGAATAAATCATCGTATTGTAAGAGATGGAACAAGTGAAATCTAAAGTCAGATAAACAATGAGGATCCCCGCTCCTGGGTTTACTATAACATGTTTGGTTTGAGGCTGATGGAAACGTAATGATCATATTAAATCATTGGTACCTGGACAAAAGATTCCTTAATAATTCAGCTATCGATTAAGCAGATATTTATAAGCCTATTAAAATCTTTATAGGACTAAGGCAACCCATCAAGGTCACTATAGGGCTCTTCATAAAAGAATCTTTACAATTTATTGATTTATGCGTTTTGTCCTTTTTAAGTTGTAAAGAGTTTTATTTGCTCTGTTATTATATTGTTCATCTTCTTTATAGGAGCATCATTCATGAAGTCTTCACCGTTTTCGCAGTTTTAGGTAAGAAATTATCAGAGTCTTTTCGACGACAGAAGATTTCTTGAATTAGTAAGCAGGAGTGCACCAGCCATGAGGCGAGTTGAGGCTCTCGTCTCAGGCAGCACCACCTGCACAAAGGGGGCAGCAGCAGGGCTGCAGTCACCTGCTACAAAACACACTTAAAAATGGGGGGGGGGGAATTCATTATGGCTTCTTCACCAGTTTTCTGGGGGAGAATCCACATGAATCTCTACGTCCCCGCCAGTTTCAGAGTTTCTCCGACCCCCACGGCACTATGGGAGTCCAGGTGGGGAGTGGTGCATGCAGAGGGCTGTCTGGTCCATCAAATTTACTATAATCTCTATCAGAAAACTGGTGGAGACTAGGTAGAGTTCCAATTTGTTATAAAGGGGAGCCTTTTAGTGAATATGGGAGCAGGACCACCCGCAGGTGGAATTCCAAGACTGGCGTTCTATACACCAGTCTTAATCAATTCCCCCCAGTATCTCTTCACATCCAATGTCAATATTGTTGTAAGAATAATAAAAGAAAATGTTTATATTTTTCTTGGAAGGGCTAAAATGGGGCATCATCATACATCTCCCCTCAAGTGGCAAAGAGTTTAGGTTCACCTGTGTTAGTAAGACCATGTTTTTTGGCAGAGAGCTGGTAATTGTTTGTGTGACCAATTCACGGCTAGAGAATACAGTCGTACTAATTCAAGAGATATTTTGTCAGCGAAAGAATTGTGCATAAAACTGTGAAAACTGTGAATACTTCTTGAATTATGTTCCTATAAAGAAGATGAGCGATACAATAACAGAGAGAACAAAACTTTTAACTTAAAAAGAACAAACACATAAATCAACAAATAGGGCCACATTTACTAAGGGTCCGCGGACTGCATTTTTGTTGGGTTTCCCGACTTTTTCCATTTAACTGGGGTTTTTGGCGCACCCAATCAGATTGTGTCGACTTTCATGCAACACAAATTGGGGGCGTGGCTGTTGAACAACCCGACTGATGCGGACTAATCGCAGGATTTAACATTCAAAATTGTGTCGCAAGCCATGCACTTACATGCACCGGGAAGAAGATCGGGGGAAGCGGGGAAGCGACACATGCAGGAAATTGGACGCACGATCTTAGTGAATCGCGGCAGCTCCAAAACCTCGTCGAACAACTCGGGGATCGCGACGGGACGGGTATGTAAATTTGCAGCATAGTTTCTATTGTGCATGTTCATGGTACAGGACACGCACCATGTGTCACCGAACGGCCACTCCACACAGTATTCTATTCCTGCATGGGTTGTAGCCACTCAATTCCTATGGACCTCAGTGAGGGAAGCGGTGACCCCTCCCAATGTCTATCAACCAAAATGGGCCACAAACAAGGCCTGTTTGCCTCCCATTTTGCACATATCTTTGTGTGCATGAAGTCTAAGAGTAGTGATAACATGTGGAATGTACTAAGAACAAAGTGAATTAGTTGTCACCAAAAAAACAAAAATAGTGACACTCAATAAAAAAGTTTTAATCTTTATTGCATTTCTTCTTAAAAATGCAAATGAACAACCATAGGGGATAGGAGCAGGGGGATTGGGACTACCAAGAGCAATAGCCGATTCACACCTATTGGCGCTTTCTGTAGCTCATAGCTAGAACACATTTTGGTTGCTGGTTCAAAAAAGAGAGACTAAAACTCATTTGTGTTTCAAAAATTTCTGTCAAGAATTCTATTCTAAAAAATATATTGATTTCATGTATGAGTAATCACATTTACTCAACCATAATTCCATTTTTTGTTCCAAAATTGGGGCATGTATGAAATGTATGAAAATACCACAATTTTGGATATAAACGGTAACTTTTTGATTGCAAAAACACACACATCAGACCTGTGGGAGTTTTAATGAATCACCCCAATTGTTTTTGAGACCATTAATGGACCTCTATGCTGGCCTTGTTTATTTTCTTCTTTTTTTTTTGCAAAACTTATTTGTTATTGTCCCAGAAGAAGAAAGAAGAATTAATATTTTGTTTTTCTAATTTGTGGCCATTTTTAGTAATGGGTCTTTATAATTTGTCCCTCCCATTGTCTATCCGCTTGTATTCAGCCATTACTAGTAAATATTCTATTGATCAGTGCATTGAGATTATTAGTAAAAAATAAACCGCATCCTTCCATGAGATTCTGCTACAGCCCAAATTTACTTCATGAACACGATTTTTATGCCATAAATTACACAAACTGGTTCCAGTAAAAGCTACAAGACTTTGACACATGATACATTGTGCTAGTTGAAGAAATGCCCAGGTGCCGTTCCGGAACACAATTATATAACAAGTTATGGAAACAAAATTATTTTTTATGGAAGTATTTTTTTTAATGGCTGCCATATTTGGAATCAGAAAGTAATTTTTATTTTAAGCATTGACCTTATGAGTTTTTTTTTGCCTTTCTCTATAGAAGTAGAGCTTAGACTTAATAGACTTTATTCAACTTTTTCTTCAATGATACCATGATTAGATTCTAGATTCTACTCAACAAGACTTGGACTGGCTCAGAGAAGAATAAGTAAATCTCCTGGTGAGCCAAAGAGCATGATGAGACCATAACTTCCTTTGTGGTGCATGAATACTCCTACTATACTTTATACATATATTCAGCGTAGCTTTGGGTCAGGACAGTTGCTAAGGTGGTAGAAGATCTGGGGCATGGGCCCCAATGCATATGTATAGCACTTTCAGTAATACCCCCCCCCCCTGTACATAATTCTTCTCACATTTGATTGTGCCAATATCAACTGTACTTATATACAGCTGCGGACAACACAGGAGAAATTCCTTCTTCTTCCACCTAGTGATTCCAGGTGACTTGTCTTCTATCTTCTCCATTAAGCCCAGCATCACCATGTCCCCTCTTTAGCCACGTGTCATCCCTGTGGAGTTCATCACACAGTCATCTTATCTTCTTTATTGTCCCTACATCTTGATCCCCTGACAGTGTTATCTTTCTGCTATCCCTATAACTGTCCCCACAATATTGTAAGGCTTTGTTCACACATGGCGTTTGCCTTATGTTTAAACAATACAACATACCGGGTGCTCATTACCAATTGAACATGCTTTACTGGAATGCATATGCGATTGGGCCAAGGTCCACCCCCAGGTGCTAGCTTTGCATTTGCAAACGCAGCACTAGTGCCATGTGTGAACATGCCCTAATAAATGTCCCTACAGCCCCACGTAATGTCTCAACACAGCTCCCAGTTTTGCTCCCAGTAATGACCCATACACAGCCCCCAGTAATGTCCCCACAGCCCACTGGAATGTCCTCACACAGCCATCAGTATTGTCCTCCACATCCCCCAGTAATGTCCTCACTGCCCTCAGCAATGTTCCTCGCAAAGTAATATCCCCCTCCCCGGGCCCCAAGGTACAACCCCTCACAACAGCCCCCAGCAATGTCCTCACACTGCCTCCAGCAATGTCTCCAAAGCCCCCTGTAATGTCCCCACAGCCCCCAGTAATGCCTCCCCAGCCCCCAGGAAAAATAATAATAATAATGCCCTCAGCCCCCAGTAATTTCCCCTCAACCACCCATAAATAATGTTCTCAACCCCTCAGTTTTGTCCCCACAGTCCCAAGTCATGTCCCCCACATTCCTCAGTAATGTCTCCACAGCGCCGACTCAAACCCCCTAGTCTTGAGTCATAGCCCCCAGTAATGTCCCAAGTAATGTCCCCACAGCCCCTACTAATATTTCCTACAATACCCACTAATGTGTCCAAAGCCCCCAGCAATGTCCCCCACACAGACTCCAGTAATGTCTACCACACCTCTCTCAATGTGCCTCCCCCTCACACTACATAATTAAGAAAAAACACTTATACTCACCTTGGTCTTCCCTCCATTGAGATAAATCTAGAATTAATGTGTAGACAACCAGTTTCACTTCCCCCCAGGCCAGATCTTGGAGACCCTCAACGCCAATCATCTCATTCATAATTGTCTCGATCTGATATTTGTCTTGACCTGATATTTGGATGTGCATTTCTGTCTCACAAAGCTAAGAATGCCTAAGTTCAATGCAGCAACCAGTCAGCACTTTACTGACTGGGCCCCCAGGACCATAACAGTCCAACAAAGGAAATTTGTCTGAGATAAATTCTGAGAATTTGTAAACGGGTTTTATTCATCTATTATTTACATGTGGTGGTCTGATACTTTTCTCATCTCAACTCAACTTGGTTTTTGTACCAGGTACTTTGTTTTCCACTGTAGATAAAATCCTCTTTAAAGAAAAACTTTGACAAAGTGCATCTACAATGAAGTCAGGGCATTACCTTAGCTTCACTTGCCGCATGGTGATTGGAGGCACCGGCATGGGATCTTCAACTGTGAGTCCGATGTGCCTTGTTGGACTCACATCTGGGTATGTATGAAAGCTAGTTTTTTATAAAAATTTCTGGACATACAGCCCTCATACAGGTTCATTTGTGACCCTAAACCAGTCGGTTTAGGGTCCCAAATTGTCCTGAGAGGTCCCCTTTAAGGCTGTTGTCAATTGCAATTTATGGATGTCCCAATGCTTGCAGATGTAGCACACAGGGTAATCACTCTACCTTCTAACCGAAGGTAAAGACAAGCAGAATCTAGCCAGGTCCATGTAGTAGCAGAATATCTTTTTAGCAGAATATTTCCTATAGGATCACCAACCACATTACTACAAAGACTGCAAAGTAGATCAAATATTTCCCATACAGTAAAATACCCTTTAAATGTAGTTTGTTTTTTTTCCAGCAGGCTCATTAAGAATGACAGTGGATATATTAAGGTGCTAGGACTACACCATATGGATAAGGATTCTATAAACTGCTCCACCGCTAATATTGACTCTTGTTTTAGCAATTTATTTCTGCAATATAAACACTCACAATGTGCTTACAAGTACATGTTCAGCAAAACAGCCGAGATACTGCACTTATTCTCTGCTGGCCTTCATAGTTGTTATTAATTATTTTTGTTTAAGGGGTTGACTCACTAGAAAACAGTATTATTTTTGAAGACCAAAAGTCATGATATAAATGCCTGGTCCTGCCTAAAGCAAATCTACCACCAGGATGAAGGACTGTAAACCAAGCACACAGACATACTGATGTTTTGCCTCAACTGGCAGGATCTGTACTTCTTTTAGCTTCTTATGCTGTTGTTTTCACAAAAAAAGACTTTTAAAATTATGCAAATGGACCTGGGGGGCTAGAGCCCAGAGCCTTCCAGGCTCATTTGCATAACTTTTAAAGTAATCTTTTCTTAAAAACAGATGTATAGGAAGCCTAAAGAAGAGCAGATTCTGCCAGAGGGGGCACACACCAGTATGTCAGTGTGCTTGGTTCACAATCCTTCATCCTGGTGGTAGATGTTCTTTAAGTGGCTTCCATATTAACCCCTTAACACTCTGCACCGTAGCTCTATGGCGCAGAGGTACAAGGGATGTATGAAGAGGTCTCACGGGCTGAGTCCTCTTCATACAGAGGTGGGGGTTTTTGCATATTGCATAAAACCCCCACCGCTAATAACCGCGGTCGGTGCGGCTATTAATCCCTTCAACGCCGCTGGCAAAGTCGCCAGCAAGAACGTCATCTGGGGGCGGCGATCGGTTACCATGGTAGCCTCGGGTCTTCGTTTGACCCGAGACTATCTGGCATCTGCTGATTCGTTACAATGAGCCAGTGGCTCATTGTAATGAATGTGCTGCAAAAATGCCATATATTGCAATACAGAAGTATTGCAGTATATGGCAGGAGCGATCTGACCATCTAGGGTTAATGTACCCTAGATGGTCTAAAAAATAGTGGAAAAAAAAAGAAAAAAAAAAGTTTAAAAAATAAAAAAAATTAATAAAATATTAAAAATTCAAATCACCCCCCTTTCCCTAGAACGGATATAAAACATAATAAACAGTAAAAATCACAAACATATTAGGTATCGCCGCGTCCCAAAATGCCCGATCTATCAAAAAATAAAAACGGTTACGGGCGGCGGTGACCTCCGAAGCGGGAAATGGCGCCCAAATGTCCAAAATGCGACTTTTACACCTTTTTACATAACATAAAAAATGAAATAAAAAATTATCAAAATGTCGCACAGACCTCAAAATGGTAGCAATGAAAACGTCGCCTCATTTCGCAAAAAATGACACATGAAACAGCTCCGTGCGCCAAAGTATAAAAAAGTTATTAGCGTCAGAAGATGGCAAAAAATTTTTTTTCATTTTTGTACACATTCGTTTAATTTTTGAAAATGTATTAAAACACAATAAAACCTATATAAATTTGGTATCACCGCGATCGCACCGAACCAAAGAATAAAGTATGTGTGTTATTTGGACCGAAGAGTGAAAGTCGTAAAAACTGAGCCCACAAGAATGTGACGCACGTGCGGTTTTTTCCTCAATTTTTCCACATTTGGAATTTTTTTTCAGCTTCACAGTACACGGCATGTTAAAATAAATAACATTACGGGAAAGTAAAATTTTTTACGCACAAAATAAGCCCTCACACAGGTCTGTACACGTAAAAATGAAAAAGTTATGGATTTTTGAAGTTGGAGAGCGAGAAATGAGCCGAAAAACCCTCCGTCCTTAAGGGGTTAATATTAGACTTGACAGTCAGAAAGTCACTGCTGTCCAGATTCCCAGAGCATGATTAATTTTTAATTTCCTTTTTCTTCTATTAACCTGTTAGCAGAAACATTTGGAATAAAGTTACCTTTGGTCCCCATAAATCTAAAGTATTTAATATACCAGAGCCAAGCTTATTGCATGGGCAAAGTACCAGAATCAAGTTCACTTCATAGATCCAGTACCAGAACCAAGCTACAACCCTACGACCTTCATAACTTAGGGTAACAAAGGATTTTATGGTGCTCAAGAGGGATAATAATAGTTTACCTGGTGGCCTAGTTTATTGAAAGAGTGAATTGTCATATAAATAGTGGACTTAGACACTGAAATAGTTAATATAAGCATACCTAGAGGCATGGTCGGATTTAGGTAGGTGAAGGTCCCTGGGTGCAAAAGTGGGGGCCCCCACTGAATGTAACCCAGATAGAGGTACACAGTACTATTCTAAATTATCATTAATATTCTAAACTTTTTCATGTGTACATGTTAGTCTACCTTCTGGCCTAGCTGGCAAAGTGGCAGTGGTGTTAGCCTAGCTCCTGGTCTAGCTGGCACAGTGACAGTTGTGTTAGCCTAGCTGCTGGCCTAGCTGGCAAAGTGGCAGTGGTGTTAGCCTAGCTCCTGGTCTAGCTGGCACAGTGACAGTTGTGTTAGCCTAGCTGCTGGCCTAGCTGGCACAGTGGCAGTGGTGTTAATCTAGCTGCTGGCCTAGCTGGCACAGTAGCAGTGGCTTAGTCTAGCTGCTGGCCTGGCTGGCACAGTGGCAGTGGTGTTAATCTAGCTGCTGGCCTAGCTGGTACAGTGGTAGTGGTATTAGTTTAGCTGCTGGCCTGGCTGTCACAGTGGCAATGCTGTTGGCCTAGACTGCCCAAATAAATTTAAACCATAAACCACCGGGAGCACGGGCCCCTTTAACCCTAAACCAATATTCGCCGATAAAAAAACACACAGAGACTTGTATTAAAGTTTGAACATATGTGGGTTGACGTGAGGGTCGGCCACAGCTCTATATATTATTGTAATAAACATTTCTTATTTTTTATATTATTTTTTTGTATTATTTAAAACATAATTTGAACAGGTAAACACATTTAAATAACAAACAAAGTGCAACAAAACCCCTCCCACCTGTATGCCTGCCAGCCAATGGGCATGTAGGCCAAATAACCCAACTAACCGCCAGCTGTGACAAAAGCAATGCCGAAAATACCTTAAACAAAGGGAGGGCGGGTGGGAAACGCAATCCGGAAAGAGGGTGAGTGACGTCTGCAGCCCCTATTTAAGCTATGCTCACTTCCTGTACCACCCACGACACAAGCCCGCCCCTAGTCACGTAGCCCCCACCTCCCTGGCATACGCAGGGAGACAGAAAGGAAAGGGAAAAACCACTTCAGTTAAAGAGGGCATATTTCTGTACTTAGAACCCCCCTAACTAAGACCCCTTTGTGCAGTCATTAGCCCAACGGCTATACGCCTCCGGGCTTGCAAGCTCCTGGTCTAGGTGTCACAGTGGCAGTGGCTTAGTCTAGCTGCTGGCCTAGCTGGCACAGTGGTAGTGGTGTTAGTCTAGCTGCTGGCCTAGCTGGCACAGTGGTAGTGGTGTTAGTCTAGATGCTGGCCTGGCTGGCACAGTAGCAGTGGTGTTCGCCTAGCTGCTGGTCTAGCTGGCACAGTGGCAGTGCTGTTAGCCTAGCTTGCTGGCCTAGCTGGTACAATGGCAGTGGTGTTAGCCTAGCTTCTGGCCTGGCTGACAAAGTGGCAGTGGTGTTAGTCTAGTTGCTGGTCTAGCTGGCATAGTGACAGTGGTGTTAGCCTAGCTTGCTGGCCTAGCTGGCACAGTGGCAGTGATGTTAGCCTAGCTTCTGGCCTAGCTGGCACAGGTGTTAGTCTAGTTGCTGGTCCAGCTGGCACACTGGCAGTGGTGTTATCCTAGCTGCTGGCCGCACTGACACAGTGGTGTCTCCACAACAGTCCCAAGCGCCAGTGCTTCTTTCATCGTCCCCAACTCTAAGGCAGACAGGCCATATGATAAATGGATGTGACATCACAGACCTAAGAAGCAGAAGCTCCATTGACTAGAGTAATGCAACCCATCCTGGTTTACTGAGTATTGGCCGCTGCTATTATCCTAAGCATAGGTGAACCATTTTTTAACCCTGCTATATAGGGATCCTGATTATAGAACCCCTTGATCTATCTAGACTCTGTCCCCAGCCCATTGATCAGATATTCTCCTTCTTCCCTCTACACTGCAACATTGCCCTCCAGTTTCTCTCCCTCTCATTCCATTTGTTTCCTATTTTAACCGTCTGCTATTTTTGCCATATAAAACGCCGGTTCTCCTTGCCAGTTCAGCTATTTCCATCGCTGTAAGCTACTCAGAATTGTAACACGAGGCATACTTCTCCTGCCGCTTTCCTGCACACTCCATGAAATCTGCAACATGTTTGGGAAATGCTTTCAATGTGTTCGGGAGGAAATGGTAAGAATAATTTTAGACTGTGGTCAAGGTTTATAGTGTAGGAGAGATGAAACAATCCCTGGACTCTGGCACAATCTCGGAATGCAGCTGCACCCTTTCTGGCCTGAAGTGTTAGGACATGCCAACGTCAGCTGCGTCCAAACACATTCTTCATATGGCATGTGTGTTTCCTTACAATAACCAGACAAGGCGTTCGATACTTCATGTGTGGATGGAAATACTTGAAAGGAAAGCCACCACTTCACTCAGCTCTACAGTATTATTAAAGGTCATTGTGAAGAGTCCAGCCCACCCACTACGTGATCTCTAATGTGCAGAGTCAGGGTAGACTACTCGCTCTAGTATCGGAGGTGAATGTGTCTTAGCACTGAGTCATTGCAGCGTCACTTTAAGACTTTCCTGACCCAAGCGATTTTTACGTCCCCAAAACTTGTGATTCTCTTGACAAACCTCGGCGTGACACACACCTCGTAACAAGAAGACTGGGATGTGACGGAAATATTACACTTCTAGATACACTTCTTGACACATACACATAGTTGGAGAATTACTCACTGTTATGGGCTTCATTTCCTGCTACTGAAACAGCTGTGTTGTCTTTAAGGTATCTCAAGAACATTGCGTTGGAGAAAAAATAATCTTTCCGGAAGATGCAGAAATAAAATGTAGCCAGAGAGAGAGATAAATATCTTGCTATCTTTGCTATCGGCGTTAACATCTTGTCCTGACAGCTGTGAGGGTGTAGTTATGGAATAAGGACTATAAGAGTCATTGACAAAGTTGCAGAAATTAGCTCATTATAATGGAGACAGTGGGTGTCCAGATTTGGAAAGTCATCAAGCCACTCAGGGCCCCAATTAAAGAGAATGTATCATCAGAAAATTACATGGAATTTAAAGGGAATCTACCATCGTGATAAACCAGGGACATTACTCATAGTTCCAGGCACTGTGATTGTGGAAATCTTCTTATATTCATTAACCATGGCCTCCTTCCTTCTAAAATCCATTTTTATAATTATGTTAATCAGCGTAAAGGGCTCTGGGAGTGTTTTCAGAGCCCCACAGGCTGAGCAGTTCTCCCCTCCCTTGCACGTCCTCCAGCTGCTATATTACAAAGGCAGAGGGAGAAGGGATAGAGCAGGGGGAGGGTGAGAGATGTTCGGCTCATTGTAACAGTCTGTAACAATGACAGTGTAACAGCACTGAGGGGCTCTGGGAACCGCTCCAGTAGCCTTTCAGCCTTTTAGGCTCAATAGCACTACTTTTGATTCTAGAAGGAAGGAGGCCATATATAACATATATGAGAAAATTACCACAGTCACGATTTCGGGATCTATGAGTAAGTGTCACTGGTTTATCATGATGATTTTTGAAATTTTATATAAGGTAGATTTCTATACATAAGAAAAAAAACTAAAATATTTCAGTGCTCTTTTTGTTTTCTTCAGTTTTTTACTCCTGTGGTTTACACTTGATAAATCAGACACAATCTAATCAAAAGGACTATCAAAAGTAGAGGTAATGTATGTCCTAGGGAAACCCCTCAATATGGGAGAGAGGAACATGACTTGATATTTAGTATGAGTAGGTTCTTCGGCTGTTGGAGGTAGTTGTGGATGGTACCAGAGCTTCATACTATGAGTATGACACTATTTGCAGCTCTACTGTGTCCTGGATAGAAAGCTTTACCTTTTCTTTTTCTACAGATAATGTGGGGAGACCCCAATATTTTGATCAACCCCTATAAGATGGAAGTATGTAAGTATGACGTATGAAACACCTATACGACCCATAGAAAATACTGTAGATTAGCTCAGATATCTGACTCTATATACTATACATTCAGACCACCAAGTCTTTGGTTTTCTCAAAGTGATTTTACTTTAAATATACAAAAACTCAGGACCGATGGAAGAAATGCTGGAAATAATTTTTTCAAAGCGTCAAAAGTTTGTGAAGTTTTCCAGACATTTCGTAAACACTCATTACAGATCTTCTTTTTATGTCATCCTAGACAAACTGAATGATCTTCAGATCGGAGGACTGAGGGGCCATGTCATCATTTACATGACTCTGTCTTCTTTAAGACATTGGGGGATGGTGGCGCACAAGAAGGAATTACGTTTATTTTCTATCTTATGCCACCTGCACGCCAAGTAGGCGTGAATGTGCATGGAGTAGGCTTTGCTTTGGAGTGGGCTGGCTTGGGGCGACTGATGTAAATTGACTGACGTAATTATAAAGTAGAGTTGTCAATCGCTTGATATAATAAGACGCTGAAGCTTCTTGGTATAACTGTCATGACCTACAGGGTTATCATCAAGCGCCTACACACAATGGGGCACATTTACTAAGGGTCCGAATCGCGGTTTTCCGCCCCGGGTTTCCCGAATTTTTACGATTTGCGCCGATTTGCCCCTGGATTTTGGCGCATCGGCGCCGGCTTTCACGCGACAGAAATCTGGGGGGCGTGGCCGTTGGAAAACCCGATGGATGCGGAAAAACTGCGGAATTTAAAAAGAAAATTGTCTCACAAAAATAGCACTCATATACACCGAGACGGAGGAGGTGAATTCCCACGGACTTCAGCGCAGCAGCGGCACCTAGTGGACATCGGGCGCACGACCTTAGTGAATCCCGGCAGAACCCGGCAGAGAACGCACCGCTGGATCACGACTGGACCGGGTAAATAAATCTGCCCGAATGTGCCATTGCCTGATAAATTCCACCATTTGCTGTATGCTTGGGGTCACTATTCTGCCGCAGATTTTATCTTTAACGCTTCTATTTTTGAGACTATTCTTTGCACCAAATTTGCCAATCCTGCCTAAAACTTTTGCACATTGCTGTATGTTTTCCCATTCAAAGATGAGAAAAATAACACAGTGGTGCACAACAAAACTAAAGGAGCACCCATCATACACCTAAATGTTGATACATTATGTAAACTTTTGTTCCCTGGGGGCACATCTGACCCATGTGGCTCCTAGTCAACCGGTTGGTCATTACAGGCTTAATGCATCAAAGTCTTTGGAAAATCCAATGACAAAGATAAGTTGCAGTATACATCTAAGAAGAGAAATATGGTGAGTAAACTAGAAAACATGACTATGATAAGTTTCATGCAGCAACTTGCACTGACCATGGACTCGCGGAGTGTGTACTGTCTGAGGAATG
This sequence comes from Engystomops pustulosus, assembly GCA_019512145.1. Taxonomy (NCBI): domain Eukaryota; kingdom Metazoa; phylum Chordata; class Amphibia; order Anura; family Leptodactylidae; genus Engystomops; species Engystomops pustulosus. The sequence continues at coordinate 18,439,398 of CM033643.1, forward strand.
CAAACATGTGTGATAGATTGGCGCGGTGATCTATTTAAACTGCTTCCCTTTGAAATCCTTATTAACTTTAGTGAATATAATGGGGAAATACATTAAAGGGTTTTCACCTGGTGTAGACAAAACTGAGACCAGACCTATTCCATCATGTATGAGTGAAAGAGTGTGCAAGAGCTTGGACTAATGGTGGTGATTCAGCGCTTACTCATCTGGTCCTCAGTCATCCGCGGCCTGAAACGTAATTGTATCTGAAGTCTTTTCAAACAAACAGGTATTTTTATGACTTTTGGTTTGGAGCCAATTTGTGTCTTGGGGAATAAATTGAAAATAAGTTAATAAATAAAGTGTTTTATAAGAGATGCTGATGTAATACTCAACCGGGGAAATCTGCAATTTACTGAGGTTGATTTTATGTTTAATGAGGAATTTAAGTTTGACCAAGGTAATAAAGTGTTAATTAATATAATTGTATGCAGGACACAGGTTTTCGAAAAAGTTAAATGATTGAATTCTGGGCACAGCGTCAATACATGTACAGCGGTCTCATTGTGTAATCTCGAAGGGAACATGGCCGTCCCTGGGTGGTGGGGTGGCGTAATCATAAGTAGTGATGAGCGGATACGGGCATGTGCCATCGGCATTTAAAGGGTAACACCAGTGATCAGATTTAGCACTGATTATGGATGTTACCAGTTCGGAACCCAAACCCAAAACAAACAATCAGGTTCGGCCAAACTCTGCCACACACAAACCTTAACGGGTCCTCCCTAATGATAAGGGTTAAACACTGACAATTATTGACAATTATTTGATTTAAGTGTCACGTATATATGTCACTATGCAAATCACAGTGTTATTAAAACTTAAAAGAGACCTGTCAGGAGAGATGAGAGTCATATTTAGTAAAATGTAAAGTACTTTTAAATGTTCAGTATTTTTCTAGATATCAATTACTCAATTGACCACTGTGTGATATATCAGAGAACAATGTAATTTCCCATCCTTCCCTCCTCATATACTGAAATCTTAGCTGAGTTCCGCCTTTCTAGTAAGGAGACAGACAGAAGCTCACTGAAGTGTCAGATTACATAGAAGCTCTATGGAGAGGGGAGGGGCAACAGTGAGTCACAGCAGCTAGGTCTCCACCCACCAGCTCAGAGTTGATTACAAATTTACAGGCTGCATAGGGAAAAATTGTTAGAAAATGAAGATTACAAGTTACGTGATACCCTGAAACAATGATACTTCTCACACCGGACTACTGATTTCTGTAATGTTTGCTAAAAGTTGACGTACACTATAAATGTGTAAAGGAGCCAAATCTGTGTGAGACCTAAACACTATAGCAAGGTTCTTATCCTTTTATAAGACTGTATAAAACATACCAAATATACAAAATATGATCAGTGACTATTTTATATGGACAGTTCTGGTAAAGACAAGTGCAGTATAACATCACATACAAGCAGTCAGATCGGCAGCATTACCTGGCACTGTACATCTAGGTCATGGTGCCCAATTGAGCTTGTATTCAGAGAGTAGTCTATCTGCATGCTACACTTCTCTTTAGAGTTTACTAAAGCTAATGAAAATGCAAATTGCACAGCGTGTAGGATTTTCACAAACTGTGCAGAGTCCATGGGATTTGCAAACGCCAGGCTGGGCAGCTGCAAGCTATAGAGCACTTAGAGGAGAGAAAATCCTTCTTGAAACATTCTGTACTGACTCCACCTGCAGAAAATAAAAAATAAGCATGCGAGGAAAAAATGTAACAATAAAAGTATCGTCATTGTTCAAGTAAGAAAAGTTGTGTGTTACAACATTATCAATCTACAAGCAGTGACTAGATAGATGCTCTATGGGTAGATTAGTGGATGGTAGATAGAGAGATAGATACATAGATAAGAAAAGGGAAAGTCCAGAGCAGCACAGCTGAAGCAGGGTGAAAACCTAAAAATCCCTCGCTAGGGATATCCAATGTATACTAATTGCTAATGTAATCTAATTTAATGCTACTTGGCATCATGTAAAAAAGGACACCCTGTTTGCTTCACAATTTGGAATGCTGCTGCCTTCTTTGGATTATGGATAGATGATAGAGATAGATAGATAAATATTGCTTGCACAGGTATTTAAGAAGTGTCAGCGCCACAAATGTGTCGCATGCAAGTGTTTTGTGGCACAACTACAGTAGCCATACAGTAATGCCCTGCACCACCTCACTGATCCAATGTCTTGGCATGGAGGTGGCTTAGGGGGTGCAGATCCTGGCCATATTCCGGGAACCGTGCCTATTTCTGAGCTTGTACGCCAAAATTCTGGCAAACAAGCGCTGCTAAATCCCCCCCCCCCCCAACATCAGCCCATGATCAGTAGATATAATATAGATATATAATGTAGATAGCTAGATAAATATATGTACATTTCAAAGTCCAGAGCAGCATAGCAGCCTAACTAGGATGGGTGCTAAGCCATGTGGTTTTTGGCAAAAGACAGCTATTATAATCCGCAGAAACGGCAGCACTCCAAGGTTCAAACAAGAAAATGATGAGCTTTATTTAATGAAAAAATGTGCTGTTTCGGTTATAGTAATCTTCCTCAAGCATGAGCTGGAGAAAGGTTACTATAACAGAAACGTCATAGATAGATGGAAAAGATAGACAAGGGGTGGAAAAATGAATAGATGGGTAGATAGATACATAAAAAACATTAGAAGTCCAGCAGCACCAAAAAGCATGAAAGAAACTCTGTGATGCAGATCCCAAAAATACTGGTCTTGACACACCAGACAATAATAATCCAAAAAGAAAAGAGACTTCACTCCAAATTGAATGTGAACAAACGGATGGGTGCTTCCTTGAAAAAGAATCCTGAATAGGGTCTGAAACGTTGCACTTGGGCTAATAAAGCACCCATCCATTTGTTCACATGCAGTCTCTTTTCTTTTTAGATAGATTATACGGGGTCAAGTAATGATGGAGGGAGAGCTAGATAGGTTCGCCTGTAGTTGATATACAAGCTCTATAAGGAGCTTCAACGAGGACAGACTATAGCTTGTGCATAGGCATGGGACACATTCGGCCAGCACTACTTCACCGCTCGCCATGCCCCTCCACGATCTTAGTGTGAAGGTGGCGTAAGGGTGGAAAATAGGGTCAATTTCTGTCCATGTGCTAGGTACATGGACAGAAAGCACATGGACAGAAATTGACCCTATTTTCCACCCTTACGCCACCTTCACACTAAGATCGTGGAGGGGGCATGGCCAGCGGTGAAGTAGTGCTGGCTGAATGTGTCCCATGCCTATGCACAAGCTATAGTCTGTCCTCGTTGAAGCACATGCTATGGTGCAATACTAGGTCAGACTGGGCTATTTTGATGTGTAGGCTAGGGATACATGCTTTGCTTGGAGCCCTAATATGGCACCCATAGATTCCCAAATCTCTTGACATTTTTATCCATGCCATGATATCATGTGTAGCTATTCTTTCACAGAAGTCTTATCAGAAACGTTTTGGTTTTTCCAGAACACGACTTCTGTAATACAGTACAATATGGAGGTGCATCATGGAGACACGGAGTGCCTATAGCTGTGTAGTGCCAAACTGGCGGGCTCTATGTTACAGAATCCATGCACACCTCGCTGTCCTGTATACCTGAGGCCAAACTATTAGAATCGGAGCACCAGTCCAAATTAATTTTAGATGTAATTGAAACACTTCCTTCTGCCATGTTGTCCATAAGGAAAACACGTCTAGATGGCTGTAGGCAGAGGTAGAATCTACCGGTTATTGTATCATTTCTACATCCAAGATGACTAAATCTAATAAAAATTCATGTATTCCATACTGCTGGAGTAATCGTAAATACATTACCTACAGGGCTTTCAGCCATCTGGGCCAGAATACAGAAAAACTGCTTCACAAACAGACTTGTCATAAGCTCCAATCGAAAAATGACAATTTACCCAACAAATTAGAACTAGGTGAACAGATGTTTCGGGGGGAAAACTCCCAACACAGATGAAAACTTCTGCCGTGCCCTTTATCTTACACTTGCATTTCCATCTCGAGACGGATGTACACGTTAACTAGTATTCCATTTAGACCACTCACCCAGGATCTATTGGCTGGAGCAAATTATGATCTATGATAGAATCATGTTTCCTAAGAGAAGGTATTGATTTAAAGGAGCCACTCCAGACTGCGCCATCACGGAGCAGTGCACATTAGGGATTAGCTTTGAGTTAATTTCACTTATCTCCCTATTGTAGCTCCCATCCTTCTTTCAGCTAGATAGCCATGGAAGCCATTGCCGGTGGACTCTTATTTCCAAGGCGGTCCATCCAATTCTTCTTAACATTCCGCAATTATTGTAATTCTTCTCGGTTCGATTCTTCATTAGTTCATAGCAGTATGACATTTACTTTATGTGCATTTTCAATGACCCAGTCAATAGTTTGCTGTTTACTATTAAGAATGATGAAGGAAGGTTGAGTAGGAGTCAAACAAGGTTATCTAGTATCTACTTTGAATGCATTTTGGTTTTTCCTTTTTTCATTATTGCTGAGGCCGGCTGTGTGTGTGTTTAATCAATTCGAATAAAAAATAGATCACCGGGTTTGATATGAATAAAAAGTTAACATCCCGCAGTGTGGACTGTTAGGTGCAGCGCTCGGATATAAATGTTTGCCTAGAGCTTTCTTATGGGAGCTTTGCTGAATAAACAATAAGCCTCCATGGGGGTTTTATGAAATAGAAATTTCATTCATCCAAAGTATGAAATCTCTATTCATTGTTAATGTTGAGATTCTGCCGAATGAAAGAATGGAATAGGTTCAGTTCAATCATCTTTTTTTGGGGGGGACATATCAAAAATTCAACACGGATGACACGATGTATGGAAGGTTGTAGGCATCATCTGGAGCCCACCCGGAAGTCAGAGAAAAGTGATGCCCTTATAGAATTTGTACGTGAAGCCCTGATGTTTATTCTTACCCACAATTCATTCTTATTCAATAATCAATGGTATAATCAAATTACAGGAACGGCCATGGGTACACCCGTAGCATGTACCTTCGCAAATATCTTCCTGGCCGTTTTTGAGAGTAGGTACATCCTAAGCACGGCCAATCCATTCATTAAACATATACATACGTATTTACGATACGTGGATGATATATTCATGGCCTGGTCCGGGTCTGAACAAGACTTTAATGGGTTGGTAGACTACCTTAATGAGGGGAATAAAATGAACATGCGTTTCACTAGTGTTTTTGGCAACACACACCTAGAATTTTTAGATGTTCAGGTAGATACGGTACACGATCATATTCAAGTAAGTGGCTTCCGCAAATCCACAGCTACTAACGCTCTACTGCACTACGATAGTGCTCATCCAGACCACGTCAAGAGAGCTATTCCTTACGGCCAATTTGTCCGTTTAAGACGCATCAACGATACACACCAATCCTTTTTGAAACAAGCAGTGGAACTTAGGGACAGACTCAGGGCCAGAGGGTACCCAGATGAGATTATTGGTAAGGCCTTTGAGAAGGCCTCACGCCTAGAGAGGAGGCAATTGATTTACAAAGGACATAATAAGGAACAGGGGAGAAATAGGTTCACGTTCACCTTCGATTTTGGACCCAACGAGACCAATATCCGTAAAGCCATCCAGAAGAACTGGAATATATTAGAAAGAGACCCAGAACTTAGAACACTCACGGCCAATAGACCTATAGTAGCCTTCAGACGTAACCCCACCTTGAAAAACCTCCTTGTTAGAAGTAGATTTGGAGACGACAGAACTACATGGCTAGATAGGACTACCCCACAAGGCAATTTTCCGTGCCACCACTGCAATTTTTGTAAATTTCACATAAGGGCAAAAATCTCCTGATAGGAGGGGTGACAACTACCGTGAAACACTTCATTAGCTGCAAAACAGACTACGTAGTCTATGTCATTTTCTGTCCATGTAGACGATTCTACATAGGAAAAACCATCAGACCTTTATATATCAGGTTTAGGGAACACCTCCGGTCGGTAACCACGGGCAAAGGATCTCCAAGATTAATCCAACATGTACACACTAAGCATGCGGGCAACCCCGAAGTATTGTCTTTTGCGGGCATAGAAAGGGTACCAGTGAATACCAATGGGGGAGATAGACATAGGGAACTACTCCGATGTGAGGCTAGGTGGATCCTCAAAACTGAAGCTGAAGGTCCGGCAGGACTAAATGATAAAAACGATATGGCGGTTTTTCTTTAGTCTGCTAGTTGCTACATAAGATGTACCGCAAGCTACTTTGTTTATTGTAACTCCCCTTCTGATATGTCACACCTCAAGGAAATCGTTTTTAATTATGTGATATTAATAGTCACTTACCCATTACTTTCCCTTCATTGTGGGCGTTTGAGAGAGGTTGACGCGTCATGGCGACGCCCACACCGTGACTGGTCAGCTGACGGTCCCGGGTGGGCACCGCCCACGCCTCTACACATACTCTTTGTTTGTTTTTGTTTAATCACATGACTTCCCCGATCACATGATTCCTCTATGGGTGACGTCAGGAGGAGGAGGTATTTAATCCCGCCTCCACTGGCGTCCCCCATACGGCTTGACGAAGCGCAGGATTGCGCGAAACGGCCCGTCGCCGAAGTCCTTCTTGTGCTGCACCTCCCTGTCACATGCATTTAGCAGAATAAAGAAGATTACTGGGTGAGTGCCGCTATCTCTTGTCTTTATTTGCATTAAAGGGGGTCTACCTGCTCCTATATCACCCTACAAGAAAAAAATTACATTGTGTGGGGCACTTTCCAAGCTTCCTAAGCCTTTCCTGTTCCACAGAATGTGGTGAAAATTCAGTTTTTAACTTTACGCAAATTAGGTACCAGGGGCGGAGTCATCTACTGCTTCACCCGTTTTCTTCTTCCTTTGCTGCCATGTCACATCTTCCACCCCCAGGATTGCACCTTTTTACATAGTGATTGACAACCTCTACAGAAGGAATGTGACATGGTCCACCTCTCGTTCACTGAGAATCTTATTTATATAAAGATAAAAATAAAATTTTCTCTGAAATGACAGATCAATGGGAAACAAGAATAATGGGGCTCATTTACTTACCCGGTCCAGTCGCAATCCAGCGGCGCGTTGTCCGATGGGGATTCAGGTCTGCCGGGATTCACTAAGCTGTGCGCCTGATATCCAGCAGGTGTTGCTGCTGCTCCGAGGTCCGCCGGAGTTCACCTTCTTCTTCCTGGTGCATGTGAGTGCGTTATCTTGCGACACAAAACGTTTTTTAAATTCTTGGGTTGTCTGACGGCTACGCCCCCGATTTCTGTCACGTGAAAGCCGGCACCGATGCGCCACAATCCGATCGCATTCGCCAACAACCGGGGGCAATTAAGGGCAAAACAGAAATATTCGGGAAACCCAACGTAAGTGCGGCGTTCGGACCCTTAGTAAATGAGCCCCATTATGTCTGGAAAACGCCATACACAATGTTGGTTTAGCATGAGGGGGTGATTTGGGAGCGAGTGGACCCCCTTTAAAGGACATCTACCAACGGTTTACTGATGGTAGATGTGCTCAAATAAGAAGTTCCTGAGGAACACAATTGCGGAAATATAGAGTTATAAAAGTAATGCGAATGACCCTGGGGTGCTCAGGCTATGTCACCCAAGCGCCTCAGGGAGACTAGTATTTTAATTTATCCTCCTCTTGCACTAGCGGCACCACCTGGTGATGCAGCAGGTGATGGGTGGGAACGGGCGGGAGTGCATAAATTAAAATACTAGTCACCCTGAGGTGTTCAAGTGATGTAGCCCGAGCGTCCCAGGGTAATTAGCATAGTTTTTATAACTCTATATTTCCGCAATCGCGGCATAAAGAGTTAGAATGAAAGAAGACTGGAGGAATTATGTTCCTCAGGGACTTCTTATTAGGACACCTCTCCCATCTGTAACTGGTGGTAGGAGTCCTTTAAAGTCATTTGCTTACTTTTCAATAGCAGAAATAGAGTTCCCACATCTCTATTGGTCATCTCTCCACCTATAGGGATAAAGGGTAATACATCATATACCAATTCATGTAACACCCTCGATGTCAGGCTTACGCTACCGTGCTTGAAAGTTTCCATGAGCCCCCAACCTCTATAGGCTGCCTTAAAGCTCTATTCAACAAGCCATAAATGTCATTTCCGCCTCTCCAGGCGAGACATTTCCACAAAAAAAACTTTGACAGCCTATAATAATCCTGTTTTTTATTGGTGTTTATGCCCCTTTATTCTGCCAACGAATGAAAATGATAGTTCAACCTCTTGGTTTTCAATCCCAACACCTGTCACTTTAAGGAATGATGGCTGTTGGATTTAAGTGGAATTTGTTTTAGTCTCGTGGTTCCCTCCCGCTGCTCACACGCCATTCAGACATTTCATCCACAATAAAGCAGATGGATGTTTAGCATTACACGTGTATGGTAACATTATGTCGGATTATTTAATCGTCCTCTTTGATGCGGCACATTTTGCTGTATAATGGGGTTTTGCATGGGCAGTGACTGGATCTCTTCTCCACCACTTATCTCCCTCTTAGTGCCAGCCTGTTTATATGGATGAGGTTGTTAGTGGTATGTATTAGTAGGCGGGCCCAGGAGGGTAGTAATAGTCCGGTATCTCCCCTCATTACCATATAACATGCCGGGGTTTAACTCATCCTTCGCGACGCATGATAACTATAAGGATATTACTGCCGATTCCCTATTAGCAGAAATTATACCTTCTGCCTACTCTTACTTAGTGTAAAGCCAAGGGAACGTTTCTAAACTCCGTAGGTGGCAGATATTATACTGCGCATTACCCCATGTTCTCCACTTAATAGATACATTTACATAATCTCACCATCCAAGGAATTCTACATCTAACATCATTTTATTTACAGGTTCCAACCTCTCCATTGCCCGGAAATATACAGTAGAAATGAATAAGACCTTGATGGAAATATCATGCACCATGACTTCTTAATGGTTAAAGGGGTTGTCCCAAATCTTCTTATTCCCTTATCCATAAGGTAAGGGATAATATAAGATTACAGGGGATAATAATCTGATCCTACTAGTTGAACTTCCACCAATCACAAGAATAGAAGTTAAAGGGGCAAATTTACTTACCCGGTCCTGTCGCGATCCCATGGTGCGTTGTCCGATGAGGATTCGGGTCTGCCGCGATTCACTAAGCTCGTCCGCTCGAGTTCCTGCATCCGTCGATTCTGCACCGAGGTCCGCCGGAGTTCACCTGCTTCTTCCTGGTGCTTGTAAGTGCGTGTCTTGTGGCACATTTCTAAATGTTAAATCCTGCGCGTTATCCGAATCCGTAGGGTTGACCGACGGCCACGCCCCCTGATTTCTGTCGCATGCAAGCCAGTGCCGATGCGACAAAATCTGATCACGTGCGGCAGAAACCTGGAGCAATTCGGCGCAAAAACGGAAATCGTCGGGATACCCAACCAAAATACGTCCGACGGACCCTTAGTAAATGAGCCTCAATGTTGTCATCAAAGTATCACTCCAGCTAAAGCTAATTCATTGGATAATACATGGTATGGGGCCTGAAGGGAGGAGCAGGACTCCTTTTTTATTGTATTCCTACAACCTGGAGTCCTGCTCCGCTCTTTGGATCCTGCACAAGGTATAATTCATTGAATCAGCTGTGACTGGAGTGTTCCTTTAATGAATGGAGAGGTAGGTTGAGCATTCATACTTTCGTTCCATCATGGTCCATGGGAGATCGGGAAGTACGAGGAGAAGTTGAGGGGAAGTCAGGAATAATTGAATGGAGCGACCATGAGCCTCTGTTCTCATGATCGTGAAACCCCCATTGATTATATTGTGGATAGGGGTTACCAATAAATCTTGGGACAATCCCTATACGGTTTATGGTTTGGTGTCGTAATCCAGTTTTGCATTGTGGATACTGCAACTTATCGAAAGGAAAAAACTGTTCAACTGAGACTTATGTCTATGGGACTTTTTCTTTGCACAAAACAGCAACTAATTCATTAGTAAGAAGGACCAAACTGCAAACTACTTCCATACGAATTATGGATCCAATATTTTAGGTGGAGTCATCTGGGTGTATGAGGTTACTAGTGATGTAAAAACTTGTTGTAGGAGGACATCTTGAAAGAGGTTGGCCATGGGGTAAAATTGGATCAAGGATCAGGGTACGACCTTAGGTTCTCTCCACAGTTCTTATTACATTCAGACCTTTAGGTCATAGACCTTGATAGAGAACTTGTTCACACTATTATTAGAGTATAAGATCATGCAGGAAATGTTCTGGTGATGACCACAACCACTACACCACCATGTGCAATGTAAATTTTGGGGTATGGCTGGTACATAAACTTCCCAACTCACAAATAAAATGTCTAAGATGTGGAAGATTCCACTTGGCTTTGGGAGATCTTCCAGGACTTGTTTCTTTTTGGGTGCCTTACAGATGTTTGGAGTCCAGACACCAAGCAATTCCACTGATCTACTTGCTCGATGTGATGCATAACGGCACAGGGTCTGGTAGCAGCTTTGTCCTGTCAAGCGAATGGGGACTAACTTGCAATACCAAGCACAGCCACTATACAATGTATGGTGCTGTTTGGAGTGAGCAGCGAAGAAACTGCAACACTCATTAGATTAGTTCAAGCTCTTGAAATAGCTGAATGGTGGTGGAGGGGGGGGTGTTCTGATGTTAGTGTTTATAATGAAAGGTTGTTCAAATCTATATTCTGGAAAACCCCCTTTAAGATGTCTAGATGTTACCCGCAGTGGTAGATGTATAACTATAGACAGGATGGGCAAAACCAAAAAGCCAATGACATCAGGAATCGATCTTATATGTAAAGTAGTCTAAGGGCCATAGGAAAAATCTCCACATTTTTGCCTCTCCCTGTATGAAACATAATCACTAACCTGTATATAACATGAAAAATATTATTCTCCAGCCCGGCGCTGTGTCATTGTAATTTGCCGAGCCGTAGCTGTGGCAGCGGAGGGGTGCAGGAAGTATAGATGTCACCCTGCCGTTAGCAGAGGCCATTGTGTCCTGCAGGGATTCTATTATACATCAGGCTTAGGATTGCTACCTGTGGCTCTCCAGCTGCCGTGGAATTAAAAGTCTAATCATGCCCGAGCCAATCTATCCGGAAAAAAACACTTGGACTTGTAGATCTACAGAAGCCGGGGAACCACAAATTGCTTATCTCCGGTGTGGAGTTAATGCATATATTAAAATAGAATTCTATGGATTTTTACATTGGAGTGCATTTCTTAAAATACTTGCAAAATGGTATAGATTGGAGCCGTGAAATCTGGAGATGATGGGGGGGGAAGCAAAGTGAAAAAAGTTATGTAGGATGTGAAAGAAACTTTCATTACTGACAGTGGTACAAGGGTCGGGCTGAAGTGGCAGCTGACTAGGGTGCAAAGAAACATGGGGCCTTAGTTATCCAAAAACAACTCTATGGGGCAGATTTACTTACCCGGTCCATTCGCGATCCAGCGGCACGTTTTCTGCGGTGGATTCGGGTCTTCCGGCGATCCACTAAGGCAGTTCCTCCTGCTGCGCAGAAGTCCGCTGAGGTCCGCCGGAGTGCACGATCCTATACTTGGTGAAGGTAAGAGCGTGTCCCGCGACACTTTTTTTTTTTTAAATGCGGTGGTTTTTCCGAATCCGTCTGGTTTTCGTTCGGCCACGCCCCCCGATTTCCGTTGCCTGCATGCCAGCGCCGATGCGCCACAATCCGATCGCGTGCACCAAAATCCCGAAGCAATACAGGGAAAATCGGCGCAAAATGGAAAAATTTGAGTACCCCGCCGGTAAAACGCGATTCAGGCCCTTAGTAAATGACCCCCTATGTATCTATCTAAAGCAAATATTACTTTCTCAGGATTTCCATATACCATATTTACCTCCGTTACAAAAAGATATTGGATCGTAAATGGGTAATACAAATCAAAGCGAATTAAGCAGGCCCCCAAACTTCCCTCACCCATGCTAGGAGCATTGGAGATATAGGTGATTTCAGGCCTCTTGCATGACATCACCTACCTCTCCTAGCATGGGAGAGGGACGTGGCAAGGGCATGCGTAATTAGCGCGCAGGACAAATTATTTTCTAGGTGATGCCGGCATGTGAAGACTAGCGATGGATAGTGCTGGGATCAAGATGAAAAGGAACGGAGGTGAGTATCCTGAGGCTACATTCCCACGATGGGCACTGGGCGCCGGGGAGAGGAGGAAAGGATGAGCGCCGCTCTCCCCCGCCCCTCTCCATAGCGATATATATGTCCACAGCGCCCGTAGGGCGACGTTAGCCCATTGCTGTGTATGTGGGATGTATAAACTTTCAATACAATGATCTATAGGTTCTATATCTGTCTATATATCCATCCCTCATATCTATCTATCTTCTTAAGAAAGTCCAGAGCAGCACACAATAAGAAAACGGGTGCAGGACTGATTGGGCCGGGCAGCAGGTCCTCAATAATATGAAGTGGTAAAAGGCAGCAGTCCAATTGGTTCAAATCAAAAATAGAAAATCCTCTTTATTCCATATCCCAATACAGCAATGTTTCAGCTCGAGCCTTTTTCAAGCCAAGTGATAAGTGTGAATAGTACATATGTATCCAGGGTGAAAATCATTTGTAGCTCTCTTTTTTCTCAATCTTTAAGGATCCGTTCCTTATCACTTCCCCTTCGTAGCTTTGGTATATGAGCAATGAGTTGAAATCTGAGATGTTTTTCAGAATGACCTGCCTCAAAAAAATGACAGGAAGGTTCTGATTGTGTTTTCTTGTCCCCAATACATAGGTGTAGGTAATACAGGTGATACAATTATTTTGTAACATCCACTTATACTGTTTTTGATAGGGGTACCCTGGATACCCTTGAGGAGTTTTGGTCTCCCCATTTATGGGAATGTACCTTATTCCATAAATATGCTCATCATTATTGCTCTTAGAGGTTGCGGGCGTTGATAGCCTTTGTGCCCCCTTATAAATGAACCTGTGTCATTTACAGATGGTTAAGAATATCTAGAGATGGTAAGACTATGGGGGTCATTTACTAAGGGCCCGATTCGGTTTTTGGCGCACGCGATCGAATTGTGGCACATCGGCGCCGGCATGCACGCGACGGAAATCGGGGGACGTGGCCGAACGAAAACCCGACGGATTTGGAGAAATCGGCGAATTTTTTTTAAAAAAAGTGTCGCTGGACATGCACTTACCTTCACCAAGCATAGGATCGTGCACTCCGGCAGGCCTCAGCGGACTTCAGCGCAGCAGCGACACCTGGTGGACGTCGGAGGAACTGCCTTAGTGAATCCCAACCGGACCCGAATCCAGCGCAGAGAACGCGCCACTGGATCGCGAATGGACCGGCTAAGTAAATCTGCCCCATTGTTATTTAATATGTCCGTTATAGAGGAGCGGACTCACATTTAGAAAGATAAACACCGATCCAATACAGCTCCAGTGCTGAGTCTCTGATTTGTACTTTTGTATATATGACGTCACAGGTAGCTTTGACAACCAGTGGTGTCACAGCTGCTTGGGTGCATGCGCACACACTATTATGCCGCGTGTGTCCCATCTATGTCACGCATGCGCTCTGTGTGAGTTATAACGCTCAAAGGTGCCCGCTTGGGTCTATTTTTTGTGAAAATTAGCACTTGGGATCTATGTATTTTAATGTACAGGCAGTCCCCGGGTTATGTACAAGATAGGTTCCATAGGTTTGTTCTTAAGTTGAATTTGAATGTAAATCAAAACTGTATATTTTATGATTGTAGTTCCAGACAAATTTTTTAACAAGGTTCAAACATTTTTGCTGTAATGGGACCAAGGATTATCAATAAAGCTTCATTACAGACACCTTACAGCTGATCATTGCAGTCTGGGACTATAATAAAGCATTCAGACCCGTCGCCGAAGTCCTTCTTGTGCTGCACCTCCCTGTCACATGCATTAAGCAGAATAAAGAAGATTGCTGGGTGAGTGCCGCTATCTCTTGTCTTTATTTGCATGAAATATCTACCTAGTGTAACGGCAGAGCACCACCCGTACAGTCTCTCCCACCCGGCATCAAGTTGTGTGTCAAATACCTTCTTACTAATCATCTGCGTTTTGGTCTGGCAGTGCCGACATCCCTGTCGGGCGATTTGGTAACCCCCGGCACCCTACTTCTACAATTGACTTTGTGCATACTGTTACGTCTGAGCACGCCGAGAGACCGCCGCATCTAAGTAACCTGATGGAAATGGACACTAATCAGAAACCGGGCTGCAACAATATTGCATTGAACATTGGCAGGGAGGATGCAAGCACATTCTTTGAACAGTGTGACCAAAAAGATGAGTTACAAGTCTTAAGCACTAAAACCTTAGAACAACGAATATCACATCTGGCAGAAAAAGAAATACGCCTGTTTTGGACCATCAAGTCCCTTAAAACCTACAATGAACACAACCGTGTCCCTAGAGGACTACGTCCATACAAAGAAGCATCACAATACCAAGATGACCCGCACTTCCTGGAAAAGTGGAATAGTATCCAACTAACCTGCTCCCTGGAACTTATGCGCCTCGTATTAAATAAAAATGAAGAAGAGTACGAACTTATTACCTCTGAATTATGCAGGGCAAAGATCGAGTTGAGGACCCGCCTCACGGAAAAACAGAATGAAACTTTCTATAAAAAATTAGAAAAAAGATTGATCCCGTTGCAGGCAGAGATCAAAGAAAAGAAACGTGATAAATTTATACGCGATAAAAGCGACTTCGAAATGGGTCGCATTTTCAGTTGGCGAACAAAAAAATCTACAAGACGAATTAAACCAAATAAACGCCGCACCACGGACTTCTGGACAACTGAGTCGGACTCAAGCAGTTCCGAGGAACGAGGTCCATCAACAACGGACGGTCGAGACGAACCCATTACCCCAACATCAGGAACCCCTTTAGGGAGACCGAATCGAGACGCAGGATCCGGAGGGGAAGGTGCAGGAAGAGGCAGAGGAAGATGGAAACCGAGTCAAAAGAGAAAGAAAGTTTCCTGGCGTTAGAATCTACTGATCCAGCCCAAGGTCCCATGCCGGACTGTAATGTGATCAACCTGTCTGATAGAACTTTGGACGATGCTTGTATGTCAGCCCTCTCTAAAGGTTTAAATTATAGTTTCCCTAGGAATTTTGATTTTGTACAATTTCAGATTGATCTTTATAAAGCCATTAGGAAAATAGCATTGAGAAAGCTATATGACAATAAGAATCCTAGGGACACACCTCATGAGAAAAAATTAGAAGGCGAGACTCCCTGCATAGGACCATTAAGTTTTCACATTAACAGCCCTCTTGAAAATACAGATTTAATTTGCTTAGACACACTGCACGAGCTTTTGACAGAAAATTACGACAATATCTTGGTACACCATGTCCCTAACACTTCTGAGTTCAGAGGTGGAAATCGATCCACCTTTTGTCCTCCCTTGCCGGCCGGCTCTTCCATTGACATTTTTTATGAACAGGTTTGCAGAGAAGTAAAGGCCTTGATCTATCCCACTCAAGCTCCTAATCTATCCACGGAAGAGTGGAATGCCTTACAAAAATTAAAAAAGGATAAATCCCTTGTCATAAAGCCGGCCGACAAGGGCGAAAACATAGTTATCATGCAGGAAGAGTTTTATGTAGCCGAGGCCGAAAGGCAACTGAACGACACTTCCACCTACATACGATTAACAGGAGATCCCATGTCCAAATACCTGTCCCTTCTTCGTTCCGTCTTGCAACGGGCAGTAGAGAAAGGGGTACTCTCCGACAAAATGGCGGAAAAGTTACTCCCCAAATTCCCCAAAAAACCCTCATGGTATTTCCTCCCTAAGATCCACAAGTCACCGAGCCAACCCCCCGGCAGACCTATTGTCGCGGGAATTGGCTCGGTGACCGAATCATTGTCCCAATTTTTGGATTGGTTGCTTAGACCTATTTTAGCTGACATCCCCTCGTATTTGAAGGACACCAATTCGTTCCTAAGGGCCGTGGAAGGTATTCCTTGGCGTGAAGATCTGAAGCTCACATCTATCGATGTTGAGAGCCTATATACTAGGATTCCCCACCAGGAGGGAGTGGAAGCCATTTGTCTTGTCCTACGGAAGTCAGAGAAAAGTGATGCCCTTATAGAATTCGTACGTGAAGCCCTGATGTTTATTCTTACCCACAATTCATTCTTATTCAATAATCAATGGTATAATCAAATTACAGGAACGGCCATGGGCACACCCGTAGCATGTACCTTTGCAAATATCTTCCTGGCCGTTTTTGAGAGTAGGTACATTCTAAGCATGGCCAATCCATTTATTAAACATATACATACGTATTTACGATACGTGGACGATATATTCATGGCCTGGTCCGGGTCTGAACAAGACTTCAATGGGTTGGTAGACTACCTTAATGAGGGGAATAAAATGAACATGCGTTTCACTAGTGTCTTTGGCAACACACACCTCGAATTTTTAGATGTCCAGGTAGATACGGTACACGATCACATTCAAGTAAGTGGCTTCCGCAAATCCACAGCTACTAACGCTCTACTACACTACGATAGTGCCCATCCGGACCACGTAAAGAGAGCTATTCCTTACGGCCAATTCGTCCGTCTAAGACGCATTAACGATACATACCAATCCTTTTTGAAACAAGCAGTGGAACTTAGGGACAGACTTAGGGCCAGAGGGTATACGGATGAGATTATCGGTAAGGCCTTTGAGAGGGCCTCATGCCTAGAGAGGAGGCAACTGATTTACAAAGGACACAATAAGGAACAGGGGAGAAATAGGTTTACGTTCACTTTCGATTTCGGACCCAACGAGACCAATATCCGAAAAGCCATCCAGAAAAACTGGAATATATTAGAAAGAGACCCGGAACTCAGAACACTCACGGCCAATAGACCTATAGTGGCCTTTAGACGCAACCCCACTTTGAAAAACCTCCTCGTTAGAAGTAGATTTGGAGACGACAGAATTACATGGCTAGATAAAACTACCCCACAAGGCAATTTTCTGTGCCACCACTGCAATTTTTGTAAATTTCACATAAGGGAAAAAAATCTCCTGATAGGAGGGGTGACAACTACTGTGAAACATTTCATCAGCTGCAAAACAGACTATGTAGTCTATGTCATTTTCTGTCCATGTAGACGATTCTACATAGGAAAAACCATCAGACCTCTATACATCAGGTTTAGGGAACACCTCCGGTCGGTAACCACGGGCAAAGGATCTCCAAGATTAATCCAACATGTACACAATAAGCATGCGGGTAACCCCGAAGTATTGTCTTTTGCGGGCATAGAAAGGGTACCAGTGAATACCAATGGAGGAGACAGACATAGGGAACTACTCCGATGTGAGGCTAGATGGATCCTCAAAACTGAAGCTGAAGGTCCGGTAGGACTAAATGATAAAAATGATATGGCGGTTTTTCTTTAGTCTGCTAGTTGCTATATAAGATGTACCGTAAGCTACTTTGTTTATTGTAACTCCCCTTTTGATATGTCACACCTCAAAGAAATTGTTTTTGATTATGTGATATTAATAGTCACTTACCCATTACTTTCCCTTCATTGTGGGCGCTTGAGAGATGTTGACGCGTCATGGCGACGCCCATACCGTGACTGGTCAGCTGACAGTCCCGGGCGGGCACTGCCCACGCCTCTACACACACTCTTTGTTTGTTTTTGTTTTAATCACATGACTTCCCCGATCACATGATTCCTTTATGAGTGACGTCAGAAGGAGGAGGTATTTAATCCAGCCTCCACTGGCGTCCCCCATACGGCTTGACGAAGCGCAGGAGTGCGCGAAACGGCCCGTCGCCGAAGTCCTTCTTGTGCTGCACCTCCCTGTCACATGCATCTTACTGGAGATGAGGTGGTGTTATAATGGTAAAAAAAAGAGAAGAAAGAGAAGGTAAACATTTACAGATAAACAAAAACAGATATAATCATACAATACAAAATGGCTTCTAAGAGTCTGTCTTTCAGTTCTTGGTTGTCCTATGGAGAGAGGGAATGGTTGCCATTGTTTATGAGGTAAGACTATGACTATGTTGTGTATAATATTTATGACCCAACATCTAGTATTTAGTAGCTTAATTTCAAATATTTAGGAATACCTATGATAAGAAGTAGTGACTGTCACAAAGTTCACCCACAAACTGAATTTCGGGTCAAGGTTTGCAAGTTAACATACATATTGTATAAGATTTTTCGGCACATTTTCTATTGTTTATTCTATTAGTGCTAATGAGGAGGAGTGGTTGTCACTTTCTACCATTATCTGTTGGGATAAGAATTGTCAAAAATATTGTTAATTTTATATGCAATATGTATAGGATTTCCTAACACAGACTTTGATATCCAGTAAAATAGCACAGAATGTGATGGCGTTGGACTGGTCCACCCAAGTACCAAAGAAACATCTGGTTGCCCTCGACACCCACTCGTCCTGTGACTGGCGAGTTACTAGATACTCAGGGCAGAGGCCTTGCAGGTGCCCGGTGTTGCGCTGGCTGTGTTAAGGTGCAGGCAGAACCACTGATGACTCTGTGTCCACCCACACAGTTCATATCCAAAGTAACAAAGGGTCGCGGCACTTCTTAAAAAACAATATATTATTTATTTCTTCATTTTAAAATTGCAGGGGACATGGCAGAGGTTTTGCCTAAGCGTTTCGAGTGTAAGGTGCTCTTAGTCATGGCATACATTTTGTATAACACAGTAACAATTTAAAACAAGCAACAGTCTGCTCTTTATTAGCAGTGTTCCATTGTGGACAGATGCAATTAAGTCATCACGTCCAACCTGACCTCACTCATGTCACTGCCCGCGACTGTACGCAAACTGAGCTGTTAGAGATAGGTATTAGCTTCTATTTTGGGAGTACTGTTACTATATTGGCTGCTAGGGTACTCTGTACTACACTGGCTACCAGGGGAACACTATTACTATATTGACTACAATGGGCCCTCTGTTACTATATTGGCTACTTTGGGAGCACTGTTACTATATTGGCTACTAGGGGACCAGGTACTATGTTGGTTGCCATGGGGGCCCTGCACTATATTGGCTACCATGAAGGAACTGTTACTATATTGGCTACTATGGGGGGCTGTGCTGTATTGGCTACTTTGAGGGCACTGTCACTTTATCGGCTACTAGGGGGGGCCTATACTATATTGGCTACAGTGGTGGTATAGTAGAAATGTCTAGGAGAATAAGAGAACAGTATTAAGTTTTTGATTTTGTATTACACTCTACTAAGAGTTTTAGTGGAGGGGCAATGAACACTCTAAACTTAAGGAGGGCAAATTTTCAAATTTTCAGCAACTAAGGGAAGACCTTATAGAAATAAACTGGGACAATGTTTTCAAAGACAAAAGCCCCCCCCCCCCCCAAAAAAAATGGGACTTTTTCACAAATATTCGAAAAAAGACCTGTGAGAAACACAAACCATATGGGAAAAAGCATAAGAGGAACAAAAATATGCCAATGTGGCAAAGTAGTCTTGTAAGGAGAGCAATAAGCAAGAAAGATAAAGCGTTTAAGGTGCTAAAACGCAAAGGTCGCTGCGAGGCATTACAGGATTATAGAGAGAAAAATAAATCCTGTAAAAAGCAGATAAAGGCCGCAAAAATAGAGACTAAGAGAAATATTGCCAGGGAGAGCAAAAATAATCCCAAATTATTTTCCAAGCATATAAATGATAAGAAGCTAGTTATGGAGGTCCTCTGAGGAGTAACATGGGGGTCAAGGTGGAAGGAGATGAGGAAAGGGCCAATCTACCGAATGTCGCTTTCTCATCTGTCTTTACCCAGGAAAATCCCCTGGTGGAAGACACAATGAGGAAAGATGTAAATTCTCTTTGGAATGTCAACAGTTTGACCCAGGAAGAGGTACGGCACTGCTTCACAACCACGAAGATAGACAAATCACCGGGGCCAGATGGCATACACCCCCAGGTTCTACATGAACTATGTACCATGATAGACAGACCGTTATTTTTAATATTTGAAGATCCCCTGAGGACTGGTTATGTTCCACAGGACTGACGCATAGCTAATGTGGTACCAATATACAAAAAAAGATTAAAAAAAGCGATCCTGGAAACTACAGACCTGTGAGTCTAACTGCTGTGGTAGGGAAAATATTTGAGGGGTTTGTTAGAGATGCTATCCTGGAGTATCTCACTGTACAAAACCTTATAGCCCAGTATCAGCATGGGTTTATGAGAGATCAGTCCTCTCAGACTAATCTGATTGGCTTCTACGAGGAAGTAAGTTCCAGACTGGATCTGGGGGACGTGTGGATGTTGCATATCTGGACTTTTCAAAGGCATTTGACACAGTGCTGCATACATAAAACAAGACTGCTGGGACTAGGGTAAAACCTGTTTATTTGGGTAAGTAATTGGCTTAAGTGATAGAAAACAGAGGGTGGCACATTCTCAGATTGGGCTGATATTAACAGCAGCAGGGCGTCGCCATCTTTGTATACCTCCGATGATTGTCTATGGCAGAGGAGGGAACCTATAGTTCCCTCGCTCTGCCATAGACTGAAGTCAGAGCACATCTGCAGGACATGGCCCGGGGAGTCCGGAACCAAATACACTGTAGGTTATTCGGGTGGTCATGCGACCGCCCAAATCCCCACATTTGGTGGGGGCCCCTTTAAGGTCAAAGTGGTGGGGGCCCCGGGGCATGGCCCCGGGTGCCCCTCCTATAGTCCGGCCCTACAGTCAGGTATTCTTTTTAGTTACTAGAATGTTGGCCCTAAAAAAAAGTTTCCTCTTGTGGGTCCAAGGTACTTTAGTAGGTCCAACAGCTGGAAAATATTAGATTGCATACGTATCAGACTGTAACAGTTTGTATTCAAATATAGGCCTCTATAATAGTCCCAATGTGGTATGGCGGTACCAAACCACCTAATATATGTCAAAAAAACCCTGTGAGAGACCTCACTTGCAGGGATCACAGATTGTCCTGTAATGTACTTTGATAATTCCAACGCACAGTCGGGTCAGTTATCATTCTATCCTGTATGCTCTATGGAAATCCATCTACTTGAAGAGTATCCAGAAGAGTGCAACATTCCCTGAAGGTTACCAATATGGCTATTGCATTAAGCAGAGTATTCGATGTATTACCCTATCTGGGGATATACAGGTGGTCCCTACTTAAGGACACCCGACTTATTTACGACCCCTAGTTAAATACGGACCCCTATGCCTACTGTGACCTCTGGTGACCTCTCTGGATGTTACAATAGCCCCAGATTGCAATGATCAGCTGTAAGGTGTCTGTAATGAAGCTTTATTGATAATCCTTGGTCCCATAACAGCTAAAAATTCTGAAACTCCAATTGTCACTGGGGCCAAAATGTTTTTGTCTGGATCTACAATTATAAAATATACAGTTTTGACTTACATACAAATTCAACTTCAGAACAAACCTATGGAACCTATCTTGTATGTAACCCGGGGACTGCCTGTATCTTAATTTTAGTCTGTGTATGCAACATCATATCAATCTGCATGATCAAAATTTTCACACATTATCATCTTGATTGACTTTTCACAACCAGACAAACTTTGGACCTAGAGTGTGTATATATATGTCTTTAGTGTTAATGAACACAATGCTATTTGCAGTTCCTTGTATATACATTTAATATTGAGACGATATATTATATGCAGGGTAAGATTTACTTGTGTGTGAGGCCATTTGTTATGTTTGTATTGTATGTGATTATATTATAATTCCTTTGTGGTTTTGTCCTAATTTACGTCTAAACCCCTGTATAAGAGCGAAACTTGTTGGGCGTTTTATTGGACAATCTGGGATCCTGTTAGTGTGGTCTCTCACAGGGCTACATACACCACCGCCATAACACATTGGGACTTTTCTATTGTGGTTTTATGGTTTAGAGGCCTATATTTAGACACAGAAACAAGCGGTTACAGTCTAAACTGTCCTCTTTTTTTAAAATGGAATTTAAATTTAAAAGCTAAGTTTTAGGGTTTTTCTTTTTTCTTCTTTGTCTTATTTTTAATAATAATTAGTAGCATGTTACCCAGGCCTTGGTCTTTCCTGTTATAGCTGAGATTTTGATATTCAGAGGTTTGCTGTCCAGTCCTTGATGTTGCAAATGATGAGACTGCCCGCAAGTTACATGGTTATATAGTTTATAGGGTTAAAAAAAAGACACATGTCCATCAGGTTTAACCAAGAAAGGGAAGGGATTGGATGGGGAAGGAATTGAAGGGAAAACAATTCTATATCATCACATAAGGGTCAATGTTATTTAGATGTAAAAAGGCATCTAGACCCTTCCTGAAGCTCTCTGCTGTCCCTACTGTTACCAGCGCCTGAGCTCAGCTATTCTACAGACTGACGGTCCTCACAGTAAAAGAGCCCTCTCACCTTGTTTTCTCCAGACGGAGACAGTGCCCCCTTGTCTTTTGATTTGATTTAACCTGGAACAACCTTTCCACCATTTTTATGTATGCAGATTCCATGATGGGACACATCTTGAAAGTAGTAATATGTATTTCCTATGATGTTACTTCCTGGTTCATGAGTTCATGCGTTCTGCTTCATTAACCTAATAGCTGGTTTTTCCTTTGAGGAGAAGGAGCGGCTGTCACAAATCTCTCCTGTGGATTATATTATAGGATTATAGTATTATATTATTATACACATTGTATAGTATGTTAGAGTGTAGTATCTTGTATCCAGTATGGGATCTTATGGCTCCGTTTCTGTAATACAATCATTTTTCACTCCAGCCTGGGCCTTATAGGCACTCTTGTCATTACACTGTCATGGGAAGCCTCATGTTACCAGTAGACTAGATAATTGTATGAAACTTCATGCATCCTTCTGTGCATTAAAGATAATTGCAGAAGACAAATTAGCCTTTACCTGATATCTGCTATGATCTATGTGATGTAAGAAGAGTCTGTAATATAACAAGGACAATTTACTATGATTGTATGGTGAGAGGGAGCTGCTGTCATAATGCTCCCCTACTGTGCACAATACAAGTAGGGTGTCCATTTACATTATTTCTGAATCCTTCTTTCTAATTGGTTGGTATAACATTGAAAAAAAACATTTAGCTAAACTGTAGAGCTTCCTTTATGGCTAGCCACTGCGGGGAGCCATGTGCAACACCTTCGATTCGAGCATAATTTCCTTTATCGGGTGCATTCATAGACTTTGAGGGGTTTTTACCATAACAAATCACTTGATTTTCA
Source organism: Engystomops pustulosus (assembly GCA_019512145.1). NCBI lineage: Eukaryota > Metazoa > Chordata > Amphibia > Anura > Leptodactylidae > Engystomops > Engystomops pustulosus. The sequence continues at coordinate 18,462,772 of CM033643.1, forward strand.
TCCTCAATAGCGTCAATCAGCCGTCTTATCCAGAGAAGGTCAAACAACCTCTCTTGATTTATAGAAGAAAATAAGTAAAACTAGAAACAATACATAAATAAATGACTGATTTTTTTTGTCTACCAACTTACTATGACTTTGTGTCATTTTGTGGTTTAAACTAGGACCCAAAAATTTACCGAGAATTGAAAAGGATCCACTCCCAAAATATTCAAAAGTCTGAACTACAGTAAGTATTACAACATATTGGGGCACATTTACTAAGGGTCCGAAAGCGCAATTCCGTCGCGTTTTCCCGAATGTTTCCGAATTGCCCCGGGTTTTTGGCGCATGCGATCAGATCGTGTCGCATCGGCGCCGGCTTTCATGCAACAGAAATTGGGGGGCGTGGCCGTCAGAAAACCAGACGGATTCCGAAAAAAGTGGTATTTAAAAAAAAATTGTGTCGCTTGACTCGCACTTACATGCACCAGGAAGAAGATGGTGAACTCCAGCGGACCTCAGAGCAGCAGCAACACCTGCTGGATATCGGGCACACAACCTTAGTGAATCCCGGCAGGACACAAATCCACGACGGACAACGTACCGCGGGATCACGAATGGACCGGGTAAATAAATATGCCCCATTGATTACGGTAACCAGAAAGCCCCAAAATTTGTACAAATATTACAAATTTTGCTGCAAATCTACACCTGAGCTTTGTGATGGCTTATTATTATTATTATTATTATTATTATTATTATTATTGTTGTTGTTGTTTCAATTATTAACCACAGCTATTAAACATTTGAAAAGATGAGTCCATTGTATTGTAGGCAACTGAAGTAAATGGGTGGTACGTTTTCTTTTCTAAATCTCTAATTTTTGATTATTTAAAAATTGATGCCCCAACAATTGGGCACATTTACTAAGGGCTTTGCACCAGTTTTGTGACTGACTTTGCACCTTCATTCTAGTGTAATTTGCTTGCCCAGTTTTGTGGTGCAGCTGCACTAGGCACCTTGTGACACAAATTAGAGACCGTTCCGGCGCCCAGTCGTACGCCTGATTTAACATGCAAAGTTTGTTACACGTCCTATGTTAAAGGTGATAAATCCTCCTTTTAATGTTTTGTATGGATTTAAAACATTTGGATTTTTTCAGGAATTCCAAATGTTACATGAAATAATACTCCAAAACATACTGGTAGGTTGATTAGATTGTGAGCCCCATTGGGGACAGGGACTGATGTGACAAGCTCTGTGCAGCGCTGTGTAATCTGTGCGCACTATATAAATAAAGGAATTATTTTTATTATTAATGAGTAAAAGGGCTTTTGCAATGTACAATATTTTACTTGAGTAGAATCCACTTGAAACTATATAACAAACATTCCCCTTGTATACATGTCTGTCTTTCACATCCTTTATTACCCCCATCGTCCTTTCATATTGGTTGTCCTTTTCTGTAATTTTTCTCATTTTTGATTTGTCTACTGTATTTCTTAGTAAAAACCTTTTTTTAGAGCCGGTTGCCTGCCATCATGACTGCCATTACAGCTCCATTGAGTTCAGAACATAACATCTGCCGAGCTATGCCGCGACATCCTCCACCATATAATTAAGTACTTGTCATTTGTGATTCTGGAAACCCCTGTGGGAGCTGTAATGCCATAATTGCAGTCATTGTAGTTGTCACCCAACTTTTCCAGGAACAAGTTTAATGACTACATAGAGTTTAAAAAAAAATTGGCAGAATATGATGGCTCAAAAACTTTTTTAGAAGGAAATTTATATAAAAGTTTCTTGACTGACTTCTAGAGTGACCACTAACTTTGGTGAGTGGTCTCACAGTAATAGACATGAATACTCTATATAGTAAATGTTCCATAAAACTACCTAATTACAATGCACTAACTCGGCTTCAGCATATTTAAAAAAAATATATGATTTTTTTTCTCAAAAATTTCCTGGGTCATAAACACATCAGGTCCTTAACACTTGAGGGGGTTCAAGAAATTAAGATTCCCCCCTTCCCCCCATATACAGTCAGAGGACTCGCGCCTTGAGGGATTTTCAATAGCTGGGAGGTTCTGTATGAAGTATGACAAATTGGGAGAAAAGAGAAACAATAACAAAAACTGTGCCATAAAGGCTCTAAAAAAATTGCCCCGGATGCTGCTGGTGGTTCCTTCCTGGAGCAAATGATTCAGTCTTGGTTTTCAACTACTGTAGTGTTCCGATATCAGAAATTTATTGAAAGTCATTGTTAAAAATAGAATATCAAAACATGTTTCAATCCATACTGTGTTTTTAGCATTCACTTTTAACCATTACTTTCAATACATTTCTGGTATTGATGTGTGTACAGAAAATGTAATAGGACATCTTTCACATATGTCTTTAAATTAAGTTTTGTTTTTACCTAAAACAAAAAATTTTGATGCATAAAATACAATGGGGGGGGGGTTTTCATCAAGTCTTAAAATTACCCTTGCTTGTGGTCCGGGACCAATATTCAATTAGTGGCTCTAGTCTCTTAATGGATACGGGTGCAAGCTCTGCTAGTTCTGACCTGTAGACCAGATCGGAACAGAGTATTTTGCTATAGATTCAGCCGTTTTCTGGGTGTTCACGCCCATACCCACCCTCTACCCACCCACTCCCTGCTCGCTCTCCACCCTGACATACCCGAATTGGTGTGTGGGTTGGAAAAAACAGAAAACTGGTTGTGAGAGGAAGATTCATGTGCTTTCTCTTGTGGGGAAGGCATAATTAATCTCCCCCAATGTATCCATATAAATACAGTATGATTCCTTGTAATATACTGCTTGTAATACAGGCAGTCCCCGGGTTACATACAAGATAGGGACTGTAGGTTTGTTCTTAAGTTGAATTTGTATGTAAGTCGAAACTGTATACTTTATAATTGTAGTTCCCGACAATTTTTTTTTTTTGCCAAAGTGACAATTGGAGTTTCAAATTCTTTTGCTGTAATAGGACCAAGAATTATCAATAAAGCCTCATTGCAGACAATTTTAAGCTGATTATTGCAATCTGGGACTATTTTAAAGCATCCAGAGAGCTTCACCAGAGGTCACAGTGGGCAGAGGAGTCCGTCTGTAACTATGGGTTGTCTGTAAGTCGGGTGTCCTTAAGTAGGGGACCGCCTGTATACTGCTTTTGTTACAAATATTTCATGAATCTATGATAACTCAATCTCTAGCTGCAGGATTCCGTAACTTTGCCGGTCTATTGCTGCTGCTTCAATGGACAAAGGAAATTTCTAAGCTTCAGAAAACATATTTTGGTAAAAAAAAAAAAAAAGTGCACCTGTAAGCAGTGGGGCATCACACCCTACGGTCATCTATTTAACTTCCAACATGGAATCTGAAGCTTTTCATCATAATTACGACTTTGGAGCATGGATAGTCACTGGGGAGGATACATTGATGATTCTTGGCAAAACAAAGATCTCCTGTATTCTGTAAAGACATATGGCGGCTTCTGGAATTTAATGTGTATGGGAATAATTAACACAAGTAATGAGTATCCAGCATACTGCACATTTTTGCCAAGTGCACTTGCTCTTGGTTAACAATATTATATGTCAAAAATGATAACATTCAACTTATTTTTATTATTAAAAAAACTATTTAATAGTTTTATAATTTATTTATTTTGATAAAAGTTTACAGCATGATGGACAATGACAGGTATAGACCCCGTGAAACAACATATGGGATCCCTACATGTATTGCAGCTGCAAAGTACAATATCCAACAGAAATAGCAATAATGTTTGTTAAAAAAGAAAAAAAAAAAAAACCCTCCATGAAATAGACGTACCTAGAGGAAACACAGCGGTCACAGTCCTATATTATAAGAGAACTGGTACAATGAGAGTATAAAGTACTTTTCATGGGGGCGGCACGGTGGCTGAGTGGGTAGCACCTCTGCCTTGCAGCACTGGAGTCCTGGGTTCGAATCCCACCCAGGTCAACATCTGCAAAGAGTTTGTATGTTCTCTCTGTGTTTGCATGGGTTTCCTCCGGGTCTTCCGGCTTCCCCCCACACCCCAAAACATACTATTAGGTTGTTTAGATTGTGAGCCCCATTGGGGACAGGGACCAATTTGACATGCTTTGTGCAGCACTGCATAATCTGTGTGCACTATATAAATAAAATAATAATAATAATTATTATTATTAAGTAGAAAAAAGTATTATAAAATATCTTACCCATCGTACCTCATGCAATGAAATCATAGACTTCAGCTTTATACACAAGAAGATAATCCATTTTACTCATAAATTATGGGTAAGTTTGGCTTACCCCATATAGTAATTCCATATAGTTTTTAAAATTTATTTAATGAAGATTTTACTTTGATTCATCAGATGCCTACATTAGTAACCCCCCAGTCACTGGTGGCATTTAAACCACTGTGGCCGCGGACGTCACCATTTTGTCTAGGTGGTCACCCTGATGACATCATTGGGCAACAACCGTCCCCAAAATGCAGTTCGGGTCTGCTCAACACTACATGTAGCATTGTATGAAATCAGAAGCACTTAAAACTACAGAGAGGGTATAGCTGTCTATGGTAGTAGTGACAAATAGAGTTTAGCAGAACCCAAATGCCAAAATCCGCCAGAAGGCCGGGCTCACCTACACCTGTAGAAACCACTGTTGGAGCTGGCACCAATGCGGTGCCGTTATTTTCCCTAGAATCGTCTCTCCCCAATGAAGTCACAAACCTTGTTGGTGGCATTAAAAGGGTTAACTCCACCAGTGATGTGCGGACCTGTACCTGTAAATGGCAGTGGCATTTAAATGGTTAACATCCTTGTTCAGTGCCAGCGTCTAACACATTTGTGACCAGGGGTGTTTGGGATCGAATACCCAAATCGAATTTTTGTTTAAGGTTCGGCTCCACATACCCAGTCCTACTCATCACTAGTGGTGAACCTCACCCAACGCAGCACTCAGAGCCATCTCTTTAGGAATGTGGGCTATCACCACAACAAACAGTTTGCCCGAAAGGCCACCTTCTGCTGCCCGTGGGAGCGACCGGCGGCCAACCATGTGCCTCGCTCAGCACTAATTTAAAGTGACACATCCCTTGGCTGCCTAAAACTGCAAGAATAGTGAGTAAAAGTTTGGATTGTCATTGAAGCTACAGGAGTTCCTGATCCTAGAGCCACCATCTTCTCCTGCTGTGGGGGCCCTGGAGGGATGCTACAATCATAACATGAATTTCTCCTTATTTCATGTTAACTCCACCAGTGATGTGCGGACCTGTACCTGTAAATGGCAGTGGCATTTAAATGGTTAACATCCTTGTTCAGTGCCAGCGTCTAAACAATTTGTGACCAGGGGTGTTTGGGATCGAATACCCAATCAAATTTTGTTTAAGGTTGGCTCACATACCCAGTCCTACTCATCATAGTGGTGAACCTTCACCCAACGCAGCACTCAGAGCCATCTCTTTGGGAATGTGGGCTATCACCACAACAAGCAGTTTGCCCGAAAGGCCACCTTCTGCTGCCCCTGGCAGCGACCGGCGGCCAACCGTGTGCCTCGATCAGCACTAATTTAAAGTGACACATCCCTTGGCTGCCTAAAGCAAAGAATATGAGTAAAAGTTTTAGATTGTCATTGAAGCTACAGGAGTTCCTGATCCTAGAGCCACCATCTTCTCCTGCTGTGGGGGCCCTGGAGGTATGCTACAATCATAACATGAATTTCTCCTTATTTCCTGTTAGCAATTTACAATAATTAATTTGGTTGTGACTTGCAGTTTGAGCACTCGGTCTTTAGAAGGTTTGTTATCACGTGTGTCCTGGACAACCAATATCTGCAATAAAATAATTGGGTGTATAGGACCATGAGCTGGCCAAAGAAATGTGTAGAATATCCTGTTGGTTCATTGGTGACCAGTTGTCAGGAGTAAAATGGAAGTATACTTGAAAACAGCATACAACTCTCCCAAAAATTATTTATCGACTGTTCCAGCAAGAAAAACAAAGTCCCAGAAAGAGCTCGTTATACTGTCATGACTGGCTAGCCAAAGCAAAAACAACCAATCAGATCCAGCTTCTAACAAACTGTATATGTTAGTTTGTGAAAGACTGTAAATGAGTCAAAATCATCAGGCAACAAATCTTGTGCCTTTATTGAAAATAATCACAGCACAAGACATATCAATCTTTTTGTTGTGCTTATATTAAGAGTCCATAATCCATGGAAAGCCGGCACAAGACAGTCGTTTGGAATCCAGGAGCATGATGTCATCTTTGAGGTTTGATTGAATTTGCGGCCTCAATAGTAGTACTACTATTACTATTACTATATACTGTTTACTATTACTACTATTACTATTATTACTATTACTACTACTACTATTACTACTATTACTGTGACGACTACTATTACTATTTCTTGATTATCTAAACATTTTCTATTCCAAGTAGATACAGTATTATAAAAACATATAGTATTAGCTTAGAAACTGTGGGAAACTCCAAGGTCTTGATAAAATTAGCAAAAATCAAAAGAAAGAAAAAAAATGCCTGCATCGGCGATTCTCGAAATGACAATCTATTTTATGCCAATCCGTAAATTGACAAATTACAGGGATAATTTACATTATTGCTCCCGTCGAGCTCCCGTCTATCCTCACACTTGTACTCTATGCAGCGCAGGGACACGAGGATCTGAGGTCGCAGTCAATAATACATTTAGATTGCTTCCTTGGCCACTGTGCAATGCCAGTATGATTTTGGATTTACATTAGCAGACAATATACCAAGAAAGTTTGTGATCTAAACTTTCTGTAGACTACAGTTTTCAATCTCAGAATGATATACGCCTCCAAGTGCCCATTTTGAGCCCGAAACTCGAGACAGATGTACTCATTTCCTTTAAAAAATCTTCCAAACAAAGTTTTTTGAAGGATGGCTCGAGTATTACATGATGTTTACGTCCTCTTAAAGTCGTTTTAAGGGAAAATATACCACATAGACTAGTGACATAATGCAGAGTCCCATCGTTTGAAGGTGCTTTGGGAAAAAGAAAATGTAAAATAACGCGTCTGGATACTCTCATGAAAACTCGGCTTGTGTGCCTACAAAAAACTATTATCACTGAAGTACACAGTCCTGAAGTGGCTCTTTAACAGACTAAGTGAAGGCAATAAATCTTCGTTCTAAACAGTCTTTGCCTCATTACTTATCCCTGTAAGAATTGAGACGTTTAAGACATTCTTAGCTTAGCATGTCTCATGTCAGTTTGGGCATTGACCTGCTGACTTAGATTCTTTAAAAGGCACGAGACAGTAACAGTAATAGCCAGGAGTGTATATTCACAGTACTTTATCAATGTTATATATGTGTGTGTACATGTGTCCACCCTTGACGTTCTGAAAATTTGATAAGGAGGACCTTTCACCACCTCCACTACTCTGAATGCTATAAAAGGCTCACTCTACGATTTCTGGTTCAGGTGGAATTTTTCTCTCACTCACACTGTTCTAGAACAATCAGTTCTGGCACCCAGTTTGTCTAGAAGGTTATTCAAAGACTAGTGCAAGATGGACCCTGGGCTGTTCACAAGCCTAGGGTTCCCCCAGTTTCCAAACCAACCTTGTGCCCCGAGGCCTAGTGCCGACACCACGCAGCGCGCATACTGGCCCCCTTTAATGAAATGTCCACAGTGAGTCCCCCCTTACAGAATTACCACAGAAGAGCCCCCTTTAATGAAATGGCTACTACAAGGACCCCCTTTAATGAAATGTGCACAGTATGAAATGGGCACTTCAGGGCCCCATTTATACTGAAATGTTCACTGCAGAGTCCTTCTTTATTAGAAATTCGACAGGCAAGAGGCTTCTCGTTAATGAATGGGGCACAGCGAGCCCTCCCTTGATTAAATCGCCACAACAGAGGGTTGTTCATGGGTGGGACACGGGGACCCGTCTGATGCCGATGCGCTGGTGGGGTTGGTGGAGAGGTTTTGTGCCACTCAGGCCTCAGGCTCAGGTCTCCTGTCTTGCTGCTGGCCAAGAGCGTGTGCCAGGCAGCCTGGTACCCGGATAGCTAGGGTCCTCAAAATGTATTAGACAGCGCCTAGCCGGGCAGGAATTACTTTTATAATGTTTTTGCATGTGCCTAAGCCAAGGCTGAATATGTGTTCTGTTTTGCAAGTGTGAATAAACACTTAAGTTGGACTTTTAAACCTGCGTGTGTCACTGCTTCTTGCACTGCTACCTGTCAACTACCAGAGCAATTCCCCACACTGTCTATGGTAGTAGTGACAAATAGAGTTTAGCAGAACCCAAATCCCAATTTCAGCCAGAAGGCCGGGATCATCTACACCTGTAGAAACCACTATTGCAGCTGGCACCAATACTGTGCCATTGTTTTCCCTAGAATCGTCTCTCCCCAATGAAGTCACAAGCCTTGTTGGTGGCATTAAAAGGGTTAACTCCACCAGTGATGTGCGGACGTGTACCTGTAAATGGCAGTGGCATTTAAATGGTTAACATCCTTGTTCAGTGCCAGCGTCTAACACATTTGTGACCAGGGGTGTTTGGGATTGAATACCCAAATCGAATTTTTGTTTAAGGTTCGGCTCGACATACCCAGTCCTACTCATCACTAGTGGTGAACCTTACCCAACGCAGCACTCAGAGCCATCTCTTTGGGAATGTGGGCTATCACCACAACAAGCAGTTTGCCCGAAAGGCCACCTTCTGCTGCCCCTGGCAGCGACCGGCGGCCAACCGTGTGCCTCGATCAGCACTAATTTAAAGTGACACATCCCTTGGCTGCCTAAAACTGCAAGAATAGTGAGTAAAAGTTTAGATTGTCATTGAAGCTACAGGAGTTCCTGATCCTAGAGCCACCATCTTCTCCTGCTGTGGGGGCCCTGGAGGTATGCTACAATCATAACATGAATTTCTCCTTATTTCCTGTTAGCAATTTACAATAATTAATTTGGTTGTGACTTGCAGTTTGAGCACTCGGTCTTTAGAAGGTTTGTTATCACTGTGTGTCCGTGGACACCAATATCTGCAATAATATAATTGGGTGTATAGGACCATGAGCTGGCCAAAGAAATGGTAGAATATCCTGTTGGTTCATTGGTGACCAGTTGTCAGGAGTAAAATGGGAAGTATACTTGAAAACAGCATACAACTCTCCCAAAACGTATTATTTATCGACTTAGTCCCGAGCAAGAAAACACACAGTCCCAAGAAAGAGCTCTGTATACTGTCATGGACTGGCTAGCCAAAGCAAAACAACCAATCAGATCCAGCTTCTAACAAACTGTATATGTTCAGTTTGTGAAAGACTGTAAATGAGTCAAAATCATCAGGCAACAAATCTTGTGCCTTTATTGAAAATAATCACAGCACAAGACATATCAATCTTTTTGTTGTGCTTATTATTAAGAGTCCATAATCCATGGAAAGCCCGGCACAGACAAGTCGTTCTTGGAATCCCAGGAGCATGATGTCATCTTTGAGGTTTGATTGAATTTGCTGCCTCAATAGTAGTACTACTATTACTATTACTACTGTTACTATTACTACTATTACTATTATTACTATTACTACTACTACTATTACTACTATTACTGTGACGACTACTATTACTATTTCTTGATTATCTAAACATTTTCTATTCCAAGTAGATACAGTATTATAAAAACATATAGTATTATGCTTAGCAAACTGTGGGAAACTCCAAAGGTCTTGATAAAATTAGCAAAAATCAAAAGAAAGAAAAAAAAATGCTGCATCGGCGATTCTCGAAATGACAATCTATTTTATGCCAATCCGTAAATTGACAAATTAAACAGTGATAATTTACATTATTGCTCCCGTCGAGCTCCCGTCTATCCTCACACTGTACTCTATGCAGCGCAGGGACACGAGGATCTGAGGCTGCAGTCAATAATACATTTAGATTTGCCTCTGGCCACTGTGCAATGCCAGTATGATTTATGGATTTACATTAGCAGACAATATACCAAGAAAGTTTTGTGATCTAAATCTTTTCTGTAGACTACAGTTTTCAAATCTCAGAATGATATACGCCTCCAAGTGCCCGTTTTGAGCCCGAAACTCGAGACAGATGTACTCATTTCCTTTAAAACTTTCCAAACAAAGTTTTTTGAAGGATGGCTCGAGTATTACATGATGTTTACGTCCTCTTAAAGTCGTTTTTAAGGGAAAATATACCACATTAGACTAGTGACATAATGCAGAGTCCCATCGTTTGAAGTTGCTTTGGGAAAAGAAAATGTAAAATAACGCGTCTGGATAACTCTCATGAAAACTCGGCTTGTGCCTACAAAAAACTATTAATCACTGAAGTACACAGTTCCTGAAAGTGGCTTTAACAGACTAAGTGAAGGCAATAAATCTTCGTTCTAAACAGTCTTTGCCTCATTACTTATCCCTGTAAAGAATTGAGACGTTTAAGACATTCTTAGCTTAGCATGTCTCATGTCAGTTTGGGCATTGACCTGCTGACTTCAGATTCTTTAAGGCAGTAACAGTAATAGCCAGGAGTGTATATTCACAGTACTTTATCAATGTTATATATGTGTGTGTACATGTGTCCACCCTTGACGTTCTGCAAAATTTGATAAGGAGGACCTTTCACCACCTGCACTACTCTGAATGCTATAAAAGGCATCACTCTACCGATTCTGGTTCAGGTGGAATTTTTCTCTCACTCACACTGTTCTAGAACAATCAGTTCTGGCACCCAGTTTGTCTAGAAGGTTATTCAAAGACTAGTGCAAGATGGACCCTGGGCTGTTCACAAGCCTAGGGTTCCCCCAGTTTCCAAACCAACCTTGTGCCCCGAGGCCTAGTCTCCTCTTCCCAACGACACCACTGCAGCGCATACTGGCCCCCTTTAATGAAATGTCCACAGTAGAGTCCCCCTTTACAGAATTATCCACAGAAGAGCCCCCTTTAATGAAATGGCTACTACAAGGACCCCCTTTAATGAAATGTGCACAGTATGAAATGGGCACTTCAGGGCCCCATTTACTGAAATGTTCACTGCAGAGTCCTTCTTTATAGAAATGTCGACAGCAGAGCTTCTCTTTAATGAAATGGCCACAGCAGAGCCCTCCCTTAATTAAATCGCCACAACAGAGGTCTCTTTACTAAAATGGCCACAGCAGAGCCCCCTTTAATGGAATGGCCACAACAGAGCCCTCCTTTAATGAAATGACCACAGCAGAGCCCCCCTTTAATGAAATCGCCACAGTAGGCCTCCCTTTAATGAAATAGGGCCACAGCAGAGCCCCCCTTTAATGAAATGGCCAAAGCAGAGGCCCATTTAATAAAATAGGCAAAACAGAAGCCCCCCCCCATGAATGAAATGGCCACTGCAAGGCCACCCTTTAATTAAATTTTCACAGCAGGGCTTTTCCCTTTAAAGTTTTGTATTTAAAAAAAAAAAACACTATACTCCCCTCCGGCTTCTTCTCCCTGCAGCTCAGTATTCTCCTCTTCCAGCTCACAAGTCATAGTGTATGTACATGGGCCGGAAAAAGAGAAGACGGACCCAGAGGGAGAAGAAGCCAGGGGTGAGTATAGGGCCCAGGTATGGGCGGGCTTGGGCCCCGGGGAAGCTAGAGGCCCTGGTAGCACGCCAATGCCGCCATTACCAAAAGCAGTTGGTCATTGCCTGGTTGTTGTCTGCTACAACATGGGACGGTCTTCCTAGCAGTACACAATTAGCATACAGTACACAATTAACATATTGGGCACCAAAACTGACAGCATTGATTGCTTAATGGGACCAAGAGAAAAAGAATCCAACTTTGATGGAATGAGTAGAGGGACACCTTTTATAAGGTGAAAAGAGTTTGAGTTGGTGATGGTGGTAAGGATTCCTAATTAGTGATGAGTGTACCTAAACCACAATATTCAGATCAAGGGCAGATGTAGACTGCCATGGGTCCTGGGCTGTATGAATATTATAGCCCCTACAATTCTGGAATTTCCTTCCTACATATTGTACTAGAATCAGATTCTTGGGGAATGAAGGATGTGTCCCTTCTATCCGCTTTCAATCTGCAGTATTAAAATCTTTGGAGGAGCTTCAAATTTCTAAAATGGCTCTTGGGTACATCTGCATTGAGAGAATGATCAGAGTTTCATGGGTGAAATTCCATCTCAGTATCTTATTTGGTATGTAGTTTTTGTAGCCCGGATTATTACACAAACGGCATATAATATAATCCCCTGCTGATTTGTATCCATGCTGAACATTGTGTGTTTGGGTGCCCAAAGCCAGACTTCATCCAGAAGTCCAGGTTTGGCTCACAACCCCCACCCCCCAATGGGGGTGTTAACTCTTTAAATTCTACCAGCAGATGCGCCTTGCCTTTTAAATTTGTGGGGTTCCCAACCTGGAATTGGTTAACTCACCCCTCATTTCTATTTTCCATTATGCAATTTTGGTCTCCTACTATCCACTGTTTTTACAACCATCTCCAGAACTTCTTCCACATACTTCCTACTCTTCCGAAATAAATCAGACTGTAGCCCACCTTAAAAACCTTCAAACGTAACCTGATAATCTATTTATTTCTGCCCACAATATGCATTAACCCTGCTATGCTCCTCACCTAATGTCTCCATCTACCGTTCAATATAGATTGTGAACCCTCGCATGCAGGGTCCACATTTCCCTATTTTTAGTTTCTATCTAATACTAATAACCATATGTGGGCCACATATAAGAACCTTCACCATCACCGGAACCCTCACCACTACCCAAACCTTCACCACTACCCAAACCATCACCATTACCAGGACCTTCACCATTACCTGAACCTTCACCACTACCCAAACCTTCACCATCACCAAGACCTTCACCATTACCCAAACCTTCACCCCTACCCAAGCCTTCACCTCTACCTGAAACTTCTCCATTACCAGGAACTTAACCACTACCTAAACCTTCACCATTACCAAGAACTTCACCATTACCAAGACCATCACCACTACCTGAACCTTCACCACTACCTGAACCTTCACCACTACCTGAACCTTCACCACTACCCAAACCTTAATCATTACCCAGACCTTCACCATTACCCGAACCTTCACCCCTACCCAAGCCTTCACCACTGCCTGAAATTTCACTATTACCAGGAACTTAACCACTAACTGAACCTTCACCACCACCCAAACCTTCACCATTACCAAGGCCATCACCACTACCTCCAACCTTCACAACTACCCGAACCTTCACCAGTACCTGAACCTTCACCACTACCAAAACCTTCACCACCACCAAAGCCTTCATTACTACCCGAACCTTCACCACTACCATGCCCTTAAAAGTATTTAACCCATAATATAAACTTATCTCACATGTTAACTGTGATCTGCTATAATCTGTATTTGGCTGCAGTGGTAAATTACCACCTATGTCTACAACTATAGAACAGAGTTTTTTTGGTCTTTGTGAATAATCCTCAATGAATCACATACAATATACAGTAATCTACTATACATTTATAGAATTTCTCGCCTTTTTAGTACTTACAATCAGGCAGGAAATGTGTGTGCACACAACAATGACTCAGTATGGGAGACCATGTCCAGGAATGATTCAACTTATATACATACATTCCTATATAGACTCGTTTGTTTCCCTAATTTCCGTAGGTCACTTGTCTCAAGGCATACAGTAAACCTCCAGGAATGGTTAATAAAGGCTATTGGTTACAAAACTCTTTTTGGTCTTATCTAACTAGGCAAATCAGATTCATCGTCTCTATACATCCACGTTAAACCTCTAGAAGTCAACATGTTATCTTACTATTTACTCTATTTGGTTTATCAAAATTTTTTAAATATTTTTCTATGGCAACTTTTACTATTTCTGGACTATTAACTGTGAACATTTGTGATTATCAGTTAGAAGGTTCTGCATACACAGTGGTCTTGAATTATGACCTTGCAGTAAAACCATGGGAAACAACTTCATAAACCATGTCCGGGACTCTCATAGACAGTAATGAGAGTTCCAGAAATAGCCAAGGGCGGTGCTGGGTAATTTACAACACTGTATTGTATTGAATAAAGGAGATGGATGCACGCCCGATCTGCCGAGCCATTGGTTATTGAGAACAGAACCTCGCTTCTAATGATCGTTGTGGGTCCTAACAGTTGGACCCACACCAATCAGGATGTAATCCCCTATCTGCAGGTACTATCATACTTGGTACCATCAGTAGTGGATTATAATATAGGTGGTTTGGGAGGGAGCCCCGGACCCAAGCCTTCTAGGGGGCCTATGGCCACTCGTCCAACCACTCACCAAATTTTATACCGAGAAGGGCCTTCACCCATGAAATACATGTATATCTGTTCCTGCGCTGAATACACATGTACACAAAAGCTGCTTCAGGACCTTTGAAGGTCCTCCAAAGGTCCAAAAACCGCATCCACCATTCTCCAAGAAGCTGACTCTAGTACCATATGTAGGAAGTGATTCCAGGCTTGTAGGGGCTATAATATTCATACAGCCCAGGGCCCATGGCAGTCTTCATATGCACATAATGATGTAATAACAATATCCAAGATACCAGAATGCCAGAGCTGGAGTCAGAGTCCTTTAATGAAGGACTTCTTTGTTTTGAATGTTGTTACCCAAAAGCGTTTGAATTAGAATTAAAAAAAAAACACTTCAAATTTTATAGCATAGTGAAAGAACACATAATTGTTCGCCAGCTGACTCCCCCACAACTCCAGGGACACCACGATCAGAAACCTCTCCAATAAACGCAAATTGGCCATCAACCCTCCCATCATCCAATGCTCAGGCCACTCACCCACATTCTCCTCCTCCTAAAAGAAAGCCCCATAGCCTACGGGATAAATGAAGCTCAGCATTGGAGATTGGAGACATTGCTACCATCCACAATGTCCTACCATTATAATCCAGCAGAAAACTATCCCAGACCCGCAGATCAGCCTGACCAATCGGATAAAATGGTCTAGATGCCTAATCCCAACCGTCTCTGGCACCAATCGATGACACAACACCCTTCCCATTGACATCATGCTGCAGGCAAAATTCTACTTCCCCAACTTAGATTGAAAGAGATGCAGGGTGATCTTTGTTTTTACCAGAGCCTCCTGCACCATCAAATGCAAATCCAACAACTTAGCCAACAGTAGTCGGCCCACCATACACACAGTATTAATCTCAATCCTAGAGAAACTCAATGTCGTGATCATCCCTTTAGTCTTGTCCTCCCCTAAAGATACCCAACCAGTTTACAAACATCCTGCAATGTGGTCAACAAGATCTGACCTCCAATGCCCCTCGCCGGGCCTACACATAAAAAAGTCATCCAGGTAGTGGATGGCCGCCTTGAAACCTGTGACCTCTTTAATGACCACTCCAAAAATGTGTTGAATACCTCAAATATGCACAAGAGATGGAGCAGCCCATGGGGAGGCAAGCATCAACATAAAACAGATCCTCAAAACAACAGCCCAACAGGTGTATCAAATCTGAATGCACCAGAAACTTGCGAAAAGCAGACTCAATGGGGCACATTTACTTATCCGATCCTATCGCGATCCAGCAGCGCATTCTCCGATGAGGATTCGGGTCTACCGGCGATTTACTAAGGTCGTGCTCCCGATGTCCACTAGGTGTTGCTGCTGCGCTGAGGTCCGCTGGAGTTCACCATCCTATTCCTGGTTCCGAATCTGTCAGGTTTTCCGACTGCCACATTTCTGTCACATGCATGCCGGCGCCGATGCGACACAATCCGATCGCGTGCGCCAAAAATCTGGGGAAATCCCGACTTTTGTCAAGTTGGATCTGGTTGGACGTGGTGTAGCGATGGGTCTTGGTGAGGCTCCACCCATCATTTTCTATTTTATGTCACCTACCTGCAGCGAGCTACATAATCACATTAGGTGAATGACTTGAAGTAGTTTTGGAACACATATGGTACTGTACCCCGGATGAAGAACCCCCTCTATGATGTCACTATATATGTTCCATGTCCTTCGTGCAATCTTTGATGTGAGAACCTCTATTTCTTCCTTACATGGCATTAGAAGAATCAGTCAGAAGTTAATATTCCTTGTCTGCAATAAGGACAAAATCTCTCCAAATTTTGCTCAGCAGTCTGTATCCAGAGCCTCACATTTCACTTCTACGTTGCAAGGTCAGGAGATGAGCAAAAGGTCTAGGGAAAAAGGTCAATGAATGAAATCTGCAGATTTTGGAAGCAGCGGTACAATTATTAAGATAACAAAGGATCAGCTCCAGGCTTTAATATAGATCTTCATTTTATTAACAACCGTGCAATAATATGAGAGATGTGAAGATACACTAGCACTTAATACAAGAGGAGATGCCTTTGGGCTTGGACACTGCGAGTTCATATGTATTTTAGAATTAGTCAGCAGTGTCACAACATTATGATTTGCCCATAGTATATGGAAAAAGATCAAGAGATCTTATTATTTCAGGTGAAACTCATTTCCTCCCTAATTAAGTGCAGACATAAATTGACATTCCCATATTGATGTTATAATAAATGTGACCTTATTATAGTCAAGCCTAAACTTCTACATGCCAGTAGGTTTCGTTGCACTGATATGTTTTATGCCCATTTAGCAGGTTTCGACTATAAAACCTTAATTTGAAATCGGAAAAAGTTAAAAAGTATATTTTCAATTAAACCAGCGACTGATGGCCATATATAAGCATCCAAATTACAGCCACTAAACCAGAACCTGTACACAATTCTTGTAAGCTAAACCTAGACCCACAAAGCTTCAGTCCAGTTAAACAGAACCATTGGGATTATGAATTTTGCTGCCATATTGTGGAGGCTGAAATATGAGCACATTTATATAGTATATGTTTTATACTTTTTATTTTTTTAAATAAGACTTTTAGTTTTGCTCCCAAAGAAAAGCATCCTTTGACGTCTTACATTTTAAGCATTGTAAATCCTTCAACCTTACTCTGCACAATAAGATTTATGACTCAAGATGCCAGAAATGTCATCCCTTCCCTTAGGAAATCATTTTGATGTCAGAAGTAGCAGTAGGTTAGTATATAGTCAAGTAATTAAGGTTATAGTGAAATATTCTACTTCAAGGGCTGCAGTATCTACTTTATTCTCACAACATTATAGTAAATCTATTTGCAAAATCCATCAAGATAAACCAGGGACACTTACTCATAGATCCAGACATCATGACTGTAGTAATCTTCTTCTTCTATATTTGTTGTTCATGGTCTCCGTCCTTCTAAAATCAACTCTTAAAACTATGCTAATGAGTCAAAAGGGCTCAGAGGAACATAAAAATGTCATTCACGTGTCTCTCCCTCCCCCTGCTCCCTCAAAACTTCCCTCCTTCCTCTGCCTGCTGTAATCTCACACAGTGGGAGGAGGGAAGTGCTCCTGCACAGTGTAACAGGGTATGAAATTGTAGCACTGAAATTACTCTGTGCATGAGGACTTCTTCCCTCCCACTGTGAGATTATAGCAGACAAAGGAGGGTGGGGTGTCAAAGGTGCAGGGGGGAGGGGAGACAATGTAAAAATCTGTAAAGCTGCATCAGGGAGGGGCTCTTCTAACACACCTGCAACCCTTCAGTCTCATTAGCATAAGTTAAAAAGTTGATTTAAGAAGGAAGGAGTCCATGGATAACAAGTATAAGAAGATTACTACAGTCCCGTCCTGGATCTATGAGTAAATGTCCCTGGTTTATCATGATGGATTTTGATGACAGATTTCCTATAAGTAGGACCGCCCTCTGGACTCCTGATCCCACAATAGAAAATATCAAAAATCAAATCCCTTGTTTGGGATAAATATCCACTTTTTCTGCTCTTTTACTCATTAAATTCTCGCCACAACACAAAAATTCTAAAGAAAACTTCAATGCGGCTCTGTGTATTCTTATCAGGGACAATGCTGTACGGGGGAGATGAAAAGAGGGCACGTTAGTATAAAAGAGGTGGAGTATTTAGTTTTGCTGAATAGTGAAAACAGCATTTTACTTTGTAAACTAATCAAGATGAATGTAAGCCGTAGCTTTTCCAAAGTGGCACCCTGCTAAATGCACTGTCTGATCCAATCTGAGCGGAGGGAGCGCTCCACCACCGCTTCCCTTTAAGCCGCCTTCATAAAAGATCAAATAAACAGAACTGATTTGCAATCTCCCTTTCTTCAATGTGGTGGGTACAATATCCAGAATTTGATTGCAGATGCTGAGACATCTTTGTTGTGGAATTGGCAGGGTGACAGTAACAGGATATGATATAAAAAATAATGGCGAAGAAAGAGCAATTAGAGATTAATCTCTGATTTAGAAATAAGGGGGCGCCGCCTCCTCCCTTAGAAGCTCCGGCGGGATTTAACCCCCTTGTACAATGCTGGGGACCACAATTGTTTCAGCTAGTGGTGCGCTCCACACATCTGCTTATGCTCAAGGAGATGCGGCTGCTACAAGCGCCTGGAAGGAAATTGTGTAAATGTCTGCATTGCAGATGATAAATGGGCAGATGGGATACAATTATCATTTGTAGATGTGTTTTTGGATGACTGTTTAATGGGTCGTACAGTATTGGAAATTAATAGTGGGGGAAAACAGCACCACACCTGTCTGCAGGTTGATTAGGGTATTACTGCTGAGCCCTATTCACTTAATCCCTTAACGACTTGTGACACCACTTTGTGGCGCGGCGTTCCGGTGCTCAGTTGGACCTTGCACCACAGACGTGTGGCACGCCCCATGTTACAGGTGCACCAGAAAAAAATGGTGCACCCTGCGACTACACAGGGAAACTGCACAACAGTTTGCACTGTTCTTAGTAAATGCGCCCCAGTGTCATCAGAAAATCCAGACACACTTCCAATGATTTAAATCATTTTTTATTTTCATATTCAAATTAAATTCATATAAATCATTGGAAGTGTGCCAGGATTTTCCGACTATACATATGGGGTAGGAACCCTTCCAGTGCACTGAGACTTGGAGTGCCATTAAACCACCATTGTTGATCTGTAACAGTGTGCCAGTGGCACACTGTTACAGATCTACTGCATGTTCTCCATACACGTATACAGTAGTAATGGCGAAATGAAAAAAATTTTTTGTACAGAACGCTTTCATTTTGTAAAATGTATTAAAACACAGTAAAATCTGTATAAATTTGGTATCCCTGTGATTGTACTGACCCAACGAATAAAGCTGACATGTCATTTGCACATTGAAAGCAGTCAAAAGCAAGCTCACAAAAATAGTGCAAATGTGTTTTTTCACCAATTTGACTGCATTTGGAATTTTTTTCCTGCTTCCCAAAACACAACATGGAATAATAAATACTGTCCAATATTTAAGCAGAAAGTTATGGATTTTTGAAAATGCAAAAACAAAAAGGGGTCATTTCATTACACTATTAACCTCCTCAAGTCACGTATGAAATGTCATTTCTAGAATTTCCGGTTTTATGTGAAATCTTACCCCTTTACCTTATAAAAAATTTTTCTTCAAGGTCACATGCAAATTAGCAAAGTCATATTTTACCTGAGATGAGTCATGTTTAGAGGTCGCAAGGTAGGGAGACTTCAGATGCCACGGTCTTCTACAGTACCTACAAACATGCTAGTGTCATATTAAAGATAACAGTCTCAACTTTCATATGGCATTAGGCTTCTGCATCTGTGAGGTACAGACCTGGAGATAAAGGCAGTTAAAACTGCCTAAAGGAGTCTAGTGGATTTGTATCTGCAACTTACATTCCCAACTACAGGCAGTCCCCAAGTAAGGTCCCACAAGGTAGGTTCTTTAGGCTTGTTCTTAGGTTGTATTTATATGTAAGCCGGAACAGGTATATTTTAGAATTGTAACTTTTTTTCTGTCCAAGTGACAATTCGATTTTAAATGTTTTTTGCTGTACTGGGACCAAGGATTATCAATAAAGCTTCATTTCAGCCTAGGACTAAAGAAAAGCATCCAGAGAGCTTCACAAGAGGTCATATTGGGCAGAGTGGTCTGTCTGTAACTATGGGTCGTCTGTAAGTCAGGTGTCCTTAACTCGGGGATCATCTTTACCTTCTGTAGCTCACAAAGCCACAATCCTGATGCGATCTGAAAGATGAGATTCTTATGTTTAATATGAGATCATGATTCTAGGTTTTATAGAATCCGGAATAAGGGTGTCTGAAGTGACACCCCTCCCCTGCAGCCTCTTAACTTGACTGATCTCAGCAAAATATGATTCTTTTATGCTCATTTTCACATGACTTTTAAGGAGATTATTTTATAGGTAAACAAGAAAAATCCACATAAAAGAGGGAATTCGAGAAAGGACATGTCATCCATTATCTGGGGTGGGGGCTGCTAATTTAAATGGGGTAAAATTTGGTGTCTAAGTAAAGTATAGTGTAAAGTGTTTCTATAAGGCCCCTTCCACACTTGCGTTGCAGATCACGTCAGAGTTAGATCAGGGTGCGATCAGGGTTTGGTCAGTGAAAAACGCACATTTTGCATCAGAGTGCAATCAGTTTTCAGTCAGAGTTTGTTCAGTGTCTCAGTTTTTCATGCGCGTTTTCAATGCAATTTCAATGCGTTTTTCACGCGCAGAAAACGCGCGTGAAAAATGCAAGTGTGAAAGGGGCCTTAGTGTCTAAATAGTAAATGCAGAATTTGCACAAAACGTAGCTGTGTTTTAAGTAGAATTTTTTTTTTTTACATCAATCTTTTTTATTACAATTGTAATGGTGTAAAGTAAACATTAAATGTAAATCTTGCGGATGCATAATGTTATACAAAAATAGTAAAAGGAGAAATGATAATAATATTTTTATTATTTTTTAGCACCATCAAATTATAACAAGAACACAAAGGGGCTAAAAATTTATGGAGAGTGACAGTAAATACCGTATCTACCTTTATTGTTGCACCCTCCTGCCACTTTATAATCACATGACATTGTCACATCTTAATTCTGATGACCTATTTTACATCCCATTTAGTAAGACAGAATGTGGTAGATATAACTATAATATTAAATGGGGTTGTTAATAACATGGTGGGGATTTCTTGCTTTATAAAAACTTTTTTTTCCGGGGATATGTATTTGATGTATTTGGTGGCTGGGCTGGACCGTTTACAATGTGCTCCACTAACCAGCAACCGTTTAGCTAGATTGGCCACTGACTGTGGCACGTGCATCGGCACGGGGCAGGAACACTGCACACACGCCCACTCTGCGGCCGGCCACACCCCATCACGTCCCTCCGTGTTTCCTTGTGGTGGCGGTGGTGTAGAGGGGATAATGTTTAGAATTCTGGGTGGTTCACAAGACACTGTTAATATTTCAGCACTTGTATATCAGAAAACTGATGTACCTCTCTAAATCTCTAAAAGTCCCCCTCTAAATTTTATAATGTTCTGGAATCAGGAATGAGTATTTTCAGGTACTCCAGCCTTATCATTAACAACTGATGCGAACATCAATAGTTTCCATGTAGTTGAACTACATTCTTCTGTTAAAAGAGAAAGAAATCTGCACCCTCCTGCCACTTTATCATTACTTCCTTAAAATGTTACTTCTTTGGGGTTAATTTATCCCTAGTCAGGACTCTTGTGTTTGTCTTTTTTTGGTTATTCTGGGTTTTGGACTCGTTTGAGTTATCTTAGAGGTTGGTATATCAGGCAGCTGAGTCTGTGGGGCTATTGCGACTTTTTATTAAAAATTCACACAAATGCCACAAACTCTTCTGCAACCTGTTCTGAAGTTTTTCCTACACATGAGCGGAACTGGAGTTTAAGTGCAACTTTTTAACAGCGATTTGCGCCAAGGTTGTGCCATTTATATACGTCCACATCTGGATTTTAAAGATACATCAGGAGCAACACTGAAAACTTATTGCGCCTCTAACTTTGCTATGTGAGTGGACAAGTTGCAAAAGTTGGCGCAAATATGCAAAAAAGTTGCAAAAATAAGAGGAAAAAAAAAGAGAAAAGCCGAAAATCACATGTGCTGTTTTTGTGCCCATTTTTGATGGAGTATTTTATTCTGGGAGTTTCTTCTGAGTTTCGTTTCCTACTCTCCATTTAGACATTTAATTGATGCCGAGCCTGCAGTACCATGGAATGGCCACTATGTTGGAGACACCTGCTGGCTACGTAGAGAACAACAGGCACAGGTATCAAACAGTTGACTGGGCTGTGTTTTGCCCTATGCCTCTCTCCCTTTCTTTCTTAGGATCCTAGAGAACGCTGACATTAAAGGAATTTTCCAGGACTAAAGATTTCCTGTGACGGTATTTCCAAGTGATCAGTGATGAGTTAGGGTACGTACCGTACTTTGCTGGTTCAGGTTTCCCGGACCCGGCACGCGATCGGATTGTGGCGCATTGGCGCCGGCATGCACAAGACGGAAATCAGGGGGCGTGGCCGTACGAAAACCCGACAGATTCGGAAAAGCCGCCGCATTTTTTAAAAAAAAGTGTCGCCGGACACGCGCTTACCTGCACCCAGGAATAGCTTGGTGAAGTTAAGTGCATTCCGAGGAACTTCAGCGCAGCAGCAACACCTGGTGGACGTCGGGGGAACTGCCTTAGTGAATCCCGGCAGAACCCGAATCCTCCGCAGAGAACGCACCGCTGGATTGCGAATGGCCTGGGTAAGTAAATCTGCCCCATTATTTATAATATACGAAAACAACTTGATGACCCAATGTACATGTGTTTATTACACAAGTCCATAGGACCAAACTGTCCGTCCTTATGCCACCAGTTTTACATAACAATAAGTCTCTGAGATTAGAACTGTTCTAGTTGCCAATGGCAACCAATCAGAGCCCAGCTTCCATTTTCCCACAGCTGTTTATAAAATGAAAGCTGAGCTCTGATTGGTTTCCATGGGCAACTAGAACAGTTTTACCTCAGAAACATGATGATAAATATCCCCGAAAGTGCCTGTTTTTTGTGCGATTGACAGTAAAGCACCATATGGCGGCGCGGACCGCACTAATGTCAGATATTCCGACGATTACCATTTTGCGCCGCATTTAAAAGGGGATTGTGGTGCACATGATCGGAATTTGGTGCATCGGCGCCGGCTTTCATGCTTCAGAAATCGGGGGGCTTGCTGTGGGACGATCCAACGGATTTGGACTGAGCGCAGGATTTAACATTTAAATTGTGTTGCAAGACAATGCGCTTACATGCACCAGAAACAAGATGGTGAACCCGGCGGACCTGAGCGGGAAGCGACACATGCAGGATATCGGGCGTACAATCTTAATGAATCGCTGGACTTCATCTTCGTTGGACCATCTGGATCGGGGACCACGACAGGACCAGGTAAGTAAATGTGCCCCACTGAGTAGTAGGGACCTCCTAGTATACACTTTCTATGAGTATTTTCTATAAACATATTCCTTTAAACCGTCATAAAATAAATCACACCCAACGCTTTTTCGTGCATCAAACCGTCCACAGAAGTGATTTGTAGCTTTGTTTTCTCAGACAGTTTAGTCTTGGTCGTGTAATATGATTTATTTCCCTGGATGCTATGTGGAGTACATTTCCTAAATGATACACAGCTATGTACACAACGGTAATTACACCCTATTAATTGTATGTAATGTGTACAGTGAAACAAGCACAACAATGTGATGTCACTGGCTGCAATCCTATTACAATCCTATTAGCTGACAATTAAGAAACCTTCCTCCTTAATAACACACATTCTGTTATTACATCAGGTCCCTATCTAAAGAGTTATGTTAATGGAGAATGGGGAATTCAGAACCTGTGCATCCTGATATCCTGATACGTGCAAGGAAAACCCAGTGTGCCGTGTGTACCGTATTGTCCCATATGTCACCGCTAATCTATATTATGTTGTTTTGTTGAAATACATTATAAACTAACAACATCATTACATCTGTATAGGCCTAGTCATAATCTTCCATGTCAATTTCTGTTTGTTGAAAATTAATCTCAATTCTAGTGGATCCTTATGTTGTTATTGCATTAAAAAATCGAAAAACTAAAAAAAATGTTGTACCTGGAAGTCTTTCTTGAGAGCAAAAATATTTTAGGTTATGGGAACAAAACCTTTTGTTAATGTGATGTTGATCCAGGGATTTAATACAACTGCCATATTGAGGTCGGAAAGGAATTTTTTTCCTTTGTTGGGCCATAAGGCTCGTAGGATTTGTTGCCTTCCTCTGGATCAACACTGTAGGATTATATGTTGGACATGAAGGAACTGCATCTATTTTCCACCTAATCTACTATGATGCTATCACTACAGGCAGTCCCCTGTTTGTTTGTTATTAATTAATTAATTAATTAATTTGTATGTAAGTCGGAACTGTATATTTTATCATTGTAACTCCAGCCAAACGTTTTGGTCTCTGTGACAATTGGATTTTAAAAATGTTGGATTGTCATAAGAACCAAAATTAATAATAAAGCTTAATTGCAGTCAACTTTTATAATTGTTATGGCTGTTTATTGTAACCTAAGACTTACGTACAGTAAATTATCAACATTCACTTACATAAATGTCTGCTGAATTCACTCACATGCACAGCTCTGCTGCATTCACTTACAAACACAGCCCTGCTACATTCACTCCAAAACACAACTCTGCCACATTCACTCACATGCACAGCCCTGCTACATTCACTCACATGCACAGTTACAGATTAGAGCAGAGGCAGGCAGGAGGAATCTACCATCACATCTCCTTATCATAGTAGATTCCTCATGGTAGGTTTCCTTTAAATAGGTAAAAAAGATTGAAAGTGGACAAAAAGTAAAGTTTTTAAAGAATTTAATTGGATAACTTGCATTCTAGGATGTATAGTCTTTGGATAACGCAATGAGCTATTATTTGATGTAAAAAAAAAACAACTCTTCTTTTGCATCATAGAATTTCAGCAAAGTTGTTTTAGGCTAAGCAAAAGCATTGACTGCCTCCAACAACAAGCAGCAGAATTATAATTACAGCTCTGAAGCATAAAACATGCTAGTAATAAGTAACACAATGTTTTAAGGAACATAAGTAATGCAGTGTTCTTTAGAGAATTATGTATACTATAACATAGTGGCCAAATGGGGCACATTTACTTACCCGTCCCGTCGCGATCTCCGCTGTGCGTTGTCCGACGAGGATTCGGGTCTTCCGCGATTCACTAAGATTGTGCGTCCAATTTCCTTCATCTGTCGCTTCCCCCGCTGAGGTCTGCCGGAGTTCACCTCCTTCTTCCCGATGCATGTAAGTGCTGATCTTGCGACACAATTTGCTTTTTAAATTCTGCGGTTTGTCCGAATCAGTTGGGTTGTCTGGCGTCCATGCCCCCCGATTCGTGGCGCATGCAAGCCGCCGCCGATGCGCCACAAACCGATCGTGTGCGCCAAAAACCCGGACCAATTCAGTGCAAAATGGAAAAAAAACTCAACACCTGATGAAAATGGGTCCAACGGACCCTTAGAAAATGTGCCCCAGTGTGTTCTTCTATAATTGTGTTTTCACAGAGCTAAGTACTAATGACCTCTGTTTGGGATTAGAAGTGGGGGTCCAACTTTAAGGCCCATTCCACACTTGCTAGTGTGATGCGATGAACTCAGCATGTCAGTTCACTCCCGGTGTGAAGCGTTCGGGCCGTGCGTTCCCGGCAGCATGCGTTGCGAGTGTGATGCGAGTTCATCGCATTACACTCGCAAGTGTGGAACAGGCCTTAGGCCTCTACTGACCTGCACAATACAGTGGCTATTACATGCACTGCTTGCATAGGCATAGCAGCCCCAATGTGTAGGCCATGGTACTATAGCATGTCCAATTTTCTTTAACCTGTGAGTGCAATGGAGACCTTTATTTGCTGAGAAGTATAATAATAATTATTATTTATTTATATAGCGCACACAGATTACACAGCGCTGCACAAAGCATGGCAAATTGGTTCCTGTCCCCATGGGGCTCACAATCTAAACAACCTAACAGTATGTTTTTTTTTTTGGAGTGTGGGAGGAAACCGAAGGACCTGGAGGAAACCCATGCCAAAACGGAGAGAACATACAAACTCTTTGCAGATGTTGACCTGGGTGGGATTCGAACCCAGGACCTCAGCGCTGCAAGGCAGAAGTGCTACTCACTCAGCCACCGTGCCGCCCTAGGTAGGGCACCCATATACAATTCATAAGGGCCTTGAAGGCATATTAACCTTCAAGATAATTTCATGACTATAGTTATGCTCAATTCCTGCTGAAATGAAAAGGATAGCAGAACTCTTCGATGCTGCATCAGGGGTGCAGAAGTATACCTGAGATACTAGGGCTTGGCAGCAACGTCTACTTCTGCACCCCTTAGGCCACTTTCCCACTGACATGTTCTCGTCTGGGTGTAAGAGCATGTCTGGGCAGCGTTGACCCCACCTCCTCTCCAGCACCCTGCTGTGCTCGCCCAAGCACGGCAGGGTGCAACAAATTGGTACTTATGGGGGAAGATAGAGACTGCTCTATCTGCCCCCCTTGGTAAAGTAAGGAATGGTGGACAATACATCCATGAAAATGGATGGATGTATTGCCCACTGGAAGGTATGGGAATGTATTCAACCTGTATCGCAACAGTACGGCACGTGTTGCATATGGCCATTTTCACAAGATGATGTGAACACACCCTTATATTTGGCATCTTAGGGTTCCGCTATCCTATCCATTTCAGCAGTAGATGAGCTCCTATGCTTCATAATAAGATATTGCCTGAGTATTCACATACAGTGATAATATATTGGGATAAAAAAATTATTCCAATTAAATTTTAATAATGTGTTCAAATTAAAAATTCTTCAACTGGGAATACATACAAAAACTATATATATATATATATATAGATAAAGAAAGTCCACAGCAGCACAGTGACCCCTAAGAAGGGGGGGGGGGGTGCAGAGACTCACCAGTCCTGGTAAAAGACTTGCATGTACACAATATCCAAAAAATTGAGGCAGCACTCCCAAGTGAAAGTGAAAAAATGGAAGGGTTTATTCACAAACCGGCGACGTTTCGGTGTTTATCACCTTTTTCAAGCAATGTGTGCATACAAATGGACAAACTTATATACCCCCAAGTGGGAGGGTTTACAACAATGACATCAAGTACAAATGTGCAAATACAATTATAATCAGAGAGGACCATGGTGGTGTATTAAAGTGCTAGTGCTTATTTAAATATAATTCATAAAACTATTAAATCTTATCACATGATACCTTGTGTATGAATAATAGTGCAGGGTTGAGTATCAATGTCCGGCGTCTCACTAACTTCATAATGGCGACAAAGTGCTTGTTCGCGTCTCTATAACGCCACTGCGCATGACCGGAAGTCTATGCCATGTGCGCATGCGCAGACTCGGTCACGGAGTGAGTAGTGGCCATATTGGATATGGGAACCGCGTTATATGTGTACACATAAGTGTCTGGCAATATTGAGTCTAATGTAAAATTGTAATACTTATAGAGAGTGTCTTATAGACCAGTGTATGTGACGGTGTGTATAACTTAAGGGACCTGGTCACAACATGTGGGCAGGACTGGCGAACAGCTTGGCATGAATGCCCGCTGAAGCCAGAACACAAGCACATATGCATATGGTGCATTCGAGGTCACCAAAAGGTGAGAATGAGCCCCAACATAGCGCGAGTAAGAGCCCACAATAACTGTGACATTTCGGTCCCATATATATAATGTACACCCCACATACATGCGACCCATTGTCAGTGCCAATGTACACTATTGCAGAATCCCAGATGTGGCCCGGATGAGACGCCAGTGCATGAGTCAATCTTCAAGTGCAAGTGACAGTGCATATGATGTGATAATGATCTGTTTATCACCTTTTTCAAGCAATGTGTGCATACAAATGGACAAACTTATATACCCCCTAGTGGGAGGGTTTACAACAATGACATCATGTACAAATGTGCAAATACAATTATAATTAGAAAGGACAATAGTGATATGTTAAAGTGCTAGTGCTTATTAGAATATAATTCATAAAAATATTAAATCTTATCACATAATACCTTATATATGAATGATAGTGCAAGGTTGAGTATCAATGTCCGGCGTCTCACTAACTCTATAATGGCGACAAAGTGCTTGTTCGTGTCTGTACAACTCCACTGCGCATGACCGGAAGTCTATACCATGTGCGCATGCGCAGACTCGGTCACGGAGTGAATGGTGGCCATATTGGATATGGGAACCGCGTTATATGTGTACACATAAGTGTCTGGCAATATCGAGTCTAATGTAAGATAGTAATACTTATAGAGAGTGTCTTATAGACCAGTGTATGTGACAGTGTGTATAAATTAAGGGACCTGGTCACAACATGTGGGCAGGACTGGCGAACAGCTTGGCATGAATGCCCGCTGATGCCAGAACACAAGCACATGCATATGGTGCAATCGAGGTCACCAAAAAGTGAGAACGAGCACCAACATAGCGCGAGTAAAAGCCCACAATAACTGCGACATTTCGGTCCCATATATATGATGTACACCCCACATACATGCGACCCATTGTCAGTGCCGATGTACACTATTGCAGAATCCCAGATGTGGCCCAGATGAGACGCCAGTGCATAAGTCAATCTTCAAGTGCAAGTGACAGTGCATATGATGTGATAATGATCTAAAAAATAGAGAAGAAGTATTAAAATAACATAATTGAAAAAATCTTAAGACATATTGCATATTTCAATGTCAATCAGATAGTAAGAACACGGGTATTGCAGGATAGAGGATGTATTCACATAATAGATCCCAGATTAAAGTCTACATTGAGACCATGGGGTTTCAGGGTGTTCAGCCTATATATCCATTGTAACTCCTTCTTGCGTAATAGTTTCTCCCTATTACCACCAGTCTCTTGGAGATAGCCCTAATGCCTCGTTCATGATCTATGGAGGTATAGAGGGATACCACATCAAAAGACACAAGTGTGACCTCACACTCTAATTTCACACTGGATAACTTAGTCAAAAAATCAGAGGTATCTCTAATGTAAGAGGGACTGGTTATAGCAAATTGCCTTAAGGCTTTGTCAAGTACCATGGCCATTTGGGAAAAAAATTGAGTCGCTACCGGAGACGATAGGTCGCCCAGGTGGCAACTTGAGGGATTTATGTATCTTTGGTAAGATATACAGGACCGGTGTTACCGGATGTTCGAGCATGAGAAATTTGGCCATGTTAGTGTTGATAACACCCTCCTCAACAGCAGTGTCAATAATATATGTGATTTTACGTTTAAGTTCAAACTTTGGGTCTTGTGTCATCCTCTTATATACCTCAGTATCCGCTAACTGGCGGCGGATTTCAGATAAATACATTACTGTGTCCATGACGATGACCGCACCCCTACATCTACAACTACATTTGATTACATTAGCAGAGTATTACAGAGCCAGGAGGATTCCCCGAGGTATGAGATCGCATGCACGTCCAAATCTCTTTTCCCAGGACTCTAATTTTTGCACTAAATTTATGCACATATCCAACAAATACTCCCTTTATTTAATTTTACTTAATATTGAATATCTACAACAAGAAGTCAATTCCCTACAAGCCAGAAATAGTGAGATGGAAACCATGTTGAAGGATAAATTATCTGAGGAGGATTGTAAAAAAATTTTTGATACTACTAATCTTTCGATTATTAAGTTGAAGTCCGAATTGGAAACGACCAAAAGACAGAAGTGGACACACGATGAAGACGACTATAAGATCGGTAAGATCTATGGATGGCAAGTCCTTCAGACATCAGCATTTCCCCCGTCTGCACCGAGTGATCCCCAACAAAGAAAGAAGAGAAGAAGTCCGAAGAAAACTCCATTGTAACTCCTTCTTGCGTAATAGTTTCTCCCTATTACCACCAAGTCGTAGTTTGGGTACGTGGTCTATTAATGTAAATTTTAATTGTGTTTCCATGTGTCCACAATCTGAGAAATGCTTGGAGACAGGAAGATCCTGATGGTATACCTCTGCTGAGTGAAGCGGATTTTAAATTCCAATGTCGTCTCCCCAACATATGTCAAACCACATGGGCATTTTAGAAGATAAATGACATGGTCACTATTACAATTGAGATAATGTCTAATCCGAAAAGTTTCACCATTATGTTCAAAGGTCTCGCCCTTGTGCATATAGGAGCAGTTTACACAGGCGCGGCAGGGAAAGCTGCCCCTGCGTGTCATGCTCCATAATCCTGACTGAGTCATTTTATTAAGGGGTCCAACGTCAGCCCTTACCAGTCTGTCCCTTAGGTTTTTGGATCTCCTATAAGAAAAGAGGGGAGGTCTAGAGAATTCGGCGATAGTAACTGAGCATTTAATTAGAATTGACCAGTGTTTCCTGACTATGTTTGCCACCTGAGGACTCAGATCGTTATATGTAGAAATGAAGGGTAACCTTTTCATATTGTCTTTGTTCAAATTGGGTTTTAAAAGAGAATTGCGATCTCTGTTCATCGTTAATTTTTTATTATGTTCTATGATTTTACCTGGGTAACCCTGGTCTTTAAACCTTTTCTCCATAACAGAAAAGTTTTTTTCAAGTGATGTAGTCTCACTGGTAATTCTTTTAGCTCTTAGAAATTGACTCAATGGAAGAGATCGTATCATAGGTTTGGAATGGTTGCTTGCAAATCTGAGAAGATTATTCCTATCGGTGCTTTTCGTGTATAAATCAGTGGACAGTTTACCAGCTTTAAGGCTCACTAGGACATCCAAAAACTGGATATCCGTTTTGGAGGCTACCATAGTGAATTTGATATCACCATCGGCTTCATTTAAGAATAGATGGAAGTCATTCAGCTCTTGGGCGGTGCCAGTCCAAATGAGGAAGATGTTGTCTATGTATCGCCACCACCTCAATACCTTACCAAAGTGGTGGGACACACATTTGGTAAGGTATTGAGGTGGTGGAGATACATAGAAATGAAGTTGTAATATTTCTTATTACAACTAGATCGTGGTCGTCCAAGTCAATTAACAACATTGCGCCGTATTTAATGACTTTTGGCGCATGCGCAGTATTCAGCAATTTTTGGCGCATGCGCAGTATTCAGTAATTTTGGAGCATGCGCGGCACTCAGTAATTTTGGCGCATGCGCATCACTTTCTGGCGCACGCGCAGTAAATCCTCTGAGCGCGCTCATTCAGAGGCTTTCTACCGGAAATTAATCAGGCGCCATACCTGACTGCACAGGTGAGAGGGTGACCGCGGGTGGGTCAATCCCCTAGCACATGCACATAAAAACGCCAGTCAAACTCCTTGTCCTCACTTCCCCTGATGAAGTCACCGTGAGTGACGGAACGCGTGGGGTGGACACGCACATTCCCTGGTTGCCTGGGTTGTTTTGCTCCCCTTTGTACAGCCATGCTGACTTCAGGTTTTGTATTTAGGATGGTTCATGTGGTCATTATGCCCTGGCTATGTTGAGCATATAGTGTCTGTACTTATACTGTTTATACAGACTATAACTTCAGTGTTTACTTATATGCACTTTATTGTATCATATGAATTGGGGATGTCTACTTTCACCCCATTTCTGTGTGTATTTGAGCAGCAACCCATATGATTATTGGAACCAGGGATGGTTGTTGGTGAGTTTATTACACTCACCACATTGAGTTTTTTGGTGTAGTCACTACACCTTTTAATTGTTTTTATATTGTTTGTCTGGTCTTTGTTGTCTGTAAATTTGTAAATTAATAAAGTAATTTTCGATATTCATTTTTTGGGTTGTTATGGCACATCTTTTCTTGTGAGTTTTCACATTATCTCAATTGTAATAGTGACCATGTCATTTATCTTCTAAAATGCCCATGTGGTTTGACATATGTTGGGGAGACGACATTGGAATTTAAAATCCGCTTCACTCAGCACAGGTATACCATCAGAAAGGCTAGACAGGATCTTCCTGTCTCCAAGCATTTCTCAGATTGTGGACACATGGAAACACAATTAAAATTTACATTAATAGACCACGTACCCAAACTACGACGTGGTGGTAATAGGGAGAAACTATTACGCAAGAAGGAGTTACAATGGAAGTGATTGACAGTGAGAGCCCTGATAACCCCACCCACACAAAGTGATTGACAGTGAGAGCCCTGATAACCCCACCCACACAAAGTGATTGACAGTGAGAGTCCTTATTACTCTGCCCATATACAGTCATTGACAGGTTCTGGTTACCACCTCCTTACCATAGCAACTAATTTGTATCCAAAAATATAAAATGCAAATACATTTTTATGCATTGAATAGTTATACATTTATAACATATTTACTGTACATTTTTCTTAAACTTTTATGTGTATTTTTTTCATTTTGTATTAGACATGGGATCATTTTGACAATGTCAGGGAGAAAGAAGCTCTATCCTGCTCTCTGTTCCTGTCCAGTGCAGTATTACCAGTGTCTCCTGAGGCAATTTAAAACCTGGCAGCCGTCCCAAATGTACTGTTTGACAATCCCCTTTCCACACAGCTGGCATAATGTGAGAGAGGCATGTGAATGATGAAAAAATAGCCCTCATTCATTGTAAGACGCCACGGGCAATTTTGAGTCCTCAACATATCTCATCCTTCTTTCATGTAACAGGCCGCTCGAATTGGGGAATTTGTTCACACATCGAGTTCAAAACAGCCCCACATTGCGGACTAAATTTACTGAAGGGGGAAGGCCTCTAGATATGCAGTGCCTGGACTCCATGTGGATTCCTTTCCTGTAGAGGAAAAAAGAGTATTCTTATAAGATATTCCAGAGTTCAGCTTCACTTTAGTACTACTGTGAAGAATGAAGATAATGGGGCAGATTAACTTACCTGGTCCAGTCGCGATCCCGCGGCGCGTTGCCTGACAAGGATTCGGGTCTGTCGGGATTCACTAAGATCATGCGCCCGATATCCAGTAGGTGTCGCTGCTGTGCCGAGGTCCGCCGGAGTTCACCTTCTTCTTCTTGCATATAAGTGCTGATCTTGCTACACAATTCTTTTTATAAATTCCGCAGTTTGTCTGAATCCGTCAGGTTGTCCGACGGCTATGCCCCCCGATTTCTGTCGCGGCGCCGATGCACCACAATCCGATCGCGTGAGCCAAGACCCGATCCCGACGGAATCGCGGCCGCAGGACCCTTAGTAAATATTTCCCAATAAATTGTTTGTAGAGTTTGGTTTAGTTCATATCTGGGATTGAACATGGCAATAACTTTATGAAATTTGTAGGAATTTTATTATGGGTTGAAGTGTCTGATCTGTGAGGGTCTGGATGCTAGGAACCACATTGAATTCAAGAATGAAGGCTCTGTGACCCCTTGGTAGAGGTCAACTATACACTACAGCATCTATTCAACAATATGAGACTGCTGGAGATAGAATGGAAGGTAAGAAAGATGTATTGATGAAACAAGAAGACCAATCTATAGCTAACCAAAATCTATAAACCACTTTTAATAGGTGTCCTAAAGGGAACCTGTCATCAGATACCCTTTTTTGAATTGCCCACAGAGATTAATCGTCATATTCCACAACAGTTTCTATAAAATCTCTACCATTTATTGTGAAAAAAGATAAATTAGATCTAAGTTTTACCTGGCTCCCCGCCAGCTTGTCCCTTGGGTGTGGTTTCAGCAAGCAGCAGGTTTGCTCACCCTCCATGAATCGTCACACTGCATTTAATAAAAAAACCTCCCCTACACTCCTGCCCCTTCTCTCCTCTTCTTCTTCTTCTCGCTGACCACAGCAAGCAAAAATCATGCTTGCGCAGTCAGCACCTTCTGCACAGCACAGATAGTGGACACGGCCGGACCAAGCATCTCAGTATGGCGCATGCGCAGGTAGCAGTGAAGACGGTGCAGAAGGTGCTGACCACTCAAGCGTGAATTTCATTTGCTGTGTTCAGCGAGTACAGAATGAAGAGGAGGGAGGGGTTTTTTGAAATGCAGTGTGATGAGCGCTTCACGGAGGGCGATCAAACCATTCCCAGGGTTTGAAAGTGAGTGAAAGGGAGTGAAACCACTCCCAGGGGACACGTTGGCAGGGAGTCAGGTAAAACTTTGATCTAATTTATCTTTTTTCCCAATAAATAGAAGAATTTTTTTAAAACTGTCGATATGATGATTAATGTCTGTGGGGACATGGGCTATTTGAAAAAAGGGTCTCTGATGACAGGTTCCCTTAAACTACTTTTGAACTCCCTATTTAAAGGGTCCAGAATTATATTTCTGTTTGGTGGGGAGCAGAAACTTTACATCAATGATGTAAACCAATGGAACCTTTGTTCGAGCCTAAACTCACATCATAGAGCCGGTAGCAGTTGGCTCTGTTCTCTATGTAGTGGACAGAAGCTTTAAAGTCAGCCTTGGATACTAATGAAGAAACCAGCAGTCGGCTTCATGTTCTGTTTTTGTGCTGAGCCCCCCATCAACATCTAAAAGGGCCATGAGGATGAGGTTAGACCATCAATATTAACTCCAGGACAACAAGTTTAAGATCTTCCTACCTAAAGTAAGCCAACCACAAATTGGCATAAAGTTTTAAAACAACTCTAAAGATGTGCCTAATTTATGCTACCGCTTGAGCCCCTCTAATCTAAGACGTAATGAATAAATCTCAATATGTCTTACACTACTAAAGACGAAAACATGCTAAGAACTTTCCATAAACTTTATATAAAGATAGCCGGGACGTGAGGATTAGCCCAAAAAGGGCTATCCTCACGTCCCATTCATCCACCTACCACCCCTTCTACCTTTATAGGTAGAATCGGGGTGGTAGGTTCCCTTTAATAAGATAAGGTAAAGGATTATCAATTCCAACCTGGAATGCTACATTATTGATCCAGAAAAATAAGAATTTTGTATTATTGTCCCCACTGTATCTATGTATTTGTCTAGGATGCCATTATTTGATATGCTGCCAATTGTGCAAGCTTTCACACCTATAAAGAATGGAAAGGACTAAAATTCTTATCGTAGGTACACTTCAACTGTGATAGACAGCATTTATTTACAAAAAATCACATTGTACGATTTTTAAATAATTCATTTGTACTTTGTTGGATGAAATAAGGACTTAATCTTCTACCAACCACCAAAAATTAAGTCTCAGACCTGTTAGTTTTTCTTTAAGAAGCTCCTCCTACTCTGCACTCATTAGCTGTTTGAACTTGTTTCCTGTATATAAGAGACCTGTCCACACTTAGTCAATCACACAACAGCCTCTTCACCATGGGCAAGACCAAAGAGCTGTCTAAGGACACCTGGGATTATAGATTTCACAAGACTGGGATTGGAAACAGGAAAATAGGCAAGCAGCTCGGTGAGAAGACAAAAACTGCAAAAATATTAGATAATGAAGGGAAAACAAATTGTCTGTCCAACTTCCAAGGTCTGTGGATCTATACAAGACTTGTGAGGTAAGGATAATTCTGAGAAAGATCAGAAATAAGCCCAGAACTACTCCACTTGCCATTTAGAAAAGTTGTTGACAAATTAACATTATGATTTTGGTGTGACATCCCATGACCATGGCATCCAATCAACTATGGTGGTCATGAGGCCACTGCATTTCGCCATGTAGACTTTGTAATTAATATAAACAGAAAACGGCAATGAATATATGAGAATTGTATTTGATTATTTTTACAACACAGAAAACCCCTTTATCATCTTTCCCCACCATTTTGAATCTTGACTTTTTAGACCGGGGTGTGATGATCATGAGACGCACATGGTGCACCGCTCTGTTTGTGCAGCTGTCTGCCACAGCAATAAATGAGCAGTTGAATGCCATAGTGATTAAAAGATTAGTATGTTCAGAAGTGGCACAGAGAATGAAGACAATCTCAATGACCTTTTACACATGTCATAGTTTGAAAAACATTTCAACCTACAAAAAAAAAGTACCTGGAAATACAAATCCCACAGAGGGAATGCTTATAATTTTCTATCCAGCTGTTACTGCGTTATTGGACAAAACATAACCCCAACACACACCTAGGCTGCCCTGTCCTACTCTCAGTCCCACATCTGTAACAGTCTTATAGCTCAACTTCGGGACTACATGACCAGGTAACAACAGGAAAAATTATTCGGAATCGATAGGAACAATCCAAGATTCTTTATTTACACAGCAGTTTCTTCCAAAAATCTTCAACTATGATCCACACGTTCTGGTGCAATGTGTCCGAGCATATTGGTTTTGAATGTCAAATTGTATTCCCATTCACAGCTCTTGAGGGTAAACATGGATGTGTTATGTCAGACCATGTGGATTGTAGCTGACATTTTTATTGTCCCTTTCTTATTTGTCAGTTAGTGGGACCAAGAGCATTGAATTGGTCCCAATCTCAAGTATTCCTACTTAACCACAGAACTCTTCCATGTTACCTTTTGGTTTGTCATTGAGACCTTTTTGTTGTCCACTTCTGACTTTCCCATATTGCGGCTCACATACACAACTGCGTTCCATCCAGAAGAAACAAGTTCTGTTTGTCGTCTGTAATGAAAAAGCTATTTGAACAAAAATAATGCCATATTTAATAAGATAAGGTAAAGGATTATCAATTCCTACCTAGAATGCTACATTGTTGATCCAGAGGATCCAGAGGAAGAAGAAAAATAAGAATTTTTTATTATTGTCCCCACTGTATCTATGTATTTGTCTAGGATGCCATTATTTGATATGCTGACAATTGTGCAAGCTTTCACACCTATAAAGAATGGAAAGGATTAAATTCTTATCGTAGGTACACTTCAACTGTGATAGACAGAATTTATTTACAAAAAATCACATTGTACGATTTTTAATAATTCATTTTTACTTTGTTGGATGAAATAAGGACTTGATCTTCTTCCAACCACCAAGAATTCAGTCCAGACCTGTTAGTTTTTCTTTAAGAAGCTCCTCCTACTCTGCACTCATTACCTGTTTGAACTTGTTTCCTGTATATAAGAGACCTGTCCACACTAAGTCAATCACACAACAGCCTCTTCACCATGGACAAGACCAAAGAGCTGTCTAAGGACAACTGGGACAAAATTGTAGATTTTACAAGACTGGGATTGGAAACAGGAAAATACGTAAGTAGCTTGGTGAGAAGACAAAAACTGCAAAATTATTAGATAATGAAGGGAAAACAAATTATCTGTCCAACTTCCAAGGTCTGGGGCTCTATACAAGACCTGTGAGGTAAGGATAATTCTGAGAAAGATTAGGAATGAGCCAGGAACTACTCCACTTGACATTTTGGGAAGAAGAATAAGAATTAGTACAATCTCAAGAACACCGACCTAACTGTGAAACATAGGGATTGAAACATCATACTTTAGGGGTGTTTTTCTGCAAAGACATACAACGACTGCAAAGTATTGAAGGGAGGATGGATGGGCCGTGAATTGAGATATTTTGGCCAACAATCTCTTGGTAAGAGCATTAAAGAATGGTCA
Organism: Engystomops pustulosus; assembly: GCA_019512145.1. Classification (NCBI taxonomy): domain Eukaryota; kingdom Metazoa; phylum Chordata; class Amphibia; order Anura; family Leptodactylidae; genus Engystomops; species Engystomops pustulosus. Next base: position 18,500,319 of record CM033643.1, read on the forward strand.
TGGCTGGGTCTTCGAGCATGACAGTCACCTAAAAAACATTGCCTGGGCAACTAAGGACTGGTTCCATGAGATGAATTACAAGGTCCTAGTCTGGTGACTTGGAGTTACCTAACAAGTCACCAGAACTCAACCCAGTTGAAAATATTTGCCGGTTGCCGAAGATCAATTTTGCCCATCAACAGCCCCAAAACCTGAAATATCTGGAGAAGCGGGTTAGTCTCATGCTGGGGTGCGGGAGAGAAGTAGAGAGGAGCTTGTAAGTGCCCGAATCTAACATTGCACCTAAGTTGTGCCTAAAGTAAAGTAATTAATAAGAGGCAGGAACTGAACTCATCACAGATGGTTGTAGCTTGTGACAACAATGCGCCAGAATTAAGGTGCAACAACTTCACTTAAAGGGGTTATCCGGGTGTGAAAAATTACTTAGGGCCAGGCTGGGGCGGGCTATTTAAAAATAATAAACATCTACTTACCTCGTCCGGTGCTGCTGATGTCCCACGCCACGGTCCGTCTTCTCTGTGCGGCCGTTTGATTACAAGGGCACACAGGCAGCTTTCAGCCGGCTGGAAGCTCCCATCCGACACCATCTCCCATCGCTTACAACGCTGAGAGATAGGAATGGATGGGAGGAGCCGGCCACATCGCGGACCGGAAGCTCCCTATGCGCGGCTTCTGTGCCCCTGTAAACAAAGAGGGGCACGGATCAAACGGGCCGCGGCGCGGGACATCGGCGGCGCCGGACGAGGTAAGTAGATGTTTATTATTTTTAAATAGCCCTCCCCAGCCCGGCCATAAGTAATTTTTTATAACCAGATAACCCCTTTAAATGCATAACACTGATACATCTGGCCCAATATTGTATAAGTATGTATATAGAGATAGAAATTTCATAGATTGACAAAAACATATAGATAGATAGATAGATAGATAGATAGATAGATAGATAGATAGATAGGCCTGAATTAATATAGTTGCAGGCCATGACTTAACTTTGAGTTTAATATATTGATGACTTAGCTTTTTATGCTTCTACAAAAAAAGAATGAAAGTATTTTCCTGTATTGTATGTGCACCATGTAATAATATCGTCTTCATGTCTTAAATCAATGCATATGTTATTGCTGTTGGGAAGTCAGAATCCATTAGTGAACTTAACTGATAGGTCACGAAAAGTAATAGCCAAATTAATATTTCATCAGCTTTTTGTGGAACTTGCTAATGGGAGCCAAGTCATTCAGCAGCAGAGTTTTATTCAATGTTACATCATTTATTCTCTGGCCGTTATCTGTAATTTTACACCCAGTGAGCGCTTTATATCAGAAAGTGCAGTATTTTTCTCATTCATTAAATCTTTCTTAATTGAACTCCATTCATAATATCGATGGCGTAGTCCCTGGCAGCGGTAACTTTCTCTATGAAGGACTTTATGTTTTAGTGAAGTAAAGCCATCGAAGGCACTTACAGTCATTTACAATATTACGAGCAATGTAATGTTAATATTATGTAGCCGCATGAAAGGTACTTTGTGCATTAGGTGAAAGTTACATTTTTTACAAATTAAGTTTTTATTATATATTTTTGTTTGGTAAAAGTTAATTTTTCTCATGTAAAACGAAGAATATGGTATGGTCTACTTTTGCATCTCGTGCATTAGCTTTACTGTGTGGACTTGGACAGAATAAGGAAAATGAACTTGTTATAAAAAGGAAAGAAGGTTCAAAAATCTTCTTTATTGCTTTCTATCAGGTATCCTTCCGATCAGTTAGGTCATGTGATCTCATAGTGACCAGCTCAGAATTATGTGCCTTTGTATATGTGGCCAAAGGTCTCTCTCCAACCTGATCATAAGTTACACAGTTATAAGGATGGAGATGACTTATGATTAGTCATGACCCGACTCATTAAAGTTCAGGTTCAGCCAAAAAATCTGTGTGGGTCCCGAACTCGGACCCTAGCCTCAATCGGTGCTGATTGTGGGTGTGAACTATTTAAATGGTAAAAGCAAAAATAATGGTGACATTCAAATTAATGTGTTGCGTAAACTAACTTGCCAGTGGCACATCCCCATTTTAGAGAAGATCATCAATCCCCTATGATTTTATTGGGAGTGCCAATCCTGCCCAAAGTTGTTGACACACACGTGCCACATTAATTTGAATGCCACCATCAGTTTTGCCAGTTGCATTTAAAAGGTTAATACCTGAAATCGGTGCCGGCATCAATCACAGGCAATAATAGTGGAAGCAGTGAGTTCAACTGAACCTGGACAAGAACTTCTCCTTGAAGTCGGGGTTCTGGCTCAGGACCTGAGCCTGCAATGTTTGGTAAGGTCCTGAACATTACGGTTTGGGTCTGTTCATCACTACTTGTGATCTTTTAGATCTAGTAGAAGGTTTATCATAATGTACTGTCAGCAAACTGGGATAATATAGTCTGTAGCTGCTGATGTGATGTTCTCCTGATTCATCTTGGAGGAGGTGGTAGACTTTGTATATGACAAGGATGCTTGCTCACTTGAAGACCACTGAGAAGCTGGGAAAGGAGAAACTAAAAAACACCAAATATTCTCTACCTACTTTAGCTCCCCAATCTCCCTGCACTGCCCTCGTCTGTTTACACTATTGACAGCACCAGAAGAGCTGTAGATGCAGTAACTGCTGAATTAGTGGTCAGCAAAGTCCATGGGGCTGGAAGTTTCTACAAGCAACTAAGATTTGCCTTCTCTTCCTGATTTAGTTTAGGGCATATATCACAGGTAAATGTATTGAAAAAGTAGTGAACAAAAAACAAATTTCTTAAGTAAATATGGATGGATATCCTAATTCAATATGGATCTCTATCCATACTGGTTATGTATAAATATGAGAAATGTTAGATGGGAAAACAATTGCAAAGGCTTACAGAAATGTATTTCTGGAGATGTTGTTGTTGGTAATGACTAGGGGTGATCGGGCTCAATGGGATACAAGATACAAGTTTGTTGGATTTGGCCAAACCTTGAGAAAAGGCTTGTGTACCCGAACACCTGTGATTGGAGCCGACACCAATGTCGTTTTTAACCCTTTAAATGGCGCTGAAAAAAATGTGTTGGCAGCGTTTAAATGCCTTTAAAGCATCTAAGGGGTTAACACTTGGTGCTGGCGCCAATTGTAAGTGTTACTGGTGGGGGTCAGCCCGAAAGGTGAACCCAAAACCAGACATCTGGACATCTGAGGGTCTGCTTATCCCTAGTGATGACAGCTCCCGGATGCCTCTTAGCTGCATGAATGGCTCAGGTGGGATTTTGAAGTGATACCAAATTAGACCAGGCGGAGATTTCAGTTACGTCTTAGTATAATAAATATGGCAGGCCGTAGTGTTCAGGACGGGCTGGGTTGAAAAGAAAAAAACTTTGTAAAAAAACAAACTGAAATGGAGCTTTTAACATGTCCATCAGAATTAATAATTCCTTTATTTATATAGCACATACAAATTACACAGCACTGCACAGAACTTGCCAAATCAGTCCCTGTCCCCATGGGGCTCACTATGTAATCAACCTACCAGTAAGTTTTTGGAGTGTGGGAGGAAACCCACACAAACACGGAGAGAACATACCAACAAATGTTGTTTGCAAATGGGTGGACTTGAACTCAGGACCCCAGTGCTGCAAGGTTGTAATGCTAACCACTAAGCCACCGTGCTGCCTTTAGGGTTAGTAAATGTCCACCATTGTCTTACTGAAATCACCCTTGTTTCATCTTTTATCATTCTGGTGACGTGTAGTGTCTTTTGACTTCCAATGATTATGTGTGTTATGGCATCCACTTTGACCGGACTTCTGGATTATGACCCTAATAGTACTCACTGGAGCCTTTGGTAGTTTAGAAATACCTCTATAACCAATACTACAATACTAAGGTTGTGAAGGTGTTGAGGCATCTTACAGGTTTTACCCATCTTGATATGTTTCTTGCATGGCATCATGGTAATGAAATATCCTCATATTGTTTAACCGACTGATCTTGTTCTTCACTAACTGATAGAGTTCAGCTTGTGTCAAGACTTTTTGGACCTCACTTGCTTCATGTGTACAATACTTCTTATTTCTTATTATTATACATAGCATCATTTATGAACATTTGTGGCTTTATATATTTGTCAATGTGAATTGGATAAAACATTACCAACATCAGGTAAGAATTTTATGTCAATAGCACTAATAGAAATATACTTAAAAAAATGGTGATGTGTTCAATATTTCATAATATTTTTTTATTATGTCCAATCCTTTGTCTTCACAGTAGAGAAGTCATATTTAGATATTGTCCTCTCTCAAAGCAAAAGTCTGATCTCAATTGGATTTTACAATTTCTTTTCAACTAAACTCTTATTGAAGTGATTGGGAGTATTGCCATAATTTACTGACTATATAACAGGTGAAGCTTCTTCTTCCTCGTTTGTCCAATTTATAGGTCCCAGATCTATAGGAGATCTCCCGATGCTCCCCTTTTATTGTGCAGAAGAACTGCCTGTAATGGATCTGCCCTATCCATGTATTAACTTAAAAGTATAAATTAGAATGTTTTTTTATCCCACAGACAACATACACTCACCGGGCACCGTTAACACTTAATTCTAATCACACACCCATCACATTGCGGCAACTTAGTGGCATTTTATGCATGTAGAACCCTGGTCAGACATCTCCCGCAGTCAAACACCCGATCATCATTATGGGGAAGAAAGGTATTGTGTTGGCCTTGACGTGGCCTGGTTGTTGGTGCCAGAAGGGCTGTCTGAGTATTTTCAGAAACTGCTGATCTACTGGTGATTTTCACGCACAACCATCTCTAGGGTTTACAAAGAATGGTCCGAAAAAGAAAAACAGACCATGGTTACGGCAGTTATTGTGGCGGAATGACTTGTGATGCAGAGGTCGGGAGAATCTGGGCATGACTGCGTTGAGAGCTGCATAAAAGGCAACAGTGAATCAACCGCCACCCGTTACAACAGGAGTCCGAAGACAGTCCTCTGAATCACAGTACGTCACCAACCTTTGAGGCAGATGGGCTACAGCACGCAGCAGGGACCACACCGGTTGTCCACTCCTTTCAGACTAGGAACATGAAACTGAGGCTACAATTGCCAGCTCATCAAATGGACAGATAAAGATTGCACAAACGTTGCCTGGGCTGATGAGTCTCCGATTTCTGGCTGCGAACAATTTTTGGATGTGTAGGATCAGAATTTGGCGTCACAAATGACAAGCGGTGCAATCCCATCTGCATCTTGTATCAACGTTCGTCTGGTGGTGTGGTGTGTGTACATGGTGTGGGGAATATTTTGGGTTTCCTTCTGGCAACTTTGGCCCTTGTACGATGAGCATCGTTTGCTGCAACGCCACAGCCTACCTGAGTATTGTTGCTGACTCATTGTCCAATTCCATTTATGACCACAATGTAGCGCAACATTGATGGGACTCTTCAGCACGGAATAATGCGTCCAGTCATAAAGCTGGAATTCATCTCGTACTGAACATGACAATGAGTTCACTGTACTCAAATGGCCTCCACAGTCACCAGATCTCCATCCATAGAGCAAGCTTTGGGATGTGGTGGAATCGGGAAGATTCGCATCATGATGTGCAGGCGACAAATCTTGCTTCGGCACTGGTGTGATGCCATCATGTCAATATGGACCAAAATCTCTGAGGAATGCTTCCAGCACCTTGTTGAATCTATGCCACGAAGAATTGAGGCAGTTCTGAAGGCAAAAGGGGGTCCAACCCGTTACTAGCATGGTGTACCTAATAAAGTGGCCGGTGAGTGTATATGGGGCCTACAGTGAGTCCCATATGGGAAAGAAGTGCTAATTTAGATGTGTGACCACCACTTTATATGTTCTCACTTTCATTGGTCCCACAGAAGTGAATGGAGTAGTAGCCATGCATGTGTACTACCATACATTGACACAGGAGCAACGTCAATACACCAGGGCAGATTTATCCTATTCTGATGCACATTTTTTTGGTTGTATTTGAGTGACTTTTTGGACGCAATAGGGTATTTGCGCAATTTATACTGCCTTTTTACAGAAGTTGCTGGAGTTCGCCATGTAGCAGTTTCCTGGTTTGTATAATTTGTATTTGTATTTCTATTGCTTCCAGATGTTTGCAACTTATCTAACATTGGTTTGCACCTTAAAGGGTACAAATAATACATGCCAGTCCCAACCACGATTAGTTAAACAATGGTGGAGTTTGACAAAGAGCCAAAACTACAAAGACAAAATGGGGCAGATTTACTTACCCGGTCCATTTGCGATCCAGCGGCGCGTTCTCTGCGGTGGATTCGGGTCCGGCCGGGACTCACTAAGGTAGTTCCTCCGACGTCCACCAGGTGGCATTGCTGCTCTGAGGTTCCCCAAGGCCCGCTAGAATGCCCTGAAGTTCACCAGCCTATACCTGATGAAGGTAAGTTCAAGTGCCACAACACTTTTTTTTTTTTCGGATCATTCTGTGTCTGGATGCCGCTAGGGAGAGAGCTGCTGCTGTCAGGGAAAGCGTTAGGGTGTTCTATTAGCTTACTGTTAGGCAGGAGTGATTCTCCAAGAACCCAACAGCCCTTTTTAGGGCTACAATAACGTTATACTTTTTTTTTTTTATTTGCAGCTAGTACCATATTGTGAGGAATTGCAGCCTCAGAGGCATCCATGCATGCTGCCCCTGCTGTTTCCTGTCCATTTCCGTGGTGTTTCCATCCTTTTCTGAGGTTCCCAGGTGTTTGGCCAAGCTTCCCTGTGCAGAGCCTTGGTCCCCTTGAAAAATGCTCGAGTCTCCCATTGACTTCAATGGGGCTCGTTATTCGAGACGAGCACTCGAGCATCGGGAAAAGTTCGTCTCGAATAACGAGTACCCGAGCATTTTAGTGCTCGCTCATCTCTATTTACTAACAACACACATGTGACAAAGTAACTACATAAAATACAATACAAAATACATAGAGAACACAACTGCACACAAACCTCTTTTCCTGGCCCCCAGTAATGTGTATGTATATACAATATAATCTAACACTACAGCCGCTCCTGGATATACCCTGAAGCAGGAGTCACATCCAATACCTGACCATATACATGTACATATAGAGACTCATACACAATAGCATCTATATATCTACTCCTCCAATACACGTGCAGGGCACAGATCCACGTGTCAATGGGATACGGCTACAGGATGTACATGTAGTTACACTAATATATACACACTCACTGTAAACACTTAGCTATGTATATATATGGTAAAACACATAACACCTGGAATATCTATAGGTACACGTATAAAGTCTACTATATTATAATAAGTACTATGTTATAATTACTCTTATAAAGTTATATACATACACAGAAAGCACACACAATAGTGCTGTTTGTCCAGGTGGGGGGGGGGGGGGGGCAGGAAGCAAGAGAGACTGATTTCTGCTTCTTCCACCTTAAATATCCCTTTGTGTAGTCCCTGCCCACACCCTTATAACTCCACCCTAAGACCCTCTCAGGATAGACCCCAGTGTGTGCAGGGAATCTCACACCTGGTTCATGGTGGCTTCTTACTGTTCAAAGCCTTCTGATATGTTAATGACCCAATGGCTTCAGTACACACTGACATCTCACCACAGAGTATCAGTGACTGCTATCAGTATATACTGTATCCATTTACACTATATGTAATATATATAATAATAGAGCAGAGGGTCCAGTTATGAATAATGTCCCCTGCAACAATTACAATAAAACAGTTACCCAACCAACATCTTTGCTCATAGCTCTCTGTGGAATAATGGACTCTAGACCTGCCCATATCTGATTGTGGGCCTTGTACTCATCTGGGACCCCCCCTTGGTGCTCCCACTATATCTATATAAACATTGTCCTCTAGGTGCTTCTCTCTTAGACCTTCAGAATCCTTTGGGATTCTCTACCTTTTCTTATGTGTCTGATCAAACTTATCCCTGGGGATCACGAGGAAGGAATACACAAGTCTTATCACCGTACACTCACCTTCCCAGCCTCTAGGCCTGACCTGACTCTCTATCCCCACAAATCCAGTACACATCAGACACTGCTAATACAGGGTTACCTGTGCTGTCAGTGTTATAGAAGGTCATTGTCTTGATGCACCAACCGTAGGTAAAGTCTCCTACCCTGGGGGCATCCTGGTCAGCATTCTAGTTACAGTGATAGTCATGGTTGGGGTGTCCCTGAGCATACAGTCAGTCAGAAGACACCGGCTAGTAAGAAGAATAAGTAAGTTTGCAATAGAAACCGTGGCAGCATGCTGGCTTCCCTCTAGCTGCACAGACGTGGCACTGGTCAGCAGGACTTGGAAAGGACCGTCGTAGCGAGGCTCCAGACTCTTTCTCTGGTGTCTCTTTACCACCACGTAGTCTCCAGGCTTCAGGTTATGCATCCTGAGGTCTCTGTCTGCATCTGAAAAAGGAATCAGAAACACTTTTGCGGACCTTTTCCAAGACCTGGCTCAACTGTGTGGCACATTCCACCTGGTTTCCTGCCATCAGCTATAGGGTCTGTGGGAAGTAGGGGCCTAGTCTGGGTGCACAGCCAAAAAATACTTCAAAGGGGGACAATCCCATCTTTCTGTTAAGGGTGGTCCTAACTGAATGGTGGGCAGCAGGAAAGCACTCGCACCATGGTTTCCTTGTTTCTTCCATGGCCTTCTGGATCTCTAACTTAAGAGTGCTGTTTAGTTTTTCAATCCCACCATTAACTTGGGAAAGGTAATGGGTGTGCATGGCCTGTTCTACACCAAGGAGGGACAAGGTTTAAGATCTTTACCTATCCAGTGAAGTGAGTTCTGTGACCGGACTCTATGGTCTCTGGAAGTCCAAACCTGCAGAAAATTTCACTCACCAACTTCTTGGCTGCAGCTCTGGCAGTAGCCTTGGCCATGGGAAAAGCTTCTGGCCACCCTCGAAAGAGATCAATGCACACAGGCACGTATTCCTACGTACCACCTTTTGGTAGCTGGATAAAATCCATCTCCAGTCTCTGGAAGTGATACAGCAGCTTGGGTGTCACCTTCCGTGGGGTCTTTACCACCTTACCCGGGTTGTGGTGGGCACAGACTATACAGGCTTTCACTAGTCTAGTGACAGGGGTAATAATGCCCGGGCAAAACACTGATGGTTTATGAGCACTAGCATGGCCATTTTGGATGTGTGTGTGTCCGTGGGCTACTTGACTTACTGTCGGGTGCAGGGCTCTGGGCAGGCACACCCTCTCTCCCAGCATCCAGGTCCCATCAGCTTGCATCTGGGCTCCAGCTTTCCTCCACACTTCCTTATCTTCTGATGGCATTCGGGCCACCAGAGACTGGAACATCTGTGGATCAAACTTTTAGTTCAGAACTCACCGCTGAGACTTCAGGACAGTCTCCGGGCTCCATCTGTGCAGCTGCCTTCGCCATCCCATCAGCCACATACTTGCCCTTGGCTTGTGTAGTTACCAAATTGTTTGTGCTTTTACTTTTACCACCCCCACCTCTTGTGGAAGTAAGAGATCATCCATGTGCTCTTTAATCCGCGTGCCATACTTAGAGGCGGTCCCTGCAGAGGTGAGGAAATCTCTAGCCTTCCATATGGCCTAGATACTTGGTGCAAAATAAAATACAAGGTCTGTTTCAGTGGGATGTGCCTAGGGCCGGGGCAGACAGGATTTGCCAGCTTAAGGCTATGGAATGCATCGATTGCCTCCTGACTAAGGGCAAATGGGGAAGAGGCAATGCAGTCTTCAAGGGGCAACATCAGGCTGGGGGCAGCAGACCTTATCCCAGGCTGCAGGGGCTGGCCAGTCCTAGAAACATGTGAAGAGGCTTAGTGCCTCAGGACAGGGGCACATTCTGGACTGCTAGCTTTCTTTCCTCTGTTAGGCATCTGCTTGTGGCTGAGAAGCAGTGGCCTATAATAATAATAATAATAATATTAATAATTTTTATTTATATAGCGCCATCAAATTCCGTAGCGCTTTACAAATCATAGGGGACATATACAACTATATTACATTACAAAGAACAAACAGTCATATGGAACAATAGGAGTGAGGGCCCTGCTTACAGACTATGAGGATGAGGGGGGGACACAAGAGGTTGTATAATGGTCCAGCCATTCTTTATAAGGGAAAAATATAAAATAATTTAATAAATAATTTACTAAACAACAATGTTGCTGCTTTAACCAGCCATCAGCCGCATCTTATTTACAGGGTCCTAGGTGAAAAAGACTGCAGAAAAGCCTGGAGCTTGGTATATATCAGCTGTTTGCCCGATAACAGAAGGGAGATGGGACATAGGATGGATTAGTAAAGGGAGAGGTGACATTCCATGCAGTTAGCGAGTGTGATAGGCTTTGGAGGGTGGGTATTAGTCTGAGAGTCCGGGGAAGGGCATTCCAGAGAATTGGAGCAACTCGGGAGAAGTCCTGGATACGTATTTGAATTAAGGTAGAGATTAATCTAATGTCACTGGCAGATCGAAGAGCACGGGAAGGGCCATAGACTGAGATGAGACCAGTGAGATAGGGAGGTGCAGCATTATTCAGGGTTATTATTTTAAAGTGAATACGGAAGGAGACAGCTAGCCAGTGCAGTGATTGGCACAAACTGGAGGCCTCCGTGTAGAGTTTGGCCTGAAATACGAGCCTGGCTGCTGCATTAAGACTAGATTGAAGAGGAGAGAGTTCAGTGAGTAGAAGGCCGATTGGTAGGGAGTTGCAGTAGTCTAGTCGAGAGTGAATAAGTGCAACAATTAGCATTTTAGAAGTTTCAAATGTCAGAAACGTCCAGATTCTGGAAATGTTTCTGAGATGCATACGGCAAGAGCGAGCAAGAGATTGAGTATATGGTGAAAAAGAGAGGTCAGAGTCCAGCACAATCCCAAGACAGCGGGCCTGCTGCCTCGGTGCTATAGTGATCCCACAGACCGAGATGGAGAGGTCAGGGTTGGTTTGGTTAGTAGATGGTGGAAAGACAAGAAGTTCAGTCTTAGAAAGATTAAGTTTCAAGAAGAGAGAGGACATGATGTTAGAGACAGCAGAGAGACTGTCACTATTGTTCTGGGGTAAGGCAGGGCTGATGTTACGTGCAGAAGTATATAGCTGGGTGTCATCAGCATAAAGATGATACTGGAAACCAAATCTGCTGATGGTTTGTCCAATGGGGGCAGTATAGAGAGAGAAGAGAAGAGGAGAGGACCTAGGACTGAGCCGTGGGGAACCCCATCACTGAGAGGAAGAGGAGAAGAGAAAGATCCAGAGAAGGAGACACTGAAAGTGCGGTCAGAGAGATAGGAAGAAAAACAAGAGAGTGCAGTGTCCTTTAGGCCAATGGAGTGAAGCATCCTAAGGAGGAGCTGGTGGTCCACAGTATCGAATGCTGCAGATAGATCCAGGAGAATGAGGAGAGAAAAGTCACCTTTGGATTTTGCAGTGAGGAGATCATTGGAGACTTTAGAAAGAGCAGTTTCAGTGGAATACATAGAGCGGAAACCAGATTGCAGGGGGTCAAGGAGGGAGTTAGCTGAGAGAAAGCGGGTTAGTCAAGAATAGACCAAGCGTTCCAGGAGTTTGGAGATGAAAGGGAGGTTAGAAACTGGTCTGTAGTTAGTAGCATTGGATGGTTCCAGTGAAGGTTTCTTTAGTAAAGGGGTAACAACAGCATGCTTGAAAGAAGAGGGAACAACACCAGAAGAGAGAGAGAGGTAGAAGCTGTCAGTGAGGTGAGAAGTGACTGCTGGGGAGAGAGACTGTACGAAATCTGAGGGGATGGGGTCACTGATGCAGGTAATTTGGCGAGGGGATGGGGTGACTGATGCAGGCAGTGGGGCGAGCAGAGGAAAGGAGCCTAGACACTTCTTCCTTTGTGACTGGCTCAAAGGAAGAGAGTGAACAAGATAAGGTATGGGAGGGAAGGGGATTGGAGGGGTGAGTGGATTGATACAATCAATTTTATCCTTAAAGTAGGTGGCCAGATCTTCAGCCCCAAGGTCTGTGACAGGTGGCTGCACCTTTGGTGTTAGTAAGGAGTGAAGGGTATCAAAGAGCCTTTTGGGGTTGTTAGAGATAGAGGATATGAGATTAGTAAAATAGACCTGTTTGGCAAGGTGAAGGGCAGAGTTATACTTTTTAGCATAAATTTGAAGTGTAGAAAGTCTGCAGATCTGCACGATTTTCTCCACAGACGTTCAGCAATCCTGGAGCACTGCCGAAGGAAACAAGTTTGTTCAGTGTGCCAAGGTTGCCTACGTGTGAGTTGAAAATTTTGGATAGTGAGCGGTGCCATCTCATCTAGCGCGCTTCTGACAGTGTGATTATAGTGGTTAGTAGCCAGGTTTGGACAGGTGAAAGAGGAGATGGGGGACAGTGCAGTCGGTAAGTTTTCTGTGAGTTGATGAGTATCTATTGCACGTGGGTTCCGGTATGAATGATGGGTGGAAGGTTTCTGAGAATGAGAAGGATTATTGAAATTAAAAGAAAGGAGATTATGGTCTGAAAGTGGAAAGGACAAATTGGTAAAATCAGATATTGAAGATGGTCGGGAGAAGACCAAATCGAGGATGTTTCCCTCACTATGAGTGGGGGAAACGCAGAGTTGTGAAAGACCTAGAGAAGTAGTTAGTGCTAAGAGCTGAGAGGCAGGAGGGGAAATGGCAGTGTTAACAGGGATGTTGAAGTCTCCCATGATGATGGTTGGAATGTCACAGGATAGAAAGTGAGAGAGCCAAGAGGCAAAGTGGTCAAGAAACTGATAGGGTGAGCCAGGAGGACGGTATATTACAGCCACACGAAGAGAGAACGGGCGGAAAAGTCTAAGAGTGTGGACCTCAAAAGATGGGAAAGTAAGAGAGGGTACAGGACGAATGACCTGGAAAGTGCATTGTGGAGAGAGGAGTATGCCTACCCAATCTCCCTGCCTATTCTCAGGCCTGGAACCGTGCGAAAAGTGTAAACCACCATAAGACAATGCCGCAACGGAGGCAGAGTCATCCTGCTGGATCCCTGTTTCCGTAATGGCAAACATGTCAAAAGACCTGGAAAGAAAGAGGTCATGAATAGAGATGAGCGAACATACTCGTCCGAGCTTGATGCTCGTTCGAGCATTAGCGTACTCGAAACTGCTCGTTGCTTGGACGAGTATTTCGCCAGCTCGAGAAAATGGCATCTCCCGCCGTTGTGATTTTTGGCGGCCAGAAACAGAGCCAATCACAAGCCAGTTGACTCTGCACTCCACCCAGCATGAAATGGTACCCCTACACGTCGCAGTGGTTGGCTGGCCTGATCAGGTGTCCCTGGAATAGACTAGCCCCTGCCCGCGCTGCTTGGATCATTCTCTGTCTGGATGCCGTTAGGGAGAGAGCTGCTGCTGCTGGTCAGGGAAAGCGTTAGGGTGTTCTATTAGAATAGTGTTAGGCAGGAGTGATTCTACAAGAACCCAACAGCCCTTCTTAGGGCTACAATAACGTTATATATTTTTTTTTTATTTGCTTGTGGCTGAGCTTGCTGGCACTAGTAGTGCAGCTAGTACCATATTGTGAGGAATTTGCTGGGAGACTTGCGACCGTTGTGTTTAGCTCTTAGTGACACACATATCCACCTCAAACACCGAAGTGGGACAATTTATTAGGGGTTTGATTAGAATTAGGTACAGTCTGCTGATTTATTTTTTTTTACGTTTATTTTTTTTTATAACTCAAAGTCATCAGGCACAGCACAAAATCCAGTTGTGTGCTGTCAGTGTAGGTTAGAAACTAGCCATAGCAATTTTCTTAAAAAAACAAAAACACAAAAAAACCACAAAAAAATTTACAGTTTACACTTTAATTTTGAAAATGTTTAACCCGAGGGCTAGGGGTAGAGGACAAGGGCGTGGACGTGGGCGTCCAACAAATGCAGGGGTCAGAGGCCGTGGTCCTGGGCGGGGTGAGACACCACCTGCTGATGAGGGAGCAGGGGAACGCAGCAGAGCTACACTCCCTAGGTTCATGTCTCAAGTTGCTGGGACTCGTGGTAGAGCACTGTTGAGGCCAGAACAGTGCGAACCCAACAGCCCTTTTTAGGGCTACAATAACGTTATACTTTTTTTTTTTTATTTGCAGCTAGTACCATATTGTGAGGAATTTGCAGGGGGACTTGCTACCGTTGTGTTTAGCTCTTAGTGACACACATATCCACCTCAAAAATTTATTAGGGGTTTGATTTCAATTAGGCACAGTCTGCCATTTACTTTTTATTTTACGTTTATTTTTTTAATAACTCAGTGTCATCTCATCTTGCATAGTAGTGTGCTTTCATACTTGGCTAGAAAATAGCCATAGGAGAATCCAAACGGCTTACTTACGCCTACAGTAGCGTTATATATATTTGATTTCTGGTTGATCTGCTGGTGGCTGTACTTGCTGCAGTGCATCTACTAGCAAATTGTGAGCAATTTGTACTGAGACTTGCGACCGCTGTGTTTTGCGCTTAGTGACGCACATATCCATTGCAAAGACCGAAGTGGGAAAATTTATTAGGGGTTGGATTTCAATTAGGCACAGTCTGCCATTTTTCCTTTTTTATTTTACGTTTATTTTGTTTAATAACTCAGCGTCATCTCATCTGGCATAGTAGTGTGCTTTCATACTTGGCTAGAAAATAGCCATAGCAATAGGATAGCATCGTTTGGTTTTAAAAACTCAAAAACACAAAAAAAAAGTGTGTCTGGGAGGGGTGCATGCTGTGTGTCTGGGGGAGGGGGGGCTGGTGCATGCTGTGTGTGTGGGGGGGGGGATCATGCTGTGTTACATGCATACCGCACGGATCTGTGTTTATAGCACCCTAGAATACAGTGCCAAATTCTAAGACCCCTGGTGATTTTCCTGGCAAAAAAGAAACACGTTGGGTCCTAGGGTCTAAAGTGACAGGAGAGCAGGAGCTTGAATAGCTGTAGCTAGCAGTCCTAATACCACTCAGCCACCTAGTGTACAGTGTGTAATAGTCTGAGGGTATCAAGAAGTCACACAGAATGTGTAGTGTGAATTACACTTTATAGAATAGGTCTGTAGCAAAGCTAAACTAATGTAGCAGAGACTATAAACACTGTTCAGCCGACAACTTACATAGACTGAACAAGTCAGTAGCTCACTAACAAACACCCTGCTCTGTCACCTGTGGGGGAATAGTCAACATCCGGCATAGGGATGACTTTTGGCTCTCCACCCTCTTGCACCCTCGCTACTGGTCCAAAATGGGTGACATTTTTTTTCCAGCTGCCGAGAAGGAGGAACAACTGGCGTAATATAGAAAACTACTGTGCAGACAGTTGGCTGCTGCCTATGTGCACCATTCTCCATCCTCTGTCAGATCTGACCGGGGGATTCCTGGCAGTCATGGCTCATGTACTACTGCCACGGCTGCTGTGGGGAGATGGGGGGTAGGAGCAGTACTAAACACAGTATTGTTTGAAGCCCAAACCACACTCCCTATGCATATTTAAGCATCGCACAACGGTCTACAACACCCTACATGCTCTCTGCAGCCAGGAAATACCTGTTTTTTAATGTGATTCGATTCAGGTTTTTTAAAAAATTTGGCGAACCTGGTTGAATCAAATTTTGACAAATTTGCCCATCTCTATTGGTGATACATATTCATTGGGTGTTGGTAAATGCATTACTTTTCATTGATGTGCATTTGTATTTCAGCAAAGCTGATGCTCTTGGAAATGGCTTCATTCATCAAGACGACTTCAAGGAAATAATTGAGAAAACAATTCAAACTCTGCTCACATCAGAGCAAGTTAAAAGCATTGCTGTTCTTCTTGGAGAAGAATCCTTTTTTTTACCCTTTATGAAGTTTATTGCCCTTATTCAAGACAGGTATAACTGGATATTATTTGGCTACTGACTGACAACATCTGTTTAAACCTTTTCTAAAACCAGAGGTGTTAGAAATCTCAACAAGTAATACTTCTAGGGGCTGTCCAACTCAAACTCATTGGGACACTATACCAAGAAGAGTGCAAACTGCGCTATGCGCCGAAAGTCGAAAATGGCTTTTTTTTTGCAATTTTGAAAAATATAAAAAATTCAATAAAAAGTGATCAAAAGGTTGTACAGTCCTAAATATGATAGTATTGAAAACATCATCAAAAGTTGCAAAAAACAACAAAAATCGCCAAAAAAAACCCTTAAAACCTATACAAATTTGTTATCCCTGTGATCGCACCAACCCAAATAATAAAGGAGACGTCATTTGGGGCGCACAGTGAAAGCCGTAAAATCCAAGCCCACATGAAAACGTTTTTTCATCATTTTCACTGTATTTAGAATTTTCTTTTCACATCCCAGTACACGGCATGGAATATTAAATACCATCACTGTGAAGTGCAATTTGTTACGCTGAAAAGAAAAATGGAAATAAAAAAACAAAAAATGGCAAGGGGATAAACTGCTAGTTTTGTCAGAACATACAAATAAAGCCAGCAAACACTGCACTGCCATAGCCCTCCGAACGTCAGACCAAGCTTACAGCGGTCCGGCGTATTCATAAGGGGGCGGTACCTACTGCATGAAGCATGACAGTCGCCTCCGACCTATGGTGTGGGAGGGACCTGGGGAGAAGCTAGGAAGAGGGGAGCGCCTCGGACCGTCCCCTAATTTTTATTCAGAATTACAATTTGGGTGTAGAAAAGACTATGGTAACTTATGTGTGGCATCTATCTTCCCCAGTAATGCGAATGGTGGTCTATAGTGTCAAAACATGCAAATGAGGCACATTTTACTGCGTGAGATCAGATGACTTTGCTCCCTGTTTCATCTTTAGTTAATGTTAAAGAACATGACTAATCTATTGGTTGTATATGTATGCAGATCAGAGATTGAGGTCCACTGTCCAAGTAAGTGATGGTTTATGAATACTAGTTTTACTTTTATTATCTATAACTTCTTTCATGACAATAAATGTTCTAAGTACAAAAATAGGAATTCCTTTTAACTCACATTATATGATTCAACATGGCTCTAGGCACCAGATAGAAATCTGAGTCATCACGTAATCTTAAAACTCAATAAATAAAAACGATTATTCTTTACTAAAGAATGATGTAAATGTTTATAGAAGGCCTTATCCCATTCACTCCAATATACTAATAACTGTTTCCATCATATATTATCATCATCATTTCATTATCATTTAAGGCCTTCAACATTCGAGCTAAAGGAAGAAGTGGAACGCCTTTCATCACAGATAAAAGTCCATTATCGTATGGACAAAATTCGTTATCGAACAAGTTTTGAAGTAGATTTGTCAAGATACACACATACCCAAAGCCCAAGAAAGCTGCCTGAGGTAACGACTTTATGGAATAATAAAAAGAAATTCCCTATTTTGGTTTCTGTAACCATTATATCAGTACAGAGAAAGGCCTTTCCTTTTCCATTTGCACAGAAAATGTCAGAACCGTTCAGTGTGAATTGTGCCTCTGGAGTCTGGACACACCCGATGACTATGGTCCAGCAGTTAATGAGTTACCTGGTCTTTGCTGGACTGATGCAGCTGATTTCAGCTCCAATCAGCACTAGTCCTATCAGCTTCTTGTCTGTCTCTCCAGCTTTACTTATAAGGCTGCCAGTGGCTCAATTGCGTGCTGGCTATTGTCTAGTTCTTACCTGGATATCCCAGCTCCCCATATTTCCCTGTGACCTCTTTGTACCTTCTGTTATCGTTGCCGAACCTTTGCCTGACTTTGACTACCGTTTTTGCCTACTGAATTTGTACTGCGATTCTTCTGGTTTTTGATTCTGGCTTGTCGACTACCCCTTATTGTTGTCTGTCTTGTCCAGTTACGTGTGTCACTTACATAGTATAGGGACCGCCACCGAGGTTGTCCGCAGTTGCTAGAGCTGTCTTGAGGCAAGCAGGTAGGGACAGTGGGAGGGGGTTCAGCCTCAGGGCTCACTGTCTGGTTGTCTTTCCCCCCACCCTCTGACAGAATAGCCAGCCCAAAAAATATACTGTCGCTGTCATGGACAGCAGAACTACGTTGACAAATATTGTGGAACAGATGCAGCAAATCAACACCATGGTGCAGGAAGTAGCTGTTCGGCTTCATGAGCAGGAGACGGCCCCACGTCAGTTTACCATGGCTTCCCCAGCACCACCTGAGCCACCTGTACAACTCCCAGATAAGTTCAGTGGGGATAGAAAGAGATTCTGTGCCTTTCGGGAGGGGTGTAAATTGTTTTTTAGATTGCGCCCCCGCTCTTCTGGGGATGAGGTCCAGAAGGTGGGCATAGTTATGTCTCTACTCCAGGGGTCACCACAGGAATGGGCTTTCTCGTTACCTCCTAGTTCTCCTGAGTTGCAGACGGTGGATGGGTTTTTTCAGGCCCTAGGGCTACTGTATGAAGACCCGGATAGTGCAGCTAATGCTGAACGTCACTTGACAGGTCTGAGGCAGGGTAGGCGTCCTGTGGAGGAATATTGCTCGGAGTTTAGGCAGTGGAGTGGTCCCTCCACTTGGAATGACTCGGCACTCCGATTTCAGTTTCGTGTCGGACTGAATGATCGGTTGAAGGATCTGTTGGTAGCTTATCCCACTCCTAGTTCACTTGAGGATAGCATGACATTAGCTATCCGAGTTGACAGACGCTTGAGAGACAGGCTAAAGGAGAGAGGTACATCAGACGCTTTTAGACCTTCACCTATTCGTGTTACCAACCCTAGTCCTTCCCCTCCTGCTATACCCCCATCAGAGGAACCTATGCAAGTGGATTCTACTGATGCCAAGACCAGACGTGCATATCGTGTGTTGAACAACTTATGTTTCTACTGTGGGAAAGCAGGACATCGAGTCCGGCAATGTCCATCCCTTCCTGGACCACCGCCGGAAAACTTCTACGCCTGAGTGACTATCGAGGGGGTCACTCAGGCGAACAGGTAACCTTCACCAATAAGAATAAGTTATTATTGCCTATTTCATTGTCTTTGGGAGGGAGAAACATATCTGGTTATGCTCAGATTGACTCGGGGTCTTCTGCTAATTTTGTTAACCCTATGTTCTTTTCCGGTCTAGAGGTGTGTCCCCTTCTGCTCCAATCTCCTGTTAATGTCACAGGAGCAGACTCAGCCCCCTTTGCTCAGGGGGATATACGTTACATCACTCCCTGCCTTGAGGTTAAGGTGGGGGCAGTTCATGTGGAACGTATGAAGTTTTTGTGTCTGCATAACCTGTCGTCTGATGTGATCTTAGGTTTGCCTTGGTTGGAGAAGCACAATCCTGTTTTTAATTGGGCAAACCGGGAACTGGTGAAATGGGGTACTGAATGTGACTCCCATTGTGAGGTGGTTTCTTTTGCTGAGTGCTCTTCCATGGAAGAGGATATTCCGAGTTTTTTGTTCGATTATGCGGATGTATTTGATGAAAAAACTGTGGACGGATTGCCGCCACACAGATCATACGACTGTGCCATTGAATTAATTCCCGGCGCCAAGTTTCCTCGAGGTCGTATTTTTAACTTGTCTTGTCCGGAAAGGGAGGCTATGCGGGAGTATATTAAGGAAAGTCTCCAGAAGGGTCACATTCGCCCATCTTCATCCCCATTGGGAGCAGGGTTCTTTTTTGTGGGAAAGAAGGATGGGGGATTACGACCCTGTATAGATTATCGACAACTTAACAGAATCACTGTTAAGAATCAACACCCTCTACCCCTGATTCCTGACTTATTTAACCAAATTGTGGGGGCCAAATGGTTTTCCAAGATAGACTTGCGAGGGGCTTACAATTTGATTAGAATCAGAGAGGGTGATGAATGGAAGACCGCTTTCAATACACCAGAGGGTCATTTTGAATATCTAGTGATGCCTTTCGGTCTATGTAATGCCCCGGCGGTCTTTCAACATTTTGTGAATGATATATTTCGTCAGCATCTAGGTCGTTTTCTTGTGGCCTACTTAGATGACATTTTGATTTTTTCTCCCGACTGGGCTTCACACATAAAACATGTTCGTATAGTGATGGAACTGCTTAGACAAAACAGTCTGTTTGCTAAGTTGTCTAAATGTCAGTTTGGTATCCAGGAGGTCTCTTTTTTAGGTTACTACATCACCCCTAATTCCTTCCGTATGGATCCCCTTAAGGTGGTGGCCATCGAAAAGTGGGAATGTCCCAATAATTTGAAGGCCTTACAAAGATTTCTGGGGTTCGCTAATTATTATAGGAAATTTATTAAGGGGTTTTCTGTTATAGCCAAACCACTTACTGATCTCACCAGGAAGGGGGCAGATCTTGTCAACTGGTCTCATGAGGCTATCCGAGCTTTTGACAAGCTCCGTAAGTGTTTTTCAGAGGCCCCAGTATTGACTCAACCTAATTTTGAACGTCCATTTATTGTGGAGGTGGACGCATCAGAGGTAGGGGTAGGAGCGGTGTTGTCCCAAGGATCGGACACTCTTACTAACCTGCGACCTATTGCGTTCTTCTCAAAGAAGTTCTCTCAAGCTGAATGTAACTATGATATCGGTAATAGAGAACTATTGGCCATCAAGTTGGCATTTGATGAATGGAGGCATTTCCTTGAAGGTGCCAAACATAAGGTGGTGGTACTCACTGATCATAAGAATCTGGTTTACCTAGACAATGCTAAACGTCTCTCGCCACGTCAAGCCCGATGGGCTTTGTTTTTTACCAGATTCGATTTTGAAGTCACTTACCGACCTGGTCCCCGTAATATCAAGGCTGACGCCTTGTCTCGTAGCTTTGATATAGAAAGTTCCCCCAGGACTCAATCTGATACTGTTTTAAGACCCGGGGTAGTAGTGTCTATTTTGCAACCTGACTTGGTGACCCTGATTGCAGAATCTCAGGGTCAAGCACCTCATAACACTCCAGACTCTTTGTTGTATGTCCGAGGTTGTCCGCAGTTGCTAGAGCTGTCTTGAGGCAAGTAGGTAGTGACAGTGGGAGGGGGTTCAGCCTCAGGGCTCACTGTCTGGTTGTCTTTCCCCCCACCTCCTGACAGAATAGCCAGCCCAAAATATACTGTCGCTGTCATGGACAGCAGAACTGCGTTGACAAATATTGTGGAACAGATGCAGCAAATCAACACCATGGTGCAGGAACTAGCTGTTCGGCTTCATGAGCAGGAGACGGCCCCACGTCAGTTTACCATGGCTTCCCCAGCACCACCTGAGCCACCTGTACAACTCCCAGATAAGTTCAGTGGGGATAGAAAGAGATTCTGTGCCTTTCGGGAGGGGTGTAAATTGTTTTTTAGATTGCGCCCCCGCTCTTCTGGGGATGAGGTCCAGAAGGTGGGCATAGTTATGTCTCTACTCCAGGGGTCACCACAGGAATGGGCTTTTTCGTTACCTCCTAGTTCTCCTGAGTTGCAGACGGTGGATGGGTTTTTTCAGGCCCTAGGGCTACTGTATGATGACCCGGATAGTGCAGCTAATGCTGAACGTCACTTGACAGGTCTGAGGCAGGGTAGGTGTCCTGTGGAGGAATATTGCTCGGAGTTTAGGCAGTGGAGTGGCTCTTCCACTTGGAATGACTCGGCACTCCGATTTCAGTTTCGTGTCGGACTGAATGATCGGTTGAAGGATCTGTTGGTAGCTTATCCCACTCCTAGTTCACTTGAGGATAGCATGACATTAGCTATCCGAGTTGACAGACGCTTGAGAGACAGGCTAAAGGAGAGAGGTACATCAGACGCTTTTAGACCTTCACCTATTCGTGTTACCAACCCTAGTCCTTCCCCTCCTGCTATACCCCCATCAGAGGAACCTATGCAAGTGGATTCTACTGATGCCAAGACCAGACGTGCATATCGTGTGTTGAACAACTTATGTTTCTACTGTGGGAAAGCAGGACATCGAGTCCGGCAATGTCCATCCCTTCCTGGACCACCGCCGGAAAACTTCTACGCCTGAGTGACTATCGAGGGGGTCACTCAGGCGAACAGGTAACCTTCACCAATAAGAATAAGTTATTATTGCCTATTTCATTGTCTTTGGGAGGGAGAAACATCTCTGGTTATGCTCAGATTGACTCGGGGTCTTCTGCTAATTTTGTTAACCCTATGTTCTTTTCCGGTCTAGAGGTGTGTCCCCTTCTGCTCCAATCTCCTGTTAATGTCACAGGAGCAGACTCAGCCCCCTTTGCTCAGGGGGATATACGTTACATCACTCCCTGCCTTGAGGTTAAGGTGGGGGCAGTTCATGTGGAACGTATGAAGTTTTTGTGTCTGCATAACCTGTCGTCTGATGTGATCTTAGGTTTGCCTTGGTTGGAGAAGCACAATCCTGTTTTTAATTGGGCAAACCGGGAACTGGTGAAATGGGGGACTGAATGTGACTCCCATTGTGAGGTGGTTTCTTTTGCTGAGTGCTCTTCCATGGAAGAGGATATTCCGAGTTTTTTGTCCGATTATGCGGATGTATTTGATGAAAAAACTGTGGACGGATTGCCGCCACACAGATCATACGACTGTGCCATTGAATTAATTCCCGGCGCCAAGTTTCCTCGAGGTCGTATTTTTAACTTGTCTTGTCCGGAAAGGGAGGCTATGCGGGAGTATATTAAGGAAAGTCTCCAGAAGGGTCACATTCGCCCATCTTCATCCCCATTGGGAGCAGGGTTCTTTTTTGTGGGAAAGAAGGATGGGGGATTACGACCCTGTATAGATTATCGACAACTTAACAGAATCACTGTTAAGAATCAACACCCTCTACCCCTGATTCCTGACTTATTTAACCAAATTGTGGGGGCCAAATGGTTTTCCAAGATAGACTTGCGAGGGGCTTACAATTTGATTAGAATCAGAGAGGGTGATGAATGGAAGACCGCTTTCAATACACCAGAGGGTCATTTTGAATATCTAGTGATGCCTTTCGGTCTATGTAATGCCCCGGCGGTCTTTCAACATTTTGTGAATGATATATTTCGTCAGCATCTAGGTCGTTTTCTTGTGGTCTACTTAGATGACATTTTGATTTTTTCTCCCGACTGGGCTTCACACATAAAACATGTTCGTGTAGTGATGGAACTGCTTAGACAAAACAGTCTGTTTGCTAAGTTGTCTAAATGTCAGTTTGGTATCCAGGAGGTCTCTTTTTTAGGTTACTACATCACCCCTAATTCCTTCCGTATGGATCCCCTTAAGGTGGTGGCCATCGAAAAGTGGGAACGTCCCAATAATTTGAAGGCCCTACAAAGATTTCTGGGGTTCGCTAATTATTATAGGAAATTTATTAAGGGGTTTTCTGTTATAGCCAAACCACTTACTGATCTCACCAGGAAGGGGGCAGATCTTGTCAACTGGTCTCATGAGGCTATCCGAGCTTTTGACAAGCTCCGTAAGTGTTTTTCAGAGGCCCCAGTATTAACTCAACCTAATTTTGAACGTCCATTTATTGTGGAGGTGGACGCATCAGAGGTAGGGGTAGGAGCGGTGTTGTCCCAAGGTTCGGACACTCTTACTAACCTGCGACCTATTGCGTTCTTCTCAAAGAAGTTCTCTCAAGCTGAATGTAACTATGATATCGGTAATAGAGAACTATTGGCCATCAAGTTGGCATTTGATGAATGGAGGCATTTCCTTGAAGGTGCCAAACATAAGGTGGTGGTACTCACTGATCATAAGAATCTGGTTTACCTAGACAATGCTAAACGTCTCTCGCCACGTCAAGCCCGATGGGCTTTGTTTTTTACCAGATTCGATTTTGAAGTCACTTACCGACCTGGTTCCCGTAATATCAAGGCTGACGCCTTGTCTCGTAGCTTTGATATAGAAAGTTCCCCCAGGACTCAATCTGATACTGTTTTAAGACCCGGGGTAGTAGTGTCTATTTTGCAACCTGACTTGGTGACCCTGATTGCAGAATCTGAGGGTCAAGCACCTCATAACACTCCAGACTCTTTGTTGTATGTACCGCCTAACCTTCGACTCCGAGTTCTTGAAGAGATTCATAGTTCAGTTTTGTCTGGTCATCCAGGTGTGGCAGGTACTAAGTATCTGCTCTCTCGCCATTACTGGTGGCCATCTTGGGCTCGAGATGTCAAGGCTTTTGTCGAAGCTTGTGAGGTTTGTGCTAGGTCCAAGGTCCCTCGTAGACCACCCGAGGGTCTGTTACATCCTCTACCGGTTCCTACGAGACCTTGGACGCATCTTTCTATGGATTTTATTACCGACTTGCCACTATCTAAGGGTAAGACAGTCATTTGGGTAGTGGTGGATAGATTTTCTAAGATGTGTCATCTCATCCCACTACGCAAACTGCCTAACGCTCGCACACTCGCCACACTTTTTATTAATCATATTCTACGTCTTCATGGGGTGCCTGAGAATGTTGTTTCCGACAGGGGTGTCCAGTTTGTGGCTAGGTTTTGGAGGGAGTTCTGTGGCAAATTAGGTATCTCTCTGTCCTTCTCGTCTGCATTCCATCCTCAGACCAATGGACAGACAGAGAGGACCAATCAATCGTTAGAGCAATTTCTAAGATGTTTTGTGGCTGATACTCAGAATAAGTGGAAAGACTTCATTTCTCTAGCAGAGTTTGCTATAAACAATCATGAACAACGTTCTATTAAGATGTCACCTTTCTTCTGTAATTATGGTTTTAACCCCAGGTACTCGTCTGTTCATTCTGCAGAATCTATTAATCCCTCAGCCGAGGTCATTTTCTCTAAACTGTGCACAGTTTGGGCCCAAGCTCATCAGAACTTGGTAAAAGCCCAAGAGGCTTATCAAAGACATGCTAATAAAAGACGTATATCTGGTCAGCAATATGTACTAGGTGAGAAGGTCTGGCTTTCAGCTAAAAATCTGAAACTTAGGGTGCAGTCAGGGAAACTGGCACCCAAATATATTGGACCTTATACCATTGTGGAAATCATTAATCCGGTAACCTTTAGGTTGAAACTACCCAATGCTCTTCGTATCCATCCTGTGTTTCATAAGTCTCTTCTTAAAAGATATGTGCCATCGGTGTTGCCTTCACCTCCTCCGGCTCCACTCATCGTCCAGGGGGAATTGGAGTATGAGGTGGAGAAAATTCTGAATTCCCGCTGGGTACAGGACTCCTTACAGTATCTGGTCCACTGGAAGGGTTTCGGACCGGAGGAGCGCACGTGGATCTCTGCTAAAGACATGCATGCGCCCCGTCTGGTCCGGCGGTACCATTTACATAATCCTTCTAAGCCTGGTCCAATGATTAAGGGTCCTGAGGCCCCTCATAAGAGGGGGGGGTACTGTCAGAACCGTTCAGTGTGAATTGTGCCTCTGGAGTCTGGACACACCCGATGACTATGGTCCAGCAGTTAATGAGTTACCTGGTCTTTGCTGGACTGATGCAGCTGATTTCAGCTCCAATCAGCACTAGTCCTATCAGCTTCTTGTCTGTCTCTCCAGCTTTACTTATAAGGCTGCCAGTGGCTCAATTGCGTGCTGGCTATTGTCTAGTTCTTACCTGGATATCCCAGCTCCCCATATTTCCCTGTGACCTCTTTGTACCTTCTGTTATCGTTGCCGAACCTTTGCCTGACTTTGACTACCTTTTTTGCCTACTGAATTTGTACTGCGATTCTTCTGGTTTTGATTCTGGCTTGTCGACTACCCCTTATTGTGTTGTCTGTCTTGTCCTGTTACGTGTGTCACTTACATAGTATAGGGACCGCCACCGAGGTTGTCCGCAGTTGCCTAGAACTGTCTGAGGCCAAGCAGGTAGGGGGACAGTGGAGGGGAGGGGGTTCAGCCTCAGGGCTCACTGTCTGGTTGTCTTTCCCCCCACCTACTGACAGGAGGTTCTTTAAGGAAACACCGGATGACCGACGGACTGTGGTGTGCAACATTTGCCAAACCAGGATCAGCAGGGGTTCCACCACTACTAGCTTAACTACCACCAGTATGCGCAGGCATATGAATGCTAAACACCCCACTCAGTGGCAACAAGCCCGTTCACCTCCGGTCGTGCACACCACTGCTCCTTCCCCTGTGTCAGCTGATAGTCAGCCCCCTGCCCAGGACCCTGCCACAAAAACCCCATCGTCGCCTCCACGATCCTCCACAGCATCCACCAGCGTTCAGCTCTCCATACCCCAGACGCTGGAGCGGAAATGTTTGGGGAGTAGCCTAGAGACAGGGGCTTGGATTGGCGAAAGCTCGCCTGGCAGCGGAGCGCCAGCTCCATGCCAAGATCCAACTAACATAGTTTTAACTGCAGCACCTTTAATCTACTACTAGTTCACTGCCTCCATACATGGTCCCCTTATCAAACGAGCTGTGTCAGGCAGAATTTTGGGTTGTTTTCATGGCTTCCATGTTAACTTTGTCGCCACCCTGCTGTGTAATCCACAAAATATACTGGCAAACTTTTATCATGTACCGATATTATTTGAGCGCTTCTTGCTCACCTCCTTTGGTTCCTCTCTGCCACCCATTGGTTTGAAGCCTGAGTCCATTTAGGGTATGTCGCCATGCCACTCTCTAGCCTGCTGCCGCTGCCTCTGCATGCCGTCCCCTATAGTGTCAGGGTCAATTATTGGATGTTTTACATGCTATCTAGCTTCATTCTGTCACTCTGTCATGGCCATGCTGTTGCCCATAGTTTTGGCATAATGGTGCGATTAAGCAGCCTCAGAGGCATCCATGCATGCTGCCCCTGCTGTTTCCTGTCCATTTCCGTGGTGTTTCCATCCTTTTCTGAGGTTCCCAGGTGTTTGGCCAAGCTTCCCTGTGCAGAGCCTTGGTCCCCTTGAAAAATGCTCGAGTCTCCCATTGACTTCAATGGGGTTAATTGAAATTGAGATCGAAACCCCCTCCACTAGTGATTGGCAGTAAGATTCCTGATTACCACCCAATCCACTCTGATTGCCATGAGAGTCCTAGATTACCAGACCCCACACGGACTGACATATTAGCCCTGAATACCCCACCACACAAGTGTGACAGTGAGAGTCCCTTATTACTTTCTCCCATTCCGTCCGACAGTTTCTGGTTATCCACCCTCTTACCATCGCAACTAATTTGGTCCCAAAATATAATCAATACATTGTGATGCATTTGCTCTTCGACATTTAATAACTATTTACTGTACATTTTTCTTAAACGTTTATGTGTATTTTTTTCATTTGTAGTTAGACAGGGTCATTTTGACAAGGTCAGGGAGAAGGCAGCTTCTATCCTTCTCTCTTTGTATCCTGTGCCATGCAGTATTATCCAGTGGCCTCCTATGCAATTATAAAAACCTGGCACCGTCCAATGTAACTTTGGACAATCCCCTTTCCCACATCTTCATACTGTGAAGAGGCAATGTGATGAGGAAAATTCCCTCATTCATTGTCTGACGCCACGGTCAATTTTGAGTCCCTAACTAGCCATCCCTTCTTTCGTGTCACAGTCCGCTCGCTTGTGGAATTTGTTCACCCTGAGTTCACACAGCCCCACATTGCGGCCGCATTTACTGACGGAGGAAGGCCTCTAGATATGCCAGTGCCTGGACTCCATGTGTATTCCTTTCCTGTGAGGAACATACGTATTCTTATAGATATTCCTAGAGTTTCAGCTTCGCTTTAGGACAATGTGAGAATAAGAATAATGGGGCAGATTACTACCCGGTCCATCGCGATCCCGCGGATGCGTTGCCTGACAAGGATTCGGGTCTGTCGGTCTCACTAATATCAAGCGCCCGATATCCATAGGTGTCTCTGCTGTGCCAGGGTCCGCCCGGCGTTCCCCTTCTCTTCTTGCCTATAACGCTGATCTTGCTTACCAATTCTTTTTTAAATTCCGCAGTTTTGTCCGCATCCGTCATGTTGTCCGAGTCTATGCCCCCCGATTTTCTGTCCCGGCGGGCGCCGATTCACCAACAATCCGATCGCAGTGAGCCAGACCCGATCCGACGAATCTGGGCCGCAGACCCTTAGTACCTATTTCTCCAATAAATTGTTTGTAGATTTGTTAGTTCATATTCTGTGGATTGACATGGAATACACTTTATCATTTGTAGGAATTTTTTATTATGCGTTGAACGTGTCTGTCTGTGTGAGGGTCTGGATTCGAGGAAACGCACCGCATTGAATTCAAGAAATTACGTCCTTGACCCCTTGTAGATTCAACTTACCTACAAGCATCTATTCACAATATTTATAACTGACTTGAATAGAATGGAACGGTAAGAAAAATGTATTGATGAAACAAGACTCCAATCTATATCTAACCAAATCTATAAACCACTTTTAATAGGTGTCCTAAAGGAACCTGTCATCAGATAACCTTGTTTGAATTTCCCACAGAGATTTAATCGTCATATTCCCAACATTTTCTATAAACTCTATCATTTATTGTGAAAAAAGATAAATTAGATCTAAGTTTTACCTGGCTCCCCGCCCACTTGTCCCTTGGTGTGGTTCAGCAAGCAGCAGGTTTGCTCAACCCTCCATGATCGTCACACTGCATTAAATAAAAAAGAACCTCCCCTACATTCCTGGCCCCCTTCCCTCCTCTTCTTCTTCTTCTTCTCGCTGACCAAGCAAGCGCAAATCATGCTTGCGCAGTCAGCACCTCTGCACAGCACAGATAGTGGACACGGCCGGACCAACTCCATATGGCGCATGCGCAGGTAGCATGAAGACGGTGCGAAGGTGCTGACCATTCAAGCGTGAGTTTCATTTGCCTGTTTTCAGCGAGTACAGATGAAGAGGAGGGGGGGTTTTTTGAAATACAGTGTGTGAGCCGCTTCACACGAGGGCTATCAACCATTCCCATGGTTTGAAAGTGAGTGAAGGGATTGAAACCACTCCCAGGGGACCGTTGGCAGAGTCAGGTAAACTTTGATCTAATTTATCTTTTTCCCGATAATGAAGAATTTTTTTAAAACTGTCGATATAATGATTATGTCTGTGGGGACATGGCTCTTTGAAAAAGGGTCTCTGATACAGTTCCTTAACTACTTTTGGACTCCCTATTAAAGGGTTCCAGAATGATATGTCTTTTTTGGGGGGGACAGAAACTTTACACTCAATATGTAAACCAATGGAACCTTTGTTCGACCTAAACTCACATCATAGAGCCGGTCGCATTGGCTCTGTCTCTATGTAGTGCCAGAAGCTTAAAGTCAGCCTGGTATATGAAGAACACCATCATCGGCTTCAATGTTTGTTTTTGTGCTGAGTCCCCCCATCAACATCTAAGAGGAGTCCTGAGTGAATGAGGTTAGACCATCAATATTAACTCCAGGACACAAGGTTTTTTTTTAGATTCTGCCTCACCGAAATACTCCAACCACAAATTGGCATACCTTTTTAACAACTCTAAAGATGTGTCCTAATTTATGCTACCGTGGTCTGGCTTTGAGGCCCCTCTAATCTAAGAACGTAATCAATAAATCTGTCTCAATGGGGACACCCATTACTACCACCTGTCAGTCCGGCGATCCGCGGCGGGTTCTCCGGCGCTGATTCGGGCTCTGCGGGATTCACTAAGGTCCTGGCCGCCGATATGCACCAGTTGTCCTGCCTGTGCCGAAGGTCCGCCGAGTTCACCTGCTTTTTTCTGGTGTAATTGTGAGTGCTTGATCTTGCGACACAAATTGCTTTTTAAATTCTGCGGTTTTTTCCGATCCTTCTGGTTGTCCGTGGCCACGCCCCCCCCGATTTCTCTGTCACGTGAAAGTTCGGTGCATTTTTGCTTCAAAAATCATCGCGTGCGCCACCATCCCGTGAAATACAAAGCGCAAAGAAGCCTAAATATGCGTAAAAAACTGACAGGATTTTGCTGCTGCGGACCCTAGTACATGTCTCCAATATGTCCCCTGTCTACTAAAAGACGGAAAACATGCTAAGACTTTCCCTACAATATTAGTAGATATTTGTATTGCTATTTTTATAAAAAGAAAATTTGTTGACAATTAACATTATGAGGTTGGTGAGGACTCACATGACCATGGCGCAATCATCATGGTGGTCAATGAGGCCACTGCATTCGTCGCCATGTAGACTTTGTACATTAATATAAACATAAAACTCAATGAATATAAGGAGATTGTCGTTGATTATTTTTACACACAGAAAACCCCTTTATCCTCTTTCCTCCCCAGCCATTTTGGATCTCTTGACTTTTTAGACCAGGGGCGATGATCATTAGACGCACTGTGCACCGCTCTGTTTGTGCAGCTGTCTGCCCAGCAATAAATGAGCATTGAATGCATAGTGATTAAAGATTAGTAGTCAAAGTGGCACAGAGAATGAAGACCATCCTCAATGGACCTTTTACACATGTCATAGTTTGAAAAAATTTCAACCTACAAAAAAAAAGTAACCTTTAAATACAATCCCACAGGGGAAAAATGCTTATCATTTTTCTATCCAGCTGTTACTGTCTGGCGTTATTGGACAAAACATAACCCCAACACACACCAGAGCTGCCCTTTCCCCTCTCATTCCCCACATCTGTTAACATTCTTATAGCTCATTCAGACTACTTCTGACTAACATGACCAGGTAACAACAGGAAAAATTATTCAATCGATAGGACAATCCAAGATTCTTTTAATTTACACAGCCAGTTTCTTCCAAAAAATATTCAACTATGAATCCACAACGTTCTGGTGCATGTGTCGAGCATATATGGTTTTGAATGTCAAATTGTATTCCCATTCACAGCTCTTGAGGTAAACATGGATGTGTTATGTCAGACCATGTGGGATTGTAGCTGACACTTTTTATTTTCCCTTTCTTATTTTGTCGTTAGTGGGACCAAGAGCATTGAATTGGGTCCCATCTCAAGTAGTCCTACGTACCCAGAACTCTTCCTCCATTTCCCATTTTGGTTTTGTCATTCGCACCTTTTGGTTTGTCCACTTCTTTCTGACTTTCCCATATTGCGGCTCACATACACAACTGGTGTTCCATCCAGAAGAAACAAGTTCTGTTGTCGTCTGTAATGACAAGCTATTTGAACAAAAATAATGCCATTTTAAAGGAACCTACCACCCGAGTCACCTATAAAGGTAGAAGGGGTGGGTAAGGTTTGAGGAATGGGACGTGATGATAGCCCTTTTTTTGGCTCATCCTCACGTCCCGGCTATCATTTTTATAAAGTTTATTGCGGGCATATCAAATTTTTTATGGCCGGCTACTGGGCGTGGCGTAGCCGGACATGCGGCTCTAGTCCGCGGCTTACTCACGCCCCAGTAGCCACATTACTCCGCTACCATTTAAATCTTCGCGCGCAGCTACTCTTAGCTGCGCCCCCCCCTCGTCCGGGTCCCCCCCCAGCTGCAGCCTACTGCGCATGCGCAGTAGCTCTGGCCCCGGAGCCGCGGCTGCGCAGCAAAGGCCGGGTTCTGCGCATTGCGCAGACGCATGGACTCAACGAGGGCCGCGCAGCTTCTGAAGCGCTGCGCGCTGAGATTAAATGGTAGGCGGAGTAATGTGCTACTTGGGGCGTGGAGTAAGCCGCGACTATTAGCCTCTGTCCGGCTACTCCACGCCCCATTAGTCCCGCATAACTAAATTGCATATTCCCGCAATCAACTTTATATAAGATAGCCGGGACGTGAGGATTAGCCCACAAAGGGCTATCCTCCGTCCCATTCCTCCACCTACCACCCCTTCTACCTTATAGGTAGAATCGGGTGGTAGGTTTCCCTTTAATAAGAATAAGGTAAAGGCATTATCCTTCCCAACCCGGAATGCTACATTATTGATCCAAAAATAAATTTTGTATTATTGTCCCCACTTGTATTATGTATTTGTCTAGGATGCCATTATTGATATGCTGCCCAATTGTGCACGCTTTCAACACCTATAAATACTGGAAAGGACAAATTCTTATCGTAGGTACACTTCAATGTGATGACAACATTTATTTAAAAAAATCACTTGTAACGATTTTTTAAATAATTCATTTGTAGCTTTGTTGGATGAATAAGGACTTAATCTTCTCCACCACCAAAAATTAAGTCCCGACCCTGTTAGTTTTTCTTTAAGAAGCTCCTCCTACTCTGCCACTCTTATCTGTTTTGAACTTTGTTTCCTGTATATAAGATACCTGTCCACACTTAGTCAAAGCACCCAACACCCTCTTCAAACCATGGGCAAGACCAAAGAGCTGTCTAAGGACACCTGGGATTATAGATTTCACACGACTTGGGATTGGGAAACAGGAAAATAGGCAAGCAGCTCGGTGAGAAGACAACAACTGCAAAATATTATATATGACGGGAAAACAATTGTCTTCCAACTTCCAGGTCTGTGGTCATACAAGCTTGTGAGGTAGGATAATCTGAGAAAGATCAGAAATAAGCACGAACTACTCCACTTGCATTTTTGAAGAAGAAAATGGGATTGGTACAATATCACGACCTACTGTGAAACATAGGGATTGAAACATCATATTTTTTGGGTGCTTTTCTGCAAAGAGATACGACGACTGCAAAGTATTGAAGGGAGGATGGATGGGACGTGAATTGAGATATTTTGTCCAACAACCTCTTTCCCTCGGTAAGAACATTACGAATGGTCATGGTGGGTCCTTCGAGCATGACAGTCATCTAAAAACTTTGCCTGGGCAACTAAGGGTGGTTCCATGAATTAATTACAAGGTCCTGGAGTTACCTAAACAAGTCACCATAACTCAACCCAATTGAAAATATTTGTAGGGAACTGAAGATCAATGTTGCCCAAAACCTGAAATATCTCGAAGAGAGGGTTATTCTCATGCTGGGGTGCGGGAAAGAAGCAGCGAAGAGCTTGTAAGTGCCCGACTCAACATTGCAACTAATTTGTGCCTAAGTAAAGTAATTAATAAGAGGCAGGAACTGAAACCCTCACAGATGGTTGTAGCTTGTGACACAATGCGCCAGAATTACGGTGTCAACAACTTCCCTAAGGGGTTATCCGGGTGTGTAAATTACTTAGGGCCAGGCTGGGGCGGGCTCTTTTAAAAATAATCAACATCTACTACTTACCTCGTCGATGCTGCTGATGTCCACGCCACGGTCCTTCTTCTCTCTGGCGCCGGTTTTGATTACAAAGGCACACAGGCAGCTTTCCTTCGGCCGGCTTGGAAGCTCCGCATCCGACATCCATCTCCTCATCGCTATAACACTTAGAGATGAAATGATGGGAGGACCGGCCACCTCGCGGACCGGAAGCTCCTCCCTATTCTCGGCTTCTGGGGACTTCTGTGCCCCTGTAACAACATGTGCACGGATCAAACGTGGCCGCGGCGGCGGACCCCCCATTTCCGGCGGCGCCGGACGAGGTAAGTAGATGTTTATTATTTTTTAAATGCGCCCACCCCAGCCCTGCATAAATAATTTTTTATATAACGCGGATAACCCCTTAAATGCATAACACTGATACATCTGGCCCAATTTGTATAAGTATGTCTCTCGAGATGAAATTTCATAGATTGACAAAAACATATAGATAGATGATAGATAGATAGATAATAGATAGATGATAGATAGGCCTGAATTAATATAGTTGCAGGTCCCCCATGGGACTTAACTTTGAGTTTAATATATTGATGACTTCGCCTTTTATGCTTCACAAAAAAAAGAGAAGTAATGAAATTATTTTCCTGTATTGTATGTGCATCCATGTATATATCGTCTTCAATGTCTTAAATCATTCATATGTTATTGCTGTTGGGAAGTCAGAATCCATTAGTGAACTTAACTGATAGCCACGAAAAGTAATAGCCAAATTAATATTTCAATCAAGCTTTTTTTGTGGAACTTGCTAATGGTAGCCAATCATTCACACAGTCAGAGTTTTATCAATGTTACAATCCTTTATATTCTCTTGCGTTATCTGTAATTTTACACGCCAGTGCGCGCTTTATATCAGAAAGTGCAGTATTTTTCTCATTCATTAATAACTCTTTCTTATTGAACGCCGCAATTCATAATATCGATGGCGGTAGTCCCTGGCAGCGGTAACTTTCTCTATGAAGGCCTTTATTTTTAGTGAAGTAAAGCCATCGAAGGCACTTACAGCATTTACAATATACGAGCAATGTACTGTTAATATATGTCGCCGCATGAAAGTACTTGTGCATTAGGTGAAAGTTACATTTTTTTTTTTTTATCAATTAACTTTTATTATATATTTTTTTGTTTGGTAAAAGTAATTTTTCTCATGCAAACGAGAATATGTTAGGTCTACTTTGCCTCTCGTGCATTAGCTTTACTGTGTGGTACCTTGGACGAATAAGGGAAAATGACTTGTTATAAAAAGGAAAGAAGTTTCAAACATCTTCTTTATTGGCTGCCTTTCTATCAGGTATCCTTCCGATCAGTTAGGTCCTTGATCTCAAGTGACCAGCTCAGAATTATTGTGCCTTTGTATTGTGGCCAAAGGTCCTCTCCCACCCTGATCATAAGTACCCGTTTATAAAGGATGGAGATGACTTATGTTAGTCATTAGCCGACGCATTAAAGTTCAGGTTCAGCCATAAAATCTGTGTGGGTCCCGAACTCGGACCCAGCCTCAATCGTGCTGATTGTGGGTGTGATATTTAAATAATGGTAAAAGCAAAAAATGGTGAAATGTCAAATCAATGTGTTTGCGTAAAACTAACTTGCCCAGCGGCACTCCCCATTTTAGGAGAAGATCAGCAATCCCCTATTATTTTATTGTATTGCAATCCTGCCAACGTTTGTTGACACCACGTGCCACATTAATAGAATCCCCCATAGATAGAATAGAGACTTCTGACTTGGGTTGTGCCATGCGTTTTCATGCACCTGAATATACTAGACTGGCTAAATGTATACATTATCCAATCTAAGCTCAATAAAATCATGTGTACAAAGCTCCTGGCCCAGATGGGTTACACCCCAGAGTTCTTAAAGAACTCAGTTCGTATTGCTGTAACCACGTCTAAATCTTCAGGATCCGTAATGTCTGTGTGGTGCCAATGACTGGCGCAAGGCAACTGTGGTGCCACTATCTAAAAGGCTCTAGAACTCGCCAGGCAATTACAAGACCTGTAAGTTAACTTCCATGTGGGGAATATTGGAAGGTTTAGTAAAAGACTACATACGGAGTAATGTGACTCAAATAAATTAGTGATAGCCACATGGGTTTACTAAGAAGAGAAGTTGTCAAACAACTTATTGCTTCTATGAAGAGGAGGCATATGCCTGGATGGAGGCGCGCTGTGGTATATTGTGGTTTCCTTGGACTTTGCAAAGGCATTTGACACTGTGCTCATAGACGCCTGAGGGGTAAAATTAGGGCTATTGGTTTGGCAGAAATCTTTTTGCCAATTGATTGAAAACTGGCTGAAGGAGCGTATCCAGAGAGTTGTGGTCAATGATTTCCTACTCGGAATGGTCACCAGTTATGAGTGTTGTACCTCAGGGTTCGTGCTTTGGCCCACCACTATTTTAATATATTTTTAATGATATAGAGGTATGAATTAATCAGCCCTGTGGTCTATTTTTGCAGATGACACCAAACTGTGTAGTGTAATACCGTCTATGGAGGATGTTCTAGCTGCAGGGTGACTTGGACAACTGAATTTTGGTCATCCACTTGGCAAATGGAGGTTTAATGTGGATAAAATGTAAGGTTTATGCACCTGGGGGCGCAATAATCCAAAGGCAAATATGTCCTTGGGGAGTAAATCTGGGAGAGTCCACTTTTGAGTAGGCCTGGGGGTACTAGTAAATCATAAAATTGAATACAGCATGCAATGTCCATCAGCTGCCGCTAAAGCTAGTAGGATCTTGTTTTTTGTGGTATCAAAGTGGTATGACTCTCGTTATAGGATGTAAGATTCCCCCTGTACAGGCACTGGTTTTGGCCTCACCTGGAATATGCTGTCCAGTTCTGGGCACCGGTCCATAAAACGGATGCCCTGTAGCTGGCTAGAGGTTCACCGATAGCCACAAAAATCTAAGGGGTATGGGGGTCTTAGTTAATGAGGAAAGAGAAAAACCACTAGATTTAATTTAGTCTGGAAAGAGACGACTACGAGGGGACATGATTACTTTTATTTAAATATTAGAATTGTCCATAACAAAAAATCTGGTGGTAGTTGGTTCAGATTAGATAAATCACAATACGAGGGGGCACTGTCCTCCGTCTGGAGAAAACAAGGTTTTAATCACACCGGAGGCGAAGGGCTTTTTTACTTGATAACGGGGTCACTCTGTGGCATAGCCTGCCCATGCGCCTGGTCCAGCAGGGAAGCAGAGATCTTTAATAAGGGTCTAGATGGGGCCTTTTTAAAAACACCTAAATAACATTGATGTTTATGTTATATAGAATTGTTTCCCCCTAAATCCCTTCCTCATCCATCCCTTCCTTCTCTTGTTGAACTTGATGGACAAGTGTCTTTTCAACCGTATACACTATGAAACTATGAAACCATTCAGTTTTGCCAGTTGTCATTTAAAAGGTTAATACCTGAAATCGGTGCCGCATCACTCAAGGCAATAATAGTGGAAGCGGTGAGTGTTTTTTTTTTCACCTGAACCTGGACCAAGAACTTCTCCTTGAAGTCTTGGTTCCAGTTCAGGACCTGAGCCTGCAATGTTTGGGTAAGGTCCTGCACTACGTTGGGTCTGTTCATCATTTAACTTATGATCTTTTTAGATTTAAGTAGAAGGATTATCATAATGTTACGTCGGAAACTGGGATAATACCGTCTGTACTTCTGATGTGATGTTTCTCCTGAATTCATCTTGGAGGAGGTGGTAGACGTGTATATGACAAGGATGGCTTGCTCACCTTGAAGACCACTTTAGAATCTGGGAAATGAGAAACTAAAAAACAGCCAATATTCTCTACATACTTTATCTCCCCAATCTCCCTGCACTGCCCTCGTCTGTTTCCACATATTGAAGCACCAGAATAGCTGTAGATGCAGTAACTGCTGAATTAGTGGTCAGAAAGTCCCAGGGGCTGGATTAGTTTTTAGGGCATATATCACAGGTAAATATTTGAAAAAATTAGTGAACAAAAAACAATTTTCTTAGTTACTATGGATGATATCCTAATTCCAATATGGGATCTCTATCCATACTGGTTATGTATAAATATAGAAATGTTAGATGGGAAAACAATTGCAAAGGCTTACAGAAATGTATTTATTTACTTTCATACAACACCTTGGAGATTTGTTGTTGGTAATTATAGGGTGATC
Source organism: Engystomops pustulosus (assembly GCA_019512145.1). Lineage (NCBI taxonomy): Eukaryota > Metazoa > Chordata > Amphibia > Anura > Leptodactylidae > Engystomops > Engystomops pustulosus. The sequence continues at coordinate 18,537,508 of CM033643.1, forward strand.
GGGCTCAATGGATACAATATACAGTTTGTTGATTTGGCAACCTTGAGAAAAGGCTTGTTACCCGAACACCTGTGATTGGAGCCGACACATGTCGTTTTTAACCCTTTAAATGGGCTGAAAAAAATGGTGTTGGCAGCGTTTAATGCCTTTAAAAAAAGCATCTAAGGGGTTAACACTTGGTGCTAGCGCCATTGTAAGTGTTACTGGTGGGGTCAGCCGAAAGTGTGAACCCGAAACCGACCATCTGGAACCATCTGAGGGTCTGGCTTATCCCTAGTGATGACAGCGCCAGGACGCCTCCTGGCTGCATGAATCGCTCAGGTGGGATTTTTAAGTGATACCAATTAGACAGCGGAGATTTCAGTTAACGGTCTTAGTAGAATAAATATGGCGGCCGTAGTGTTTCAGTACGGTCTGGTTTGAAAGAAAAACTTTGTAAAAAAAACAACTGAAATGGAGCTTTTAACATGTCCTCAAGAATTAATACTTCCCTTTATTATATAGCACAACAAATTACACAGCACTGCACAGAACTTGCCAAATCAGTCCCTGTCCCCTTGGGGCTTCACTCTGTAATCACCTACCAGTAAGTTTTTTGGAGTGTTGGAGGAAACCCACCACACGAGACACGTATACATACCAACAAATTGTTTGCAAATGGGTGGACCTTGAACTCCAGGACCGCCATGCTGCCAAGGTTTTATGCTACCACCTACCCCTGGCTTGCCTTTAGGTATTAGTAAAGTTCCCACCATTGTCTTACTGAATCACCCTTGTTTCATCTTTAAATCTATCTGGTCGACGTTAGTGTCTTTTGACTTCCATGATTATGTTGTGTTATGTGCATCCAACTTTGACCGACTTCTTATTATGAACCCTAAGTACTCACTCTACTGGAGCCATTTGGTAGTTTAGAAATACCTCTATAACCCTACTACCATACAAGTTTGTGAAGGTGTTAGGCAACTTCAGTTTTACCACACCATCTTGATATGTTTCTTGCAGGCATCATGTTAATAAAATATCCTCCTTAGATTGGTTAAAAAAACCGCTGAGTCTTGTTCTTCACTAACTGATAGAGTTCAGCTGTGTCAATACTTTTGTGACTCATTGCTCATTGTACCATACTTCTATTTCTTATTATTATACATATCAATCATTATGAACAGTTGTGTGCTTATATATTTGCAATGTGATTGGATAAAACCTTACCCACATCAGGTAGAATTTTATGTCATGACACTATAGACAATATCTGAAAAAAATGGTATTGTCCATATTTCATAATATTTTTTTATTATGTCCAACCTTTGTTGGTGCTTGCACAGTAGAGAGTCCAGATTTAATATTGTCCTCTCTCAAAGATCAAGTCTGACTCAATTGGATTTTACAACTTTCTTTCACTAAACTCTTATGGAAGTGATTGGGAGTATTGCCATAATTTACTGACTATATACAGTGAAGCTTCGTTCTTCCTCGTTTGTCCCAATTTATAGGTTCCCAGTAATCGTAGTATGAATCTCCCCGATTTCCCCCCTTTTATTGTGTGGCAAAGAACTGCCTGTAATGGATCGCCCTATCCATCAACAACCTATATTGGGCCTAGGACAACATTATAGGGGCCTATACATGAGGCCCATCATGGAAAGACAGTGCTAACTTTAGATGTGTTGACGACCACTTTAATATGTTTCTCTACTTTCATTGGTCCACAGAAGTGAGGAGTGTCAGCCTGCATGTGTATACCATAACATTGACACAGGATGCAACGGTTGAATACCCCAGGGCATACTTTATCCATTCTGAATTCACATTTTTTTTGGTTGTTATTGAGTGACTTTTTGGACGCAATGGGAGTCTTTGCGCATTTATACTGCCTTTTATACAGAAGTTGCTTGAGTTCGTCATGTAGCGCTTCCTTGTTTTGTATAATTTTGTATTTGTATTTCTATGTTCCGATGTTTGGCACCTTATTAGAGATAGCGAACATGCTCGTCCGAGCTTGATGCTCCAGTCGAGCATGTAGCGTACTCGAAACTCAATGCTCGTTGCTCTGGACGAATACTTTTCCTCCGCATCGAGTAACAATGGCAGCTCCCGGCCCCTTTTTGCTTTTTGGCGGCAAGAAACAGAGCCACCACAGCCCAGGAGACTCTGCCTCCAACCCAGCATTAGCTGGTTACCCTTACACGTCGCTAGCATGGTTTGCTGGCCAGATCAGGTTACCCCCTGGGAATAACTAGTCGTGCCGCTCGGCTTCTCGGATCATTCTGTGTCCTGGATGCCGCTAGGGAAGATGGGCTTGCTGGTCAGGGAAAGCGTTAGGGTGGCTGTTTCTTTACTTCTGTTATGCAGGATGATTCGTCCAAGAACCCACCCCCTTTTTAGGGCTACAATGAGTTATACTTTTTTTTTTTTTTTTGCAGCTAGTACCAATAATACTGTGAAATTTGCAGGGGGCTGCTACCGTTGTTGTTGCTCTTGTGACCACATATCCCCGCTAAACACCAAGTGGGTAAAATTTATTAGGGGTTTGATTTCAATTAGGCACAGTCTGCCATTTACTTTTTATTTTTAACTTTATTTTTTTAATTAACTCATGTCATGCTCATCTGCAAGTAAAAAAGTGTGCTTTCATACTCTGGGCTAGAAATAGCCATAGGAGTAATCCAAAGCGGCTTATCTTTACGTCCTACAGTATGCGTGATATAATATTTGATTTTCTGGTGTTTGTCTGCTGGTGCTTGACTTGCTGCAGTGTGCATCTACTTAGTCACAAGTTGTGAGCATTTGTAGTGAGACTTGCGCCGCTGTGTTTGCGCTTAGTGGCGTCACATATCCCCCCATTGCAAGACCGAAGTGGGAAAATTTATTAGGGGTTGGAATTTCAATTAGGCACAGTCTGTCCATTTCCTTTTTATTTTACGTTTATTTGTGTTTAATAACTTCATGTGTCATCTCTCTTCAATCAGTAGTGGGCTTTCTACTTGCTAGAAAATAGCCATAGGAGAATACAAACGCGCTTCTTAACGCCTACGTACGTTATATATATTCTTTAGATTTCTGGTTGTCGCTGGTGCTGTACTTGCTGCAGTGCATCTACGGGTAGCACAATGTGTGAGGCATTTTGTAGTGAGACTTGCGACCCCTAGCTTGTGTTTGCGCTTAGTGACGCACAGTAGTCCATTGCAAGACCGAAGTGGTAAATTTATTAGGGGTTTGGATTTCATTAAGGCACTTGCCATTTCCGTTTTTAATTTTTAACGTTTTTTTGTTTAATAACTCCAGCGTCAATCTCATCTGGCATGTATGTGCTTTCCATCACTTGGCTAGAAATAGCCATAGTGAGAACCAAACGGCTTACTCGCCTACAGTGCGTTATAATATATTTGATTTTCTGGTTGATCTTGCTGCTGTGGGCTGTACTTGCTGTCATGCATCTACTATCACATGTGAGGCATTCTTTGTATGTAGACTTGCGACCGCTGTGTTTGCGCTTTAGTGACGCACTATCCATTGCAAAGAAAGACCCAAGTGGGAAAATTTATTACGGTGTTGATTTCAACTTAGGCACAGTCTGCCTTTCCTTTTTTATATTACGTTTATTTTTGTTTAATAACTCAGCTTCACTCAATCTGGCATAGTAGTGTGTGCTTTCAATACTTGGCTGAATAGCCTAGGAGAATCCCAAACGGCTTAACTTCCCTACAGTAGCGTTATAATATTTTGATTTCTATTGGTTATCTGCTGGTGGGCTGTACTTGCTGCAGGTGCATCTACTAGCAAATTGTGAGCAATTTAAGTGAGACTTGCGACGCGTGTGTTTTGCGCTTATTGACCACCATCCATTGCAAAGACCGAGTGGGAACAATTTATTAGGGGTTGATTCCATTAGGCACAGTCCTGCCTGTCTAAACCGTTCATGTGAATTGGTGCCTCTGTGAGTCTGGACACACCCGATGCCTATGGTCCAGCAGTAATGAGTTACCTGGTCTTGCTTGACTGATGCAGCTGATTCAGCTCTAATCAGCACTAGGCCATCAGCTTTTGTCTGTCTCTCTCCAGCTTTACTTTAAGGCTGCCAGTGGGCTTCAATTGCTTGCTGGCTATTGTCTGAAGTTCTTCACTGGATATCTCCACGCTCCCCATTTCCCCTGTGACCTCTTTGTACCCTCTGTTACTCGTTGCCGAACCTTTGCCTGACTTTGACTACACCGTTTTTGCCTACTACGTGAATTGTACTGCTGATTCTGCTGTTTTGATTCGGCTTGTCGACTACCCCTATTGTGTTTTTGTCTTGTCCTTACCTTTGTGTGTCGACTTAATAGTAATAGGGACCGCCACCGAGGTTGTGCGCCGTTGCTAGCTGTCTCTTGAGGCAAGCGTAGTAGGACAGTGGGAGTGGGTTCATGCCTCAGGGCTCACTGCTGGTGTCTTTCCCCCACCCCACTGACAGAATACCAGCCCAAAATATACTGTCGCTGTCATGTACAGCAGCAACGTTGACAAATATTGTGGAACCGATGCAGCAAATCAACACACATGGTGTCAGGAACTAGCTGTTCGGCTTCATTGAGCGAGAGACCGGCCCCACGTCAAGTTTACCATGGCTTCTCCCCAGCACCACCTAGCCACCTGTCTACACACTCCCAGATAGTTTTCACGTGGGATTGAGAAAGAATTCGGTGCCTTTCGGGAAGGTGTAAATTGTTTTTTAGATTGCGCCCGCCCCGCTCTTCTGGGATGAGGTTCCGAGGGTGGGCCATAGTTATTCTCTCTCCATCGGGTCACCACAGGAATGGGCTTTTTTTCGTTCCCCCCCCTCTATTCTCCTAGTTGCAGACGGTGGATGGGGTTTTTTCAGGCCACTATGGCTCTGTAGATGACCCGGTATTGGCACTATGCTGTAACATCACTTGACATGGTCTGGGCAGTGTAGAGCTTCCTGTGGAGGAATATTGCTCGGTTAGGCATGGAGTGCCCTCCCTTGGAATGACTCGGCACTTCTCTACTCGATTTCATTTCTGTCGGAGACTGAATGATTCGGTTGAAGCGATCTTGTAGCTATCCCACTCTAGTTCACTTGAGGATAAACATATTAGGCTATCCGAGTTGACAGACGCTGAGAGACAGGCTAAAGGAGAGAGGTACATCAGGACCGCTTTAGACCTTTCACCTATTCGTGTATCCAACCCTATCCTTCCCCTCCTGCTTAATCATAGGAACTATCAATACACGCCAACAGCCACGGTTACACTAGTTCCGTGACAGACACTCCCACCCCCCCCACTGTTTTATTCCCTCCTCCTGCAGCCACCGCCCCCCGGAAAGACTCTACCCCCCCCGAATAGAGGTAGTAGCGCACAATCGTAGGGGGGGAACCACCCGGCGACCACAACCTCACCCACAACGCCTCCCGCCCAATCAAATACTTCTCCCGCGCTCCTCCCCATCTGGGAGGCAACCCCACACTTTGTTATACTCAGCCATCCCCACTCGCCGAGGCTTCCTCCCCCATTGTCCACCTAACCCTCATTCTTCACGTAGCCCAGCCCCTCAGCCCATCGTCCTAGTAGTACACTGGTCCACCAGACACGACCAGGACCCGCCTCCCCGCCCCCAGAAAAGCGTATCGTTACCACACCTGCCCGCACCCCCATGGAACCTAGGTTATGTGGCAGGTAATGAACCTGTGAACTAATTATGTGGCTCCCGCATCCCGCGCTGGTGATCTCAGGAACCTTACCCCCGGTTTAAATCACAATCCTCCCCGTTTAAATACCCCCCATTGCCCGGCCAGAACCGGGACACGTCCGAGGGCCAGCTCGATGCGCCCCATCCGGATGGTCTGTGAGGAGCTTCATGGAAGATGGATTTCGAGTGTCAGGATCATAATGGGATGTTATTTGATAAGAAAAGTTGGGAGGATGCCCCCCTCATCGACTCAGTCCGCCCCCCCCATTCCGGCCCAGCCCCCCACGCACCCTCCCACTTGAGATTCTCGCGCCTAGCATGTGTGCTCGAGCCCCAGCGTGCATTCGTTTGAATATTTTCTACTAGTGGAACATCTCGATCCCATTCCTCTGTCCGCGGAAAACTTGTGGGACTAATGCGGGAGGGTACTCATAGCGAAAGTACCTTCACAAAGTAGTAATTGCCATCTTCATTCCCTTTGGAGGGAGAACTTTCTCTGGTGGGACTAGAAGGACTCGGGGGTTATCTGACCTATTGGCTTAACCACTGTATGTTCATTCGTAAGTGCCCTTCTCCCAATCCCTGAATTCACAGGACACTCATTTCATCCCTGCTCGGGGCCAATGTTTTACCAAGATACGCCCTTGCTGAGGCTTAAAGTTTGTTAGGCAGTATGAGGAACGTAGAAGTTTTTGGTGCTGCTCATAACCAGGTCTCTTATGATATCTAGTTGGATGCCTTGGTCTGATGTACTGCACCCGCGTTTTTTGCAAAGAACCTGTATTGGGTGAGACTGAATATCGTCCATATAGTCGTGTTTCTTGTGGTCTAGTCTAGGATAGAATTTCCTATTTTTTTCCGAGTTCTTCAATAACATTTTTGCGATGTAGTGAGATTGACTAAAAACATGTCTGGATTGCCCACAGTCTAAGAGACGTTGGCAGATAATTCCGGCAGCCAGAGTTTCCCTCGGCTGTTTTTACTTTCGTCATCACCCTAATGTCCTTCCGGAAGGATCCCTATCGGTGGTGCATAAATAATGGGAAGTCTCCAAGTCACATTTTCCGCAATCTTCATATGGAGCATGTTCTGGGGTTTCTATTATGTATAGGAGGGATGACACCTGTTAGTTAATCGACATCGATCACGTTAATCACTCCCTACTTCTGCTTATTTAAAAGGGGCCAAAGTTTCAAGATACTCAGCAAATCTTATGATCAGTATAATGGACGCCATCAACACTCGATGCATTGAAAGGGTCGGCTGATTCGCTCACTGTATAATTCGTCTCTAGGTCGTTCTTTCATTAACAGTTTGATGTTCTCCGATGGCCAACTACGTGTGAGGACTCAGCAAACGTGCAGTTCAAGTAGTGTACCGGGTCTTTTTTAGTTACTACTCTCACCATCTTGGGATCCTAATTTGGCCATCGAAAGTGGGAACGTCATATTTGAAGCAAAGATTTCGGGGTCGCTAGTATTCAGGATTTATAAGATCTTATAGCAAACCCTTACATCCCGGGGGAGTCTTGCAAGCAGAGTATCCGACTTTAAGCTCGTAAGTTTTGGCAGTTGTAACATTTGAACGATATTGGGGGACCTCATGAGGTAGGGGTAGAGCGGTGGTTGTCCCAAGGATCGGACACTCTTACTAACCTCGTATTGCGTTCTTCTCAAAGCAAGTCCTCTCAAGCTAATGTAACTAGTGATATCGGTAATAGAGAACTATTGGCCATCAAGTTTGGCATTTGATGAATGGAGGCATTTCCTTGAAGGTTCCAAACATAATGGTGGGGGTGACTCACTGATCATAAGAATCCTGGGTTACCTAGCAATGCTAAACGTCTCTCGCCACGTCAAGCCCGATGGCGTTTGTTGTTTTATTTTACCAATCGATTTTGAAGTCCTTACCGACCCTGTTCCCGTAATATCAGGCCTGACGCCTGGTCTCGTACTTTGGATATAGAAACGTTCCCCCCAGTGACTCAATCTGATACTGGTTTAAGACCCGCGGGGGTAGTAGTGTCTGTTTTCACACCTGACTTGGTGACCCCTGATTGCAGAATCCTCAGGTCAAGCCTCATAACACTCCCATACTCTTGTTTGTATGTACCCCGCCGTAGACCTTCACTCCGATTCTTGAAGAATTTAGTTCTAGTTTTGTCTGTCATCCAGGTGTGCAGGTCATAAGTAATCTCGCTCTCCTTCTCCATTACTGGTGGCCATCTTGGGCTCGAGATGTCAGGTTTTGGTCGAGCTTGTGAGTTTGTGCTAGGTCCAAGGTCCCCTCGTAGATACCCACACCGATGGTCTGTTACCTAAAAACCCCGTCTAAATCCGTTCCTACGAGACCTTGGACCGCATCTTTCTATGGATTTTATTACCGACTTGCCACTATTAAGGTGAATGACATTCTTGGGGGGTAGTGGTGATAGATTTCTAAGATGTGCCATCTCATCCCACTAACGCAAACTGCCTACCCTCTCGCACACTCGCACCTTTTTATTAATCATATTCTAACGTCTTCCATGGGGTTGCCTGAGAATGTTGTGTTCCGACAGGGGTGTCCTTGTGGTCTTAGTTTTGGAGGGAGTTCTGTGGCACATTAGTATCTCTCTTCCTTCTCGTCTGTCATCAATCCTCAGACCAAGATGACAGCAGAGGACCAATCAATCGTTAGAGCAATTTCTAAACGTTTTTTGCTGATACTCATAAATAATTGGATAAGACTTCATGTTCTCTGCTATTTTGCTATAAACATCATGCAACAACCGTTTCTAATTAAGATGTCACCTTTCTTCTGTAATATGGTTTTATAACCCCATGTACTCGTCTGTTCATTCTGGCAAGAATCTATTCATCCCTAGCCGAGGCCTTTTCTCTAACTGTGCACACGTTTTGGGACCCAGCCTCACAGAACTTGGTAAAAAGCCCAAGAGGCTTAGCAAAGACATGCTATAAAAGACTATATCGGCAAGCATATGTACTAGGTGCAGAAGGGCTGGCTTCAGCTAAAAAATCTGAAACTTAGGGTGCAGTCAGGAAACTGCACCCAAATATATGTGACTTATACCATTGTGGGAAATCATTACATATCCGTAACCTTAGGTTGAAACGTACCCATGCTCTCGTATCATCCTGTGTTCATAGTCCCTCTCTAAACAGATATTGCCATCGGTGGTTGCCTTCAACTCCCTCCGCTCCACCATCGTCCAGTGGACATTGAGTATGAGGTGGAAGAAAATTCTGAATTCCCCCCGCTGGGTAAGGACTCTTACGTTCTTGGTCACTGGAAGGTGTTTTCGGACCGGAGGAGCGCACGGATCTCCTGCTAAAGACATGCATGCCCCCCTTGGCCGTGCGTGTACTTACATACATAATCCTTCTAAGCCTGGTCCTATGATTACGGTCCTGAGTGCCCCTCATAAAGGGGTAGAGGTACTGTCAGAACCGTTCAGTGGTGAATTGTTGCCTCTGGAGTCTGGACCACTACTGACTGATGGTCCTGACGTTAATGAGTTACCTGGTCTTTGCTGGACTGATGTGCAGCTGAATTTCATAGCTCTAATCACACTAGCCATCAGCTTCTTGTCCTGTCTCTTCTCAGCTTTACTTATAAAGGCTGTCCAGTGGCTCCAATTGCGTGCTGGCTATTGTCTGATTCTTAACCTGGATATCCCAGCTCCCCATATTTCCCTGTGACGCTCTTGTACCCTTCTGTTTAATCGTTGCCGACCTTTCCTGACTTTGACTACCGTTTTTTTGCCTACTGTATTGTACTCGCGATTCTCTGGTTTGGATTCTGGCTTGTCGACTACCCCTTATTGTGTTGTCTGTCCGTGTCCAGTTACGTGTGGTCACTTACATAGTAGGACCGCCACTCAGAGGTTGTCCGCAGTTGCTAAGCTTGTCTTGAGGCAAGTAGGTAGGGACCGATGGAGGGGGTTCAGCCTCAGGGCTCACTGTCTGGTTTTCGTTTCCCCCACCCACTGACACTGCGCCATTTCCTTTTTATTTTACGCGTTTATTTTGTTTAATAACTCCATCGTCATCTCATCTGGCATAGTAGTTGTGTTTCATACTTGGCTAGAAAATATGCCATAGAAATCCACAACGGCCTTACTTACCCTTACAGTAGCGTTATATATATTTGATTCTGGTTGATCTGCTGGTGGCTGTACTTGCTGCAGTGTCATCTACTACAAATTGTGATCAATTTGTAGTGAGACTTGCGACGCTGTGTTTTTGCGACTTAGTTACCACATATCGCATTGCAAAGACGCGAAGTTGAAAATATTATTAGGTTGGATTCATTAGCCCAGTCTGCCATTTCCTTTTTAATTTTACTTTATTTTTTAATAACTCAGCGTCATCTCTCTGGCATAAGTAGTGTGCTTTCATACTTGGCTATAAAATACCAAGCATAGATAGCACGTTTGGTTTTGAAAACTAAAAAACACAAAAAAAAACAAAAAACACAAAAAAAAGTTAAAAAAAAAAGTTATAACTCTCTCATTTTAAAAATTTTAAAACCAACCGAGGCTAGGGGTAGAGGACAGGTCGGGAAGTGGGCGTCCAACTACTGCAGGTGGTCAGGAGGAGACCTGGTCCTGGGCGGGCGGTGAGACACCACCTGCTATGGGAGTAGGGAACGCCGCCAGAGCTACACCCTAGGTTCCTGTCTGAAGTTCTGGGATTCGTGGAGACCCTGTTGATGCCGAACAGTCAACCGGTGATGTTCGTGGATTGCCGACAATTGCTTCGAGCAATTTGTCACCATCAGCTTCCACGCCGTCCCCCTGTCACGCGAAATCCGGCACTCTTCCTCCACTCCTGCACCTCAGCCTCCTCCCCCCCAGTCTGTTCCCTCCAGGAAATTTGTGCATTTGACCGCATACTCTAGGACTGTTTTCTGGACCCTTCCCTTCCCACAGTCACAAACCACTTTGTCCGGTTGCTGCTGAGCAATTTTCCGATGCCGCACAGGTTTTTCCACCATCGGCATCTGTGGGTGTAAGGATGAACCTCTTGACATAGTGGAAAAGTGTCTAAAGGTGTCCGACGATAGGAGACCGAGTTGTCAGATCAATTGGAATTTGTTGTCATGGCAGGAAGTCCAGGGGGAGCAGACTGAGGAATCGAGGATGATGAGGTGAACGACCCAATGGTGATATGGCCGGGTGAACACAGTGCTCTGAGACGAGGAGATCCTCGACAGAACAGGTTGGAGAGAGCAGTGTGGGACCAACGGAGAGGCAGGGCCAGAGCTGGTGCATCAGACGTCAAATGTGTCAACTAGTGAAGCTCCCGTGGCGAGGCTCCTCGTCGAGGCTGATTTTCAGAAGTCTGGAGGTTCTTTAAGGAAACACGTGACCGACGGACTGTGTGTGCAAACATTTGCCAAACCAGGATCGCATGGGTTCCACCACATTAGCTTAAGCTACCACCAGTAATGCGTCAGGCATATAATGCTAAACACCCCCTCAGTGGCAACAGCCGCTTCAACCACCTCCGTCAATGCACACCACTGCTCTTCCCCGTGTGTCAGCTGATAGTCGCCCCCTGCCCAGGACCCCTGCCCAAAAAACCCCATCGCGTCGCCTCCCACGATCCTCCGCAGCATCCACCAGCGTTCAGCTCTCCATACCCCAAACGCTGGAGCGGAAACGCAATATTTGCGAACCCCCCGCACCCAAGCCCTTAAATGTCCCATCCTCCAGTTGCTTAGCTTGGAGATGCGCTCCTACTAGGCTAGTAGACCGAGGCCTTTCAGCAACCTCATGGTGGCGGCCCTCCTCGGTATTGCGTCCCCAGGCCGCCACACTTTTTCCCTATGTTGCCGTCCCAGCCCTGCGCCAGCACGTGGTCATCAACAACATCATCCTGCCCTGACAACGCCGTTTCTGACAAGGTCCCATCCTGACCAGGACACGTACCTGGACGAGTGCTGCCGGCAGGCCACTATGTTCTTGACGGCACATTGGGTTACTTGGTGAGCTGGAACCGCGAGTCTGACCCTGCGGCTGGTCATATACTGCCCACGCCGGGGATTGCGGGGCCTACCTCGGTCCAGGTGTTTTCACAGGCTACTATGCCTCCTCCCCTCCACCCCTCCTCACACCTCCTCCTACTACCATCCTGGGCATGGCGGGCCATCAGTCTGTATCTCTAGTGCACAGTCAGCATCTGCAGCGTCGCTATGACAGCAGGCGTGCTCAACTGCTACCTAGGCTGATAAAGGCATCCCACAAACGAGCTATTACAGGTCGATCACGGGCCAAGACTGTTCTGTGGCTGGCACCTACTGAACCTGAAGCACGGCATGTGTTGTGTGGACTAACTGCCGAACCTGTGGCTGCTCTGCACTCGCAGACTGACACATGTGCCATGCCTGTCCCATGTGTTAAAAAATCTGATAGTTTCAGCGTTTCCCTCAACAGACATACCCAATCTTGTCTGATTGCTCACAAGGTGCGCCGCATCCTGTGCGCATTTTCAGAAGTTCCAGCACAGATTGCTGCCACTCTTCAGCGCGCAGCGCCGCCCCTCCACTGCCGCTCACCGACTGTTGTGCGACGTGCCCACGAGTGGAATTCACACTGACCATGTATCCCAGTTTACCCAGCAGCCCGACCATTGTAGACTGCCAGAACCTGTCAACTTCCAACAGAACTGGTAGTCAGGTCATCGTTCCTCAAGTCTACTGAGAGTGATTGGACGTGATGTCTTATCGTCAGGTGCTTGTAACTTTGAGGGTCAAACCAGATGGGTCAGTGTTGCGATGCGCGCCATCATCAGCCTCACCCATCCCGCTGCTTGGCCTTGTTGAAAACCTCTCTGATCAGCATGAAGTCCGGAGCTTTGCGCTCGTCACAAGAGACTGGGGAAGTAGATTCCTTGTTGATAGCCAAAGCACCCTTAAGGTCTGCTTCCTCACGCACTATCGAGAGGTTGAGGAGGATGAGGAGGAAGAGGAAGGAGATGTTGGGGAGGACACAGAGGGATCAATTGTTTGAGTCCTTCACTGTCAGCGTGTATGGGCAGAAGAGATGAGTTTGGAGGGTTGGAGAGAGGAAATGGACAGTCGGCCAGTGAGGGTATGAATTCTTACGCGTTGTGTACTCTGGGCGTCAATATGCAGATTTCTCATGCTAGCCTTCCTATCCCGTGACCTCGCGTGCAAAAATTTATTCCAGCATCCGATTACTGGTGTTGTCCCTCTCCTGGCACACGTACAAGCAAAATCTTTTCCCCTCTCTCCCTGAGAGGAAAGGAGTGTGGAATGGGCATGAATACCAGCAGGCCCTGGTTCACAAGCTGAAACAAGTATTTCCCTTCTGACAAGCGCTACGGCAGAGTTGCGTATTTCTGCGGGACAAGTAAGCGAGAGGTATGGCGGCAGGCAGCTTGTCCAGCACTGGCAAGGTAGACGCTTTAACAAGGCTTTTGCCAGCTTATTCACCAACCCCGCAGAGACAACTGTCACCCTGTCCCCAGTCTCGGCAGAGTAGGCTTGATCTTTACAGAAAGATGGTGAGGGAGTACTAGCGTGACCATAGCATCGTTCTAAATGACCTCACAAAGCTCCCTAAACTTCTGGTTTTCAAAGGCTGGACATGTGTGCACGAACTGGCGCTGTACGCCTGGGGTTCTTGCTGCCCTGCCGCTAGCGTCTTGTCTGAGCGGTGTTTCAGTGCAGCTGTGGCATTCATCACCGATAAGCGACACGCCTGGTCGCTGACGCGCTGACAGGTGCTGACGCTTATTAAGATGAATCAAAGCTGATTTCTCATAATTTAGTCCATCTCCACCCAGGTGAAGGAGCTCACCTGATAATTTACCACTCCCCTCCTCCTCATTTTCCTCCTTCCCTGCCGTCTTTGTACAGTAAAGCAGAGGAAACTTGCTATTTTTTGACAGGGCCCACTGGTCTCTTGCTATAGTACTTTATGCATTTAATTTTTCCTGGAGGGCCACCTACCCGGTCCTCTGTTTTAAATACAATTTTTGGGATTGCCAAATACAGCACTCAATCTATTCAATTTTTCTGGAGGGCCACCTACCCCGGTCCTCTGTTTACAAACCTTTTTGGGAGTGCCCACATACAGGCACTCATCTATTCAATTTTTCTGGAGGGCCCACCTACCCCTCTCTGGGTTTGAAAACTTTTCGGACTGGCCACATACAGCACTCATCATCCATTTTACTGGAGGGCACCACCTCTCCTCTGGTTTGAAAAGTTTTTTTGACTGCCACATACAGGACACAATCTATTCATATTTTCTGGAGGGCACCTACCCCGCTCCTCTGGTTGAAAACTTTTTTTTGGACTGCCACAAATACAGGCACTCAATCTATTTCATTTTCTGGAGGCCACCTACCTGCTCCTCTGGTTTGAAAACTTTTTTGGACTGCACATACAGGCACTATCCAATAAATTGTCTCCATCAGCATCCTCCCACGTTGTCTCTAATTGCTACCATCAAAGTCGTCATAAGCTGCCCCATACGATCGTCCCCTTATCAAACGGTGTGTCCGGCAGAAATTTGGGTTGTTTTTCATGGATTTCCCATCAACAGTTGTTAACTTTGTCGCCACCCCCTGGCTTTGTGTATCCACCCAAAAATATACTGGCAAACTTTTATCATTTACCAATATTATTTCAGCGCTTCTTGCGCATTGTTTTTACATTTCCTCCCTCACCCGGCATATCCTAAACTTATAGAACGCTACTTACACTGATCTTATACAAAAGGTTCTTAGAAGTCGTTTGATGGGAGTAAGACTAGAGACGGGCTTGGATTGGCGAAAGCTCGCCTGGCAACGCGGAGCCACTCACATGGCGCATCATGCGCTTTCTTGCGGCATCTGTTTGACATTCCCCTCACCCCGCCATATCCAAACTTATAGAACGCTACTACATACACTTTTGATCTTATACAAAGGTTCTTTAGAAGTGCTGTTTGGGGAGTGCCAGAGACATGGGCTTGGATTGGCAAGCCTTCGCCTGGCAACGGAGCGCCAGCCTCCATGCCCAAGACCACTAACATAGTTTTAACTGCAGCACACTTTACCTCTAACTACTAGTTCACTGCCTCCATAATGGTCCCCCCCTTATCAAACGAGCTGTGTCACGGCAGATTTTGGTGTTGTTTCAATGGGCTTCCCATGTTAACTTGTCGCCACCCCTGCTGTGTAATCCATCAAATATACTGGCAAACTTTTATCATGTACGTTTATTTGACGCTTCTTGCTCACCGCTCCTTTGGTTTCCTCTGTCTGCAACCCATTGTTTTGAAGCCTGAGTCCATTTAGTAGGTATGGTCGCCATGCCACTCTACCTGCTGCTCTGCTTGCCGGCTGCCTCTGCAAATGCGTCCCTATAGTGTCAGGGTCAATTATTGGATGTTTTAACATGCTATCTAGCTTCTTCTGTCACTCTGTGTCTGCCATGGCTTGTTTCCCATAGTTTTGGCATAATGGTGCGATTAAGCAGCCTCAGAGGCATCCATGCTGCTGCCCCTGCTGTTTTCTGTCCTTTCCGTGTGTTTCCATCCTTTTTCTGATGGTTTTCCCAGGTGTTGTGGCCAAGGCTTCCCTGTGCAAGAGCCTTGGTCCCCTTGAAAAATGCTCGAGTCTCCCATTGACTTCAATGGGGCTCGTTATTCGAGACGAGCAATCGAGCATCGGGAAAAGTTCGTCTCGAATAACGAGTACCCGAGCATTTTAGTGCTCGCTCATCTCTACACCTTATCTAACATTGGTTTGCACCTTAAAGGGTACAAATAATACATGCCAGTCCCAACCACGATTAGTTAAACAATGGTGGAGTTTGACAAAGAGCCAAAACTACAAAGACAAAATGGGGCAGATTTACTTACCCGGTCCATTCACGATCCATCAGCACGTTCTCTGCGGTGGATTCGGGTCCGGCCGGGACTCACTAAGGTAGTTCCTCCGACGTCCACCAGGTGGCGCTGCTGCGCTGAAGTTCCCCGAGGCCCGCTGGAATGCCCTGAAGTTCACCGGCCTATACCTGGTGAAGGTAAGTGCAAGTGCCACGACACTTTTTTTTAAAAAATGCGGCGGTTTTTCCGAATCCGTCTGGTCTTCATTCGGCCACGCCCCCCCCGATTTCCGTTGCGTGCATGCCAGCGCTGATGCGCCACAATCCGATCGCATGTGCCAAAATCCCGGGGCAATACAGGGAAAATCGGTGCAAATCGGAAATATTTGGGTAACACGGTAAAACGGGAATCGGGCCCTTAGTAATTGACCCCCAGTGAGTTTTGAACTCCAAATCTCCTTAAAAACCTCTTTAAATGATAGCATGTAATACTATGTATCACCTATAGTGGCTGCTAGAGGGTAAATGAGCAGTTGGGGGTAACTTTCTCTGCCAATATCAGCCGCCATGGATTTTCGGGCTATGCACATGGGGCCTTTAATGGACTATTGTAAGCATTTGATCTTACAATAAATGAGAAAGACGGGTGACATTGAGTGGAATTTCTTCTTCCATTCCTGATCATAGTAGAGCTAATAAAGCAGTTTCTTTGCTATGTTGACTTGATGGCGGCAAAATTGCGGTGTCATTTATCTACTTTTAGAACTAAGCTGTCTCCTTCTCAAAATGCATTTTCCTCCAATTGTTGGCTTAATAGATAAGGGAAAATGGGAATAGTGAAACACAGTAAGCTCGGGTACTCAGAATTCAATCTATGTTGTGTAAAATGAGCACAAAGTAACAGAATGAACTGGAAACTATGTAATCTGAAAGTAATACTGCGCTAAAATGCTTCGCTCCCCGGTGACATTAACCCATTCACCCAACAAGAGCTGCAATGCATAAGTTAGCAATTAAAAGAAAATTCAGGGAAACTCAATAAGCATTAAAGAGCTAAAACTGAACATTCATTAAGGAGCTAAAAACGTAAATGAATGCAGGGAACACATCCACATAAGAAATAATGTTATCTGAGGCTATTAATTATTTGCTTTATTTTCTGTGTCGGAAATCTTAAAAAATGCCCTAAGTTGCAGATTACATGATGAGAAGGAAAGATAATGGGTTCTTTCTGGCCTAAAAAATTACCTGCAATGTGAGGCCCAAAGAGGATCTTTATTTCGTCTCACTAGTGTCAGATACTGGTTGTCTCCTTTTAGGCTAGGACCACCCATGTGACAGTTGAGGGCCTAGTTAACATAGTTTTAAAGTTGTTTTGATACATATTATTCTAAATAGACTAAGTATGTGAACAGCCAGGTCCCACCCATTTGACAGTAGAAATAGGTGGCATTTACTTTTCAGGAAGAGTGGGAACAGAATTTGAAATCCAACTATACCACAAAAAGTTGAGCTTATTGAAGTATCCAAAGAGATGGAATTGATCTAGATGATGAAAGGTCCTCTTTAACAAGACCTGTGATAGTATCTCAATAGAGATTCCATGTTTACAAAATCTTATACACTAAAACTATGTTCCCTGGGCCCTCCGGAGAAATAATGCATCATGTGAGATCCTACAACTTTTATTTTGAAGATACAGTAGATTATCATTTGACATTGGGCATTATTCGCTTGAGCTTCCATCATGAAGTCTAACATTTGGGTTCAACGTTGAGTTCCATCACAGACAACATATGTTCGATGAGACTCAATATTCCCTTATATCAAAGAAGAAGACATCATGTGACATTCGGTCCAGTGTAGCCCAGAGCTTTCATTATGAAGACATGTATCATCTCTCATTTCCTAGAACATAAGGGGGCATATTTATCAGGACGCAGAGGGCCTGAAATAATCGCAAATGCTAGCTTTTGCGATTATTTTCCCCAATCTGCCACCTTCACGCCAGTGGGGCGTGAAGGGGGGAGGGGGCGCGGCCGGACGGGAGTGGGCCGGCGCGGGGCGTTACTGTCCCCACGCCTGCGCACTCGCTGCTGCAGGTGACTTTTCATACGTGAAAAGTCGCCGGCTGCGTTTTTTTCTACGCCAGGCCCTGCCTGGCATAGGATAAGCGCTGCGCTATAGGCATCCCGATACATCAAGAGAATTTGCAGCGGCGGGGCGATCATACGCTGGCGCACGAGCGCCAGCGTATGATAAATGTCCCCCAAGGTGTCATCTCCTACAGAACTTGTATTATCAAGAAGACCCATCCTTCTATTGCCAATGTTATTTGTTATAGGCCCATACACTGTCCGCTTCACCACATTGGTGGATTGACTGACCTCACATTGTTATGTGCACGAGAGTCTTAACATGGTTGCAGTATTTCACTAAAAATTTACTCCGCAGATTTAAGTAGTTTTCTAATAAATTATGTGCAGAATTGATTGATCATCCTGGCCAGAACCACTGAAGTGTGAGATTTGGTATTGCCTTCAGACTCTAAACAAAGTTTCAATTGAAAATTAGATTGAGCACTTACCTAATATTATCAAGACAGAGGTCTCAGCCTAAGGTGACCTGTGATACATCCAAACTGACAGGCGTCCTATTCTTGATGAATTACTGTGGGGAATACAGAGACATTTACAGTCGCTGCAAAATATAAAACACAATCCAAGCTTTATAGAAAAGGAATGGCTTAATAGAAACAAATTTATAAAAAAAAAGAATGGAAAAAATCTGAAATATGTACAAGACCATGAAGACTCATGATACCGAAAGAGACTTAAAACCATAGGAAAGTCAAATTAGTGAGTTTGTTATAATCTAACTAACTAAATTACTCTGTTCTTTATACATTAAACCACTACTGAACTTCAAAAAACTATATTCTTTCATTTCAGAATTAAATAGTTCCAATAATAATAGTAAACCTTATTTTAATAAGTAAAAAGCTTCTCTGTCCCATATCTTTGCTCCTTTCTCTTCTTGTAGTGAGCAGTTTTTCTGAAAGTAGAAGAGAGAAAAACTTCAAACTCCTTACGTAAGGTCAGAACTCGATTATGGATACTCACTTTCAACACTTGGTCTCCTTTTGGTTTGAATTCTTGTAAATACTTAATGTATATATATATATATATATATATATATATATATATATATATATATATTTATGTGTTTATTTTTTTCTTGTTCCATAACTATTTGTATATGTTATTTGTGTTTGAGTATATTTAAGTATTTCACGATCCTGTGATCTAATAGGACGCATCACTCATTTGCTATTGTGTCTTCCGGTTAAGTGGCTACAATTGGACATGTGCCAAACATTTTCTCAACCTACAGCTAAGAATCAATGTGATTCGAAACGCGTCAGCTTGCTTTTCTGGATCCTTGATGTTTTTAATTATAATGGCATAAACTAGATGTTTTTAACCTAAAGAATTGTTTTCTATATCTGGAGTCTACTTTGCTCGAGTTTTTCTCTCTTCTACTGTGGATTAATACGGACCCCAGCTCAGCATTTTTCCCAGTGATCCCATACAGCTTTCAGGAATTGGGTGAGCTGAATATATCTTTTTGCTTTGTATAGTGTTTCTGAAAGTCTTTTCAGGTCTGTACACCTTCGATAAATAAAACAAAATATAGAGCAACAAAAAGAGGGGGGAAGTACATGAAAAGTTTCTTGTATTTCCTACCTATGTTTGGAATTGGCCAATGCATACCATAAACCTACAAAACAAATCAGACAACTTTACAGCAAATGTTGAAAAAGAATAACAATATACTCTTTATTTCATATGATTGATTCAAAATTATAAAGAAAACAAATATTAATGGGACATGAGGATACTACAAAGGGTGATACCATACATCAAGCCAAATGTACAACAGGGAATTAAAGTATAATGCATGACATTTTCTACAAGGTGTCATAATGCATCAGACATCATATAAAGATGTATTGATGCAGACTGTAATATACTATACATCAAAGTCATACAGGGAAAGTTTGATGAACACAAAGTAATAAGAACTAATTTGAATGCTTACCCATATTGTGTGGCCTGTGTCCAACCAAGATGACAGAGCACCCCATTGCATATTTTGGTATACTGTCTCCGTCTGGGGGTGGATAGATAAGGGTGGCTAATGAAGAACTAATTACATATCTAGAGAATATGTCACTTCATGTTTCAGATCCCTAAGGAGACAAGTTTATCCAGTGACTGTCTGTCAGGAGTTAATTCATTAGAAGCTTTATCAGCTTCTCCTTATCTATCAGCTGTCACTGTATATACAGGAGAGAAAGCTGATTCATACACACGGCTAAAAGCAGAAATAAAGGACAAAAACAGGACAAAAAACAACTATATTCAATAAAGTATATTACAAAGTTTATTATCATCTGTACTTTTCATTTACAGTTTAGTTATGCTTTAAGTTACATATACCTTCCTAACCTCACTTATACTCACATGTTCAAAACAAAGGGAATGTCCTCATTGGATAACTCTGCTGTGGAATTTCATCTACTGAAATTCATTAGTGGGGTTGTTGTAATGTTTAACCACATAAAATGCCATTGTCATGGGGAACACGAGTGCTCCCGCGACCCATATCGCGGGTCGCAGGCTCACCCGTGCCCTTTCGTGCTTGCTGGTGTGGCGCCCGCACTGTTTACCTCTCCCCGCTCCTAAATCCTGTCCACGGCCCATGCGCGCGCGTCCCCGTCTCCTAGGCTGCGTGTGTGCTGGCTTCAGGAAATTTAAAAGACCAGTACACCGTTAATTGACACTGGCCATTTCCCGGAAATCTACTTATACCTGCTTCTCCCTGTACACCCTGCCGGATCTTTGTGCTCATGTCTAAGAGAAAGCTGTTTCCAGTGGGTTGTTCCCGTGTTTTAACCTCCCGTTGTGACCCTGGACCTGTTCCTGATTACACTCCTCCACTGCCAGCCCTGACCTCCCACTCCATCTCCGACCCTGAACCTTTGCCACCTGTCTTGACCTCCTGCCTGTCCCTGACCACAAGATTGCCTTCCGACATTGTTCCTCGACCTTGGCTGCCACCGCTGACAAGTCCCACCTGTGGAACGACCTGGTGGTACCACACAGCACTAAGACCAACCTGCTTTCCTGCTTTGCTCTGGTGAAGACCAGGTGCCACTTAGATTCCAGTCCCAGGTGTCGGCTTGTTTCGTCGTCCACTAACCCCAAGCGTTGACCGCCATGAATTGGCTGTTTTTTGGCATTGCACATATTGCAGTTTAAAACTGCAGGTCAGTATGCACGTGGATAAGATGTTCTACAAAGTAATGGATTAGGCGACAGCAACCCCATCGACAGCCCACAGCAGGTGGATATATACTGATAAAACTTTTGATAAGCAACATTTTAATACATTTCTATTTTGTGCCCTTTTGGTCCAGTTTTCTCCTTTTTTTCCCCCTTATAACAGATCCTAAAAAATAATTTCAACTTAGGTTCCAAACAAACTTTTGGGGGAAAATGCCAAAACACAAACAAAAACATCATCAAAAATGTTGAATTACATTTCCACAGCACCATGGACGTTAGAAATTCGGTTTAAATTAGCAACGCAAGATGATTTATGCTTGGTCCTATACTTTCTATAGGATTTATGATCTGCTGCAGGCGTTACTTAGAAATGAAATAGAACCATACTAATTATATAGAGCAAATATTCTTCATACAGAAGATCCCACTGATTTGTGGGTAGTTGTCCTCTTACGCCCTTTGTTCGGAATGTAGAAGAAGCAGTAACTACATATTCTTCCCATCTTTTATCTACGTCCAAGAACATTTCCTTTACACAGATAAATGTTCTGTGTGCACATATATTATATGGGCTCATCTTGATCTCATTACGCTTATAGAAAGCATGGTTTCCTGATTCCAGTGCACGTTGCAGATCTTTCAACAGCACGTGGCCAGCTCCAATGTAATTCATGACGCTGTGTGGTATATACTGGATGCTGATTGCAAAAACATGTTACTTTGTATCTTGACTGAGGCGCTTTATCAGCTGGATCTAGTCTGGTGTCATCTATTCCAACTAAACTGGTGTCGTTGGTGGGAAGGGACCTATTTATCCAACAGCTGGGAACCATACAAAGCAGCAGACAGTGTAAGGTACTGACCCTGGATAGAGGTGATCATGCCTTTCACTTTACTAAATGTCATACACTTAACTTTATTAAAACACAAAATCCCCCCCCCCCCTAAAAAAACGGAGCATCATACTGTACACTAATTATACAAATATGATTAGGGATAATGTGGCTACCATATATGGTTACATATAGTTAAAAGACTTCTACCTCCAGAATCAAGGAGTGTGAACCAGTGGTATAGCTAGGAATAAGTGGGCCCCATAGTAAACTTTTGTCTGGAGCCCCTCTCCCCCAACCACAGCATCTCCTTTGCCCGTTTTTCACATATATAAGGGTCCATATATAATGCCCATTGTCAGGCCTGCCACACAGACCCACACCTTGCAGATGATGAAATCCTATTATAATATCTTAAAGTATGATGCAAGGACTTCTCATTTTCCAGTTTATACAATGCTGGCGCTGCATTTTGTCCGGAGGATGAGAAGTCCTTGCATCATATTTTGAAATAATAGAAAGATTTTCATCCTCAGCAAGGTGTGGGTCTGTGGGGCCAGGCCAACATACAGGCCTGTATTCCACAGGCTGAACGAGTCCAGGGACCTTATCACAACCTCCCCTATCACAGCCTCCCCTCACTTATAACATGTCAAGCAACAGCCTCCCCTCACTAATAACATGTCCAGCAACGGCCTCCCCTCACTAATAACATGTCCAGCAACGGCCTCTCCACACTAATAACATGTCCAACAGCGGCCTCCCCTCACTAATAACATATCCCTGCAGTGACCTCCCTTCACTAATAACATGTCCCAGCAATGGCGTTTCCTTTACTAATAACATATCCAGCAGTGGCCTCTCTTCACTAATAACATATCCAGCCGTGGCCTCCCCTCACTAAAATCATGTCCAGCAGCGACCTCCCCTCACTAATAACATGTCCCAGCAGTTGCCTCCTCTCACTAATAACATGTCCAGCAGTGGCCTCTCCTCTCTAATAACATGTCCAGCAGCGGCCTCCCCTCTCTAATAACTTGTCCAGCAGCGGCCTCCCCTCACTAATAACATGTCCAGCAGCGACCTTCCCCTCATTAATGACATGTCCCAGCAGCAGCCTCCACTACTCCACCCCTATGACTTTTTCACAATATTTCTGGAGTGATTCCTTTTTTGTTCTACATTTTTGTGATTACTAGGACCTCCACCGATGCGGCATCCCATATAATATATTCCATAGTGCTCTACAGAAATTGTCCCCTTTAACATAAGGACCTGTGGATCTGTTCTTTAAGTTTTTGGAGTTCAGAAAGAAACCAAAGTATATGGAGAAAACCAAAAACAGACATGGTAAAAGTTTATGCACTCCAGGCACAGATGTCCCTGGTAGGAGTCAAACCTAGGACTTTAGCATTACAAAGTAACTGTACCATGCTGTCTCATACCATAACAAAGGACACTCCCCAGAGGAAGTGCTATTGCGATACATGTGTTGGGGCTGTTTGGTGTGTCGTCCATTGGCCGGTGGGGTATAATTAATGTGTCCCTGTCTATTTACTTTTTTGTTCAGTTGTATATGACTACACTCTATTTATACGTACAATCACTATCTACGATGTTTTAATTTGTGTTGCCTAGTATGTATTAGACAATGTGGGATATTTTACCGGGTAGTATTGATTGTGACACACACTTTTTAATTCTGCTTCTTACTGTTTGCTAATTGCAATTTTTATGGATGAATTAATAATGATGTATATTAAATTGGGACATATGAATTCTTTTTGGTCAAATTTTCAGTTATCTATATTTGTAGAACTGGTGGTAATCTTAGAATTATTTCTGTCCATACCATTTAGTTATATAATTTTAGATATTTCATACTGTAACAAAAGATGTAACTTAAAATTAACCTGTCTCCAGAAATGTCTATGCTGATTTTAAAAATGTATTTGCCAGCATTCTGAAACATTTCAGTATTTTATATAAGTTTAATTCACATTACCTGCACCCTTCCAGCAGTGTGTGCTTGTCCCCATCAAGGGGAAGCTGTAGCCTGTGTGTGCCTGTATCTCCTCATCTATTCTTTCTCTCCTTCCCTCCATTCCCCTCCCTCCCCTGTCTGCTCAATGCAAATGACAGGAAGGGGAGGGAGCTGCCTGAATGTTGAGGAAAGGAGATTGACACAGGCACACATAGGCTGCAACTGCCCCTCCCCTGGGACTCACTACATGCTGCTGGCAAGGAGCCAGGTAATGGGAATTAAACTATTAAAAACTACTGAAAATATTCAGCAGAGGCTATTGGAACCCATAACCAGCTAAAAATGACTTTTTCAAGTGAAATGTTTGCTTTAAAGAAGTCGGGCATGAATTTGAAAGGTACAATACCCTTAAAGGGCCACCCATATTATTGTTACCTTGGAAAACTTTCCTCCTCTGCCCATTGGTGCTGTGGGTCATGTGACCAACTAGCAGCTGCTTTATGGTCTTCTTGCGATGCCCATGTCCTTGTCCTGGACCTGCAGCAGCCAGGAGGCGAGCATCGACGGTGTAGTCACCCACTACAAAGAAGGACCTGACGCTTAAAATAGTGGGGCACATTTACTTAGAAAGAAGGAAACTGTACTTAAAGTGCTATTTCCATGTATAATGCTGGGTGCAACACAGAACTGCATACTGAGTGAACGGCCCTCTGACTTTAGAGGAAGTCCCAAAAATGGTGACCCACATGACAGGAAGAAGGAAAAAGTGTACTGAGGTAAGTACAATATGGTTGAACATATTTGTGTATGGTTCCTCCGGTAATCTTTCCTCAACCCCTCAAAGTTTTTGGGCTAAGATTCAAAATTTCTACCACATACCAATTATGTGGCAATTATAATACTTTAGGTCCTAGAATCACCCCTAAAGCTATGCCTCTACACCAGATTGTCACGGTCCTGTACATCGTCTCCAGGGGTTATTCATATTCTATCAAGAAATTTGGAGTTAACTTTCAATATGTTCCATATAGAAAATAATGACCTGTAAGTGCCCATACTTGCACATATTTGGCAGCAGTGTGCTCTAAGACATTTGCCAAAATTATATTATGTGGCAGTAATCTGAGAGGCCATTGCAAAGCTCCATAAAAATGAATAGTTGTCTTATATTTTCGATATAGAAGAGATTTACACATTAACCCGACTCAGCTAGAAACAAAGACAGTCCCTAACACTTGATTCAGTAAGGGGTTCACATACATTACATTAAGACAAGTACAAAACTACAAAGATCCGGAGACAAGGAGGACCCTGCACGTGAGGGCTCACAATCTATATGGGAGGGAAGATGGAGACACGAGGTGATGGAGCAGAGCTTTGATGTAACTTTTTACACCTCACTGTATGTGTGAGGATCATAGCCATAGCTATGTAATACATGCAGGAAATTCACAAGCCACATTCACGGAATATTTCAATATTAAAGAGGTTTTCCACTTTCAACAAATTAAATATACTTTATGAGTCAAATCCTCTTCGTGTTCTAGATCTCTGCTTCCTGAAATTCTACAGGGAGCTTCATTGTTTATTTGCTGTGGATAAACCCCAGTCTCTGGTTATGTGATGTCACACAGGTGCACGGCTATTTATATCCCTGGTCATGTGATGTCACACAGGTGCACGGCTATTTATATCCCTGGTTATGTGATGTCACAAAGGTGCATGGCTAGTTATATCCCTGGTCATGTGATGTCACACAGGTGCATGGCTAGTTATATCCCTGATCATGTGATGTAACACAGGTGCACGGCTAGTTATATCCCTGGTCATGTGATGTCACACAGGTGCACAGCTCATTATATCCCTGGTCATGTGATGTCACACAGGTGCACAGCTCATTATATCCCTGGTCATGTGATGTCACATAGGTGCACAACTCATTATATCCCCGGTCATGTGATGTCACACAGGTTCACAGCTCATTATATCCCTGGCCATGTGATGTCACACAGGTGCCCGACTCATTATCTCCCTGGTCATGTAATGTCACACAGGTGCTCAGCTCGTTATACTCCTGGTCATGTGATGTCACACAGGTGCTCAGCTCGTTATACTCCTGGTCATGTGATGTCACACAGGTGCACAACTCATTGGGGCACATTTACTAAGGGCTTTGCGACGCACTTTAGTCAGACTGTTCACGTTCTTCATGGCTAAAACGGCTTTCACAGGTATTTAAGAAGTGTGCGCTGCCATTGTGGCGCAGACCACTCTTTTGTGGTGCAGCTGCGCTGGCTTCCATGCTACACATATTAGGGGGCATGCCTTCAGTCAGTCCAACTTATTCGGACAGAGCACCGTATTTAACAGGGGTTTTCCCACAAAGCAAAGTTAGGTCCTATCCACGGGATAGGCCATATCCACGGGATAGGCCCTATCCGTGCGATATTGCCTAACATGCTGATCAGTGGGGGTCTCAGTGCTGAGACTCCCATAGGTCACGAGAACAAGGGGTCCGTCAAACCCCTCATCACTCCGTTCACGCATGACCGTTCCGCTCCATTAATCTCTATGGAGCTGACGGAAATTGCGCCGATCTACGTCAGGTCCATAGAAATTAATGGAGCAGAACGGTCATGCGTGGCCATCTGCTCCATTAATCTAAGGACCGGCACTGAGACCCCCACTGATCAGCAAGTTACCCTCGTGGATAGGGTCTAACTTTGCAAAGTTAAAGATGCACCACAAAAAAGATGGTGAACTTCCCTACTGAGCAGGGAAGCGACACATTCATGATTTCAGGCGTGCGATCTTAGACAATCGCTGCACCCAGCATTATAGACGGACGATGCACTTTCAGTGAACTTGAATAGCATTGTAAGTAAATGTGCCCCATTATATCCCTGGTCATGTGATATCACACAGGTGTGCGGCTCGTTATATCCCTGATCATGTGATATCACACAGGTGCACGGCTCGTTATATCCCTGGTCATGTGATGTTACACAGATGCACGGCTTGTTATATCCCTGGTCATGTGATGGCACACAGGTGTGCAGCTCATTATATCCCAAAGAGTCATTAGAGCTGCGCTTTGTTATGAGTCCTGCACCTGTGTGACATCACATGACCAGGGACTGTTTTTTATTCACAGAAAGTAAACAATAAGGCTTCTTACACAATGACAGCAAGCAGAGATCTGAACACCTGTGAGGAAAGTTTATTGGTAAATTGTATAACTTTTCATTACACAAACCATCATTTTTTTGCTGAAAGCGGACAACCCCTTTTAAGCTTCTGTTTTTCTATGCAGACATTTGTAATATTAAAGATAATTATGTGGCCCATGCTGTAGTAAATGTAGCAAAGTCGTTGGACGTTTCCGCTTACACATAACAAATGAATAGGCTTTCTTATAAATTATTTATTGAATATTCAATATGTTAAAACTGTGAATAAAGCGGAGTGAATGTATTCATCGATCCGTAGGTTCGGTATGAATCGACTGATTTTTAGGCACCAAACTGAATACGGGATATACAAATTTCAACCTTTTTTGATTCAGACCCTAATTCAGGTTTTAGAGAAAAAAAGCTTCTGCATATTGAATCTTCAGTGATTTTCTTATCTATTACTGTGAGCAATAGGGTGGCGGTCAACACAGCTCTACCCAGCCTTACTGACCTACCTGCCCCTCTGTCTGGCTAAGACATTGGGAGATTTATCATTAGTAAGCTCTTTGCAATAGTTTTATGACTGCCAGGGTCGGCTTCAGGTTTCAGTAGGCCCCTGGGCGACAGAGCCTCAGTGGGCCCCTTGGTAGTGAACTCACATGGCAGCATTAAAAATTCAGAAAATAAAACTGTCTCCTGTTCCCTAAAATATTCCCTGGTTTATAAAACCAAACAGCCCCCTCATGTTTTTTTTATATATAGCCCTCTCATGGGGCTAAGCCCCCTCACCCCATGGATTCAGCAGGACCAGTACAAAGGATTGTAAACCAAGCACACTGAGATACTGGTGTGTGCCTCCTCTGGCAGGATCTGCTCTTCTTTAAGCTTCCTATTGCCTTGTTTTTAAGAAAAACAAAAGACTGTAAAAATTATGCAAATGAGCACTGAGGGGCTCCATTAACACCTATGGAGGCCAGAGCCCCTCAGGCTCATTTGCATAATTGTAAAAGTCTTTTTTTTTTTAAATAAATCAAGCCATAAGAAGCTAGGAGTGTAGTTTCTGCCAGGAAGGGCACACACCAGTATGTCAGTGTGCTTGGTTTACAAAATTTGATCCTGGTGGTAAATGTCCTTTAACCTTCAAAGATCCCCACTTTTGATACTCCTTTTTGACCATAATGGTTCCCTGATCATAAAATGTACAATGTTTGGAAACAGACGTGACCAGTGTTCAATGAATCTGTAGCACCCCAAGAATAAGAAAGCATTACACCCTTATTAAATCTACCATCCATTTAACAGGAACCTGTCATCAACTTTTACATGAGTAATCTACACGCACCTTCAGGTAGGAGTAGGAAATATAATTTCTAGCATCCCCTCTTTTATGATATAATACATTTACCTTTGAAAAATAATCCATAAAAAAGTCACCTTAAGTCTAGTTGAAAAGAGTCACCATGTTTTTGGTGTTATTTTAAAGAAACTAATCTAATCTTTTGTGTTCTGTATTCTACAAGCCCAAAAATACAGTTTGGTGAAGATATAGTGGCTCATTTACTAAGGGTCCGCAGGCCGCATTTTCATCGGGTTTCCCGACAATTTCCGCGTTGCGCCGCATTTAACAGGGGTTTTTGGAGCACACATTCGAATTTTGGCGCATAGGCGCGGCTTTCACACGACACAAATCGGGGGGAGTGCCGTAGGACAATCCGACGGATTCGGACAATGCAGGGGATTTAACATCGCAAATTGTGTCGCAAGACATGCACTCACATACACTGGGTATGGGGAAGCGACACATGCAGGATATCGGGCGCATGATGTTGGTGAATCGTTCCGGACTTCATCTTTCGTCGGACCGTTCGTATCGGGGACCATGACAGGACCATGACAGGACCGGGTAAGTAAATGTGCCCCATAGTTGTGAATGTCCAGTTCTGTAGCACACAGAATCATACCATTTGGAAGATGAGATTATCATCTCTAAAACAACCCAAAAGGATGGTTTTAGGTGCTCAGAGATTAATCTAAAGAGACTCATTTTAGGCCAAAAGTGACTTTTCTCAGCTCATTTGCATGCAAATTTGGAGGGGATTTTTTTTTTATAATAAATGGGTGAGATTTAATATAAAAAGTGAATAATAAAAGGGAAATGTCAAGCTTGTAGACATATTTCCTCTTAATTTATGGTATTATAGGTAATTTTTGATACACATAAATAGTTATAGAACACTTCAATATATTACAAATTTGATGTCATTTCATCTAATATATCACATTTTATCCTAAACAAATACAATCCATTGTTATCAGGCTTTTATGTTTACAGCCGGGGGGGAGTGAACACCGATCAAATAAACCATAAGTGGCCATCGCATGAACACAATGAGAATATAATGTAATGGTGATTGCTACCGCGTGGAGCCATTGTGAAGGAATCATAGCTCAATAAGATAAACATGAGAATGGAATAAGTATGAATGTACGAATGAGGCGCCTTACATAGGACTCCGCCACCATATATACAGACACAGAGGACGTTAATAAACTGGCTGCTGCATACACATAGGTCGATCCCAGCACCCGCTATCACTGCCGAGATGTCAGCAGGTGAAATAACGTGTTCCTCTCTGCATCCGTAAATAAAACTGTTTCTTTAAGGGTCGGAAAGGTCAACATTTACTAAGCAATCTAGCGTCATAGGATGCCATTCAATACTGCCAGACAGCATCCAGTCCACTATAATGAATGAGGGAAGTGTGTGTCAATCAACTGTTTTCTTTACCCTTAACCCACCCCGTCCTTATCAAAAAGTCAATAAAGGTATAGGACGAGGAACAAATGGAGGTCAGATTGCGCTCTATCCCTGGTATCTATTCAAAAAGGAGACTATTCAAGCGCGTACAAAGATATCCTTCATAAGCCGTGCTCTTCTGAGACATTTCATCTCTACATTTTACCAACAGAGATAAAGGTGTTCCAAAAAACATTAAAAAAACATTCCTTTAAATCCATGTTTTGAAATTGTTACTATACAGTGGTTATTTTTTGGTGTAGAAATGGCTTATTTACACCTCAATAGTTTAACACCTACAAACACCACCCATACACATGCACACTCAGTTTTAAAGCAATGGGTGGCAATTAGTGTTGAGCAGACCCCTCCCAAAACTTATTTTGGCTCCTCCCCCTGTAGGCTAACACCTGCAGTTGGTGCTAGCACTTTAAATGCAGCCAGCAAAGCTGCCACAACATGCAAGAAACCTGACTGCAGCACAGGGCGGTGACCCTCTTCAGATTGGCATGTTAGTGGCGGCAAGCAAGAGCATTTTTTTTTTAAAAATGTAATCATTTTTTAGATTTTTTTTTTAAATTCATTTTCAGTCGAACCCCAAATTTTAACAAATTTGCTCATCACTATTAGCAACAAAAAGTTGGGTTTCCTTTTGCAAATATTATAAACTGTTTCATCATTGCTTTTTGTAGGATTTTTTATTTTGTCTTTAGTAAATTGTGCCTGTGCAGCCAAAATTGCTTGTATGAGGTCAATAACTGATGTTAGATGAGAAGATCTGGTTTCTTTTCATGGTTCGGATTCATTCCAAAGCAGTTCAGAACACTGATATGGACTAGTATCTGCTGACCCAAGCCACATATAAGATGCTTGTTAGATTACATATATCAGATAAGTGAATCATCAAAAATTCGCTTTGTAGAAGCCTTGCCAAAGACTCGGGTCATTTCCAAATCTACCCAGTCCAAACAGATGTTGGTCCAATTGCCCTAAAAATTGGTATATAACTCCATCTAGTCCTCTAATACACAGATTTTCCATAAAAAGCTCCTGTTTTATTTTGTTAATTTTTTATGAATTCTTTACTTCTCCCTCGCCCCCCCCCCCCCCCTCCACTAAGCTCTAGGATGGAGGACTGCAATAGGTAGGCACCACTTTGTCAACTTTGGTGCTTTAAAATTGGCAGATTCATAGCAAACTTACGCACCAACTGATAAATTTGATCTTCTCTAATAACAACTATGGCTATGGAATACTCAATGGGGCATTTTTCATGCCTTGTTGCCCATTTTTCTAGTGTACCAGGCATGAAAAAGTCGGATTTCCTAGCACATGACAACTGCCCCCCCTTGCCTCCTCTACACCGTTTTGTCAAAGTGGCGTGGGGGTGCGGGAAGCAGGATACACCATGACAATATTGCCAACATTACTATAGCCTATGCTAGAATCATGTGGCAGTTTATAGCAGAATTCTTCAAATTCATCTGTGCACACATATCCGTCACGTTATGCGCCAAAGGGGAATGCTAAGACTGCCTACAAAGCGCTCAGTCTTGATATATTCCTCCCAGTGGCTGCTCGAACGATATTAGAGGACTGCTGGTGAAAAGCCTCAAGTGCCCTCTTTGTTCTAACTTTTGATCCAGCAATCTAAGAAGTTGAGTTTCTAGGTCGATCTGTTATGATCATTTGAACAAGATTTGGAAGCTCCGTACTTCCATTGTTGTGCCCTGTTCTAGAAGCATCAGATGCCAAAGATTACTTACAGCAACCACAAGATCCCAAACAAAATCTTTTAAATGTTCTACATTTTCCTAAATAATAATAATATTTATATAGCGCTTACAGATTATGCAGCTCTGTACAAAGCCGAATAGGTCCCTGTCCCCATGGGGCTCACAATCCAAACAACCTTACAGTATATTTTGGAGTGTGGGAGGAAATCCATGCAAACTCAGGGAGAACATACAAACTCTTTGCATATGTTGATCTGGGTGGGATTTGAACCCAGGACGTCAGCGCTGCAAGGCAGAAGTGCTAACCACTCAGCCACTGTGCCGCCCTAAAGAAAAAGTCCAGGATTTCTGATTTTTCTGATCTACTATGGAAGCTACAGATGCACATGACTATGAACGTTCTTCAAAGGAAGTCTACAGCCTCTACACTACAAAATCAATGCTTATTTGAGTAGGACACTTTATAAACTTTCCAGACATATCTGGGTGATTTTTTTGGAGTGATTTTTGGTTTCTGAGAATATATAGTTTTAATCATTATGCAAATAAGCTTCTAGGTGCACTGGGGATGGGTCCTTACCTGTAAGGACAACCATTTTCTTCTTTGCACACCTTATTTCTTAAGGTATTGGTCATTGTCTAAAGGTGTGGTGCTCAGTAGTGATGGGCAGTGAGGAAAAAAAAAAACCACCAGAAGTCCAAGCTCAGACCCCGATGCACCAAGAAGCTAATTTACATAAAGATTTAGCTGAATTTTCTCTGACATGACAAATCACTGTGAAACAGGAAAGATATGTCTGGAAATCTCATGAACTGCTCTACATAATGTTACTTCTGAGGTGGTTTGGGAGAAGCTAGACTCAATTTATAGGGAAGACTTAGCGTTTCATCTAGTAAATATGCATTGATTTCAGCCGTCGTGACAAGACCCTTAGCTTGAAGAGTGCTGCATCGGGTTCCTATATATTGACATGTAGGTAATCACAGCTCCCTACTATGTATTCCTTTTCTTTACACAAATCCGTAATTCCTTTCTGTCATTATCAGAGAAAAAAAACGTCTTCACATTTTACTGGTGAGGGGCTCAAATGATAAAATCAATACATCCCACGGGACATTAACTGCCAGGAAATGCCCCGTCCATCTGTATATATTGGGGAGGAGAATGCTTTATCTGAGCACATTACTTGCTTTTACAAGATGGAAATCACAAGACATAATTCACATTAATATGATTGATCGGGTAGGTCACATCTTCACATAGATATATATGACATATGCGTTTCTGCTACAATAATATGAATCTGAATTATTGCTTTTTACTGCTCTTACTTGAGATGTGACCCGTCTGTAGGTAGCGACAGATCTGGGAAAAAGTTGCTGAGCGAATAAAAGTATTAGATTTACTGCTTATTGAATTCATTCCATTTACTAAATGTATTTAGTAAATGATAGATAGATAGATAGATAGATAGATAGATAGATAGATAGATAGATAGATAGATGGATAAAAACCGGAGAGTTCAGAGCAGCACAGCAACTTGGTTGGGTGCAAAATCCGTAAGCACTCTGGCTAGAGCGCCCCCAGTATAGATTTCCACAAACAGGCAGCACTCCGAGATAGTGTTCAAAAAGATGGGGTGTCTTTATTCCATGTGCAACGTTTCAGCTCCCATAGAGCCTTTGTCATTTACTAAACAGATCAGAGAAAGATGTGCTACTGTCAGCACCTGTCAAGCAACCGCGCAACCACAACCAGGCTTGGCACTATCTGTCAGACTAGGTAGGTGGT
Source organism: Engystomops pustulosus (assembly GCA_019512145.1). Classification (NCBI taxonomy): domain Eukaryota; kingdom Metazoa; phylum Chordata; class Amphibia; order Anura; family Leptodactylidae; genus Engystomops; species Engystomops pustulosus. The sequence goes on from CM033643.1 coordinate 18,570,714, forward strand.
GGCGAACTCACCCTGCGACGTCTCTGCGGGCTAAGGCCCTGCCTAAAGCACATAAACCACCCTGACAAGGGCAAACCCACTATCAGGAACCTAACTGACGGTCCCTCAGCGACCCTACAAGATGACAGGGAGGACCTACTTCGTCTGGCAGCTGCTAGATGGTGGAGCGTACAAGTAACCAGAATACAGATATAGGTCAGTGTTCACACTGGTAACAGAAACCGACACAAGACTGAGAAAGGAAGGTGGGGTCACACTAGGAGATAAACGATACTGAGGGACAAACAACAGATACAGACAGACAAGTGGAGGCAAACAAACCGGGTCAAAACTAAGATGGCGGCAAAGGTACAGAATCGTATAGCAAAAAGAATGGTCAGTAGGCAAAGCAGAAGTCAATACACAGAATAGCAAGAAAGGCAATAGCAAGAGCACAAGAGACACAGATTGGACTGAATAACCAGCACCAAATGAAGGGCCGGGCAGAATATAAGGCAGTAATAGACCTAACCTCCAGCACTGACTGGCTCAGCCGTCCATCACTCAAACCGCAGCTGCAGGCAAAATGATTACAGAGATACACCCAGCTTTCCCAAGATCAGAAATGTCAATCACAAGCAGCACTGGGAGTGGTTTTCCGGAAAGAAGCCTAAAACCTGATCCCATCAGAACAATTTGTGAGTTCTGACACCTACCATGTATGAATTCAGACTCCATATATTATATAGTGCATATGATACTCATGGTCCTCCGTCAAACCACCTTAGAGTAGATTCACCTGCTAGATACAAAAACTCTACATGTCAGAAGAATACTTAAAAATATATATACAGTATATGTTTGCACTAAATTCCACAATCACATCGTATTTCCAGACAGTCATTAATCATAATCTGCTAAATGTGTGACACAATGGGCTTATCTGTTTGCACACAGTGATATGAGTCATATAACCACAAAGTGTGACAACAAGATCCTAATAAAATGGAACAGTAGTAAAAGATAAAGTCTGTGTGACAGGTGATAATGTATGGGGAAGCTAGGCCTTAGTGGAGCTGTATTCAGTAAGAGCCTGAGGCCCGCGGAGATAAAGTGACACACAAAAGGTTATATAAACCCCAAAGGCAGTGCAGCTGAAGGCTCTGGATCAACATTATTATCAGATTTAGTCTACTGGTTCTTCTTCTTTAGTATAGGCACAAAATATGTCCAACAAGATG